>JAUBNQ010000011.1:8286153-8324463 GCA_032353495.1 Ctenopoma kingsleyae
TGAAAATAAAGAAAACACATTGAATGAGAAGGTGTGTCCAAACTTTTGGCCTGTACTGTATATATATATATATATATATGTATATATGGTACTGCTATTTACACACATTATGAATTACTTTACAAAATTAAATTCCCATATATGGGATCACATAGGGTTAAGTTATGTTCTATAGTTAAAAAGTATATTAATACTTGTCTGATATATATACTATCACATACTCTGTACAGTAAGTTGCTTCATTATTAAACCATCTTCACTGAGAACAATAATGTATGATTAGATTTATTACCAGATTTCAGTAATTAAATATAAAACTTCCTGGCTTTCGTGTGGTTTGTTCTCTCTAGTGTTTTGGACATCCGGTGTTTTATGAGCAACAACGCTTGATGCTGATATTAGGATATTTTACTGGCGTCGCACTTAACGACAAGCATGGCACGGCTCCATCAGACATTTCTTTTAGCACCTGGAGTTGTGAAAACTTCCCTTGCGCAAAGTTGTAAACAAGAATAATACTGAGTCATCATAGGGGAGAGCTGCGTGTGGTAACATTTACAGCAATGACATAAACACACTCGCTGTGTCCATGACCATGTGAAATGACCCTGACCCCAACTTCCTACCATCTACACACAAGCACACACAGGTCCTATGAAACACATGACATATATTTCTGCCCTCCTGGAAGCATTACACCCACTCGCCCACACACACATCTTTTTCCTTTTTGCCTTAAGACAATTGTGCTGCTCACTCTCTATTGTGGAAGCCAGTCACTTCCACGTGTGACCGTAAAACAGCAAAGAGCCGACTAAAGGCATCCCTTTCCTGCCTAGCGGGGTCACAATTTGTCTCATATGAACACAGGACACACCTTATCCCAACAGTTTGACCATATCCGACCCCCTGTCCCTCTCCAACGCGCTGTTCCACTGACACGAAATCCCAGTGGCTGAATGGTTGCAAAGTTGCCTGTCTTTCTTTGATATATTCGTGTAGAGGAGTAAAAGTTCAAACAATACTCCTTGTGGTTTTGTTTCAGACTTCCTGCGACGTTTTAAGGCAGTTTTCGTTTTTAGAGACATTGTCCTAAAGCTAAGCTAAACGCTGTAGTGTCTTTTGTGTCTCCCAACGTGCCTCGCGCTGGGTTTCCCGAGCATTGTCATGACAACAGTGTGCCCGCACCGACACTGGCCTTTGAAAACAATACTCCCAACTAGGTTTACCCAAGTTAGGCTAGCTAGCAACTTTCAGTCGTTTCTTTAAAAAAAAGTAGTCCCAAAATACACAATGAAGAAAACTCGCAAGTGCAATGATTTCATTTCGCTCTAGCGAGAGACAAGTGCACAAGTGCCTTATGGAGACAAAAAAAAAAAGTTGACAAAGATGCGTTCACTGACATACCTTCTAACGAAGAAAATCCTCGTTTCCTTTACAATTATTCCCCGGGCCCAGTCGAGTCAGCTAGTCTACCGTTAAATGCTTAACCCTTGTCGCTCTGCTCAAATAATTAAGTTTACTACACCGGTACTAACATTTTGAATGCGTGTAGCTATCCCGGACACTGCGGACACTAGCCTCACAAAAGTGGGAAGCAGCTTCCAGCGGTAGTTAACTTTCTCCGCCCAGATTCACACTCCTGCTTGCTACTATCAAATGATGCTTTGCTCCGCCTCAGTCATCCCTGAAAATAAATCACTGTAATCCAAGAGATTTATAGTTTGTGCCTCTCAGTTTATGGAATTATGTCTTTTTTTCCCCAGGGGTGTTAAAAGATATCACTGAATTGCCTACAGTTAAGTTGCTGATGGGCTATTTATTTGTTTCATTTTCTAGAATGGTATAAACACAGTCCAGTTCACTTCTGCTGATTGATTGCACACAGGACAATTACCTTAATAAGACATTAATATGTTTTTAAACTTTCCCTGCTAATTCGTTATTCAAGTATACCGACCCATGTTGGCCTAATCCTGTGAATTTCCCTGGTTCAAACAACCCGGGTGACACCGGTATTAGCAGAGATAATCCAAAATAAGGGAACGATTCACATGCTCTTTATCCCAATTAAATGTATGTAATGTAATTTCACTCATGCTTGTAAAAGGGATGGCAGATCTCAGTTTGGCCATCCGAACAACATGGATTATATAAAAATCTCAAATAAATAATAACAAAATCAAATAAGCCTAAATAATGTTTTATGAGCGAATGTTAGTTAGGTATAGCCATGGTTACTGAGAGGTTCATATATTTTCTTTAGGTAAATGGGAAATAATACACGTCTATAGGGAAAAAATACCTGTAGCTAAATTAAACCAAAACTAAAAGATCCTATGCAAAATTTAAGTAGGCCTAATGCAGCTATAATTCTGTATTAAGAACTGCATTATCACTTTGATCACATGAATATGCACAGAGAAAATAGGAGCACTAGAACCCAAGAAAAAGTTTCATATTGGGATCATACTACTACCCATAAATTGCTTATAATATCATGCTAGCTAAAACTAATACAACAGTACTGCAATTAAACTTCCCTTCTTGAAGGTGATATATTATATCATATCATATCATATCATATCATAATACCAGAACTAGTACATTTACTTCCACCATGGTGCTGCTGCTGCTGCAACCATTACCACCAGTGTTACTGATGCTGTAAAAATGGGTACATTTTTCCTTGATCAATTGTCTTATGTGTGATTCCCTTGGACCACTAGAACTGATACTGAGATGTATTTGCCTTAAGGGAAAATTATGTTTGACATATATAGTATATTCCTACTTTAGTCACTGAACCACTAATCATGGGCTATTACTGCCACTGCTACTAATGCTACTACTTTGCTTTTGCAGAATGACAGTGGGGGGGAAACACGTTTTTGGATATCATTCTGGGCTCTATTACTTCTATATTATAGCAACCAATCGCAGGCCATACCCTGCCTTTGACTCTCCCATGTATGAATATAAACAATCTAAAATGCAGTTTAAATGACTGTTTATTGTCTGACATCATGGTAATTAAAATAGTCATTTAATATTACAAGTGTACCATAATAGTGTTCATATTTTCAGTATACACAACTTATTGTTCTCTCCTACAGCAAACCAATGAGGATTCTGCTTTTACCTGATGATGGATTAGGAACATTCACTGATTATCACCATAGATGGATGCTTTAAGTAGAACTATCTCCTTGACACAGAGAATCGTATTATTTTCAGCAGGCTATTTCAATGCTCTCTCATTTCTTGTATGACTCAGTTACAGCTGAGTCAGAGCTCTGCTGCCAACACTGCTCCCAAGTCAATTTCTATATAGATTTTTGAAAATGTGAAACTTGTTTCTAAAACTCTTTCCATGTGCGCATTAGTCTCAAATAGTTTTGACCGTTATTCTTTATATATTCTTTTAAATTATCAGCCTGTCACTCATTTGCTATGCTCTTTAATTTGTATGAACCTGCAAAGTTTGATTGCATTTAATCGTTCATTTTAGAAATATAGCATATTAAATAAAGCTTGTAGAGGACACGAACATTTTCAAGAAGTGAAATGATCTGTTTTATTTAGACTCAGCCCCACATATTGCTGAAATTAATGGCCCAAATAGGACAGATCATTTTGTCCCACTAGATGACGCTACAGTGTTACTGTAGGACACTGTCTCTGGGTAGAATGGAAACCTACTCTGAGATTTGAAATCAAAATTGAAATGAAATAAATTTATTTTTTACAGAATGTGATAACATAAGGAAATGAAAGACGTGATGACACAGCTGAATATTCATAAATTTAAGTGAGGCATAACCATTTTTTGTAATATATCTGAGTGGTTACGACAGTCGTACCCGGATATCCTTGTCGAAATGTCTGCGTTGACTATGGGAAATGTAGTTTTATACGTTTGCATTCTAGAATGGCTTTAACGTACGTTTACTTGCGTCCGCACGTAGCAGATAACCGGCGTTACGTATTTCATGTACGTTCGCTCTCAATTTCGTCCCTGGAGATTCCCCTTCTTCCTGGGCTGTTTGAGGTAAACCTACGCGGTCACAGCAGTTTAGTTATTACCTGTCGGCGTGAAAAGAAACAGCGACATATACGTGTTTGTCATAAATGTCGGAAACATGCAGCGGCAGCAGAGAATGCGAAGCTAAAGCCTGGGGAGATTACGGTAACCAAAGTACAACCCGGGAAGAACTTATCGTCTCGATGGCTGTGAAAAGTTAACACAGAGACGACAGAAAAACAGGAATAATTTCCCTTCAGACGACTTGAGGTAAGAATAACCTGTTTGTGCCTGGACTTCACGAAGTACACAGCTGTCGGGCAGCGCCGATAATGTCGACCAAAAGACTGAATGAGACTGTCTTTGTTTACAAGGACCCCGGCGTCCTCGGCTCCCACTGTCTCAATGGGATTGTTCAGTTTTTATTTGACTACATGGTCTAGCTAATGTTAACAGTAGTGACGCTTACAGTTTGTAAAAAAAATGCATTGTGCGACAGTAGATTTTACTGTAGTTACACAAACAGGCTGCGAAATCTGTTGTATTCCCGCCTCTATACTAATAACTGGGTATACGGGGACAACATGGGAAATGTTCCTCTCTTTGCCTTTACAGTGGAGTAGCACATGTCAGAGAGAGAGAGAGACGTTATTTAGGTCATTTAGCATGAACAAAGTCTTGTTTGGCTTTGTTTGTCTAGACTTCAATTTAGCTGCAGAGTCAACAACAGAAAAAAAGATTAGGCTTGTGTGTGTACATTATTTGTTTGGGAGTGAGGGTGGTGTAATCGCCTGGGTTCTACTTTGAGCATGTCCACTGGCGTGGGGGGTGGGGGGCATAGTGACCGTCAGGGTATTCTGGTTGGCGTAGAAATGACAATTTACAATGTACCGTGAAATCAGCTCACATTCTCTCTTTCCCTTCTTTCCCCTTGGTGTCCCTGGGGAGCAGAAATGAAATCCAATCTCCCTCCTTCCGTCTCTTTCTCTTTGGCACTGACTGTGTCAGCTGCTGTATCTCTTGGGTGCTGACTTGCAGAGGGACAGGTGGCCTTTGAACAGGTGCATCCTTAAGTTATAGATTTATTTACAGTATGCCCTGCATTGTATGTGTATTTTCTTGTAGTAAATCCTATATGATTTGACAAATGTGAAACCCCAATGTGATTGCACCCTTGCTTTTGGAATAGAGTTTTATAACTAATAGGAAGGAAGTTGTTTGTGTCTAGCTTTCAGTATGACGTAGATCGACCTCTGGTGTTGGGGTTGGACTACAGACACCAACTATCTATACTGTTCTCTTCAGTGGAACTCAGGTTTACCAGACAAACTAGTTTCAGTATCAACACATTCAACAAATAAACAGGGACAGGACTGTGTGCTTGGACATTTGCATATATCCTTGTAACCATAGTGTACCTGGTTAAGCAGAGTTTCAGACAAATGTCTCACGCCCCGCCTGTTTGAATTGTATTGGTAGTTTTTGACTAATGGTTAACCCACTGCTTTCTGTGCAACAAAATGTGTACAAAAAAGCGAGTGGAGTGCCTCAAGCCCTGTTCTGGTTAGGCTTGTTCTTGGGCAGTATTTTTATAGTGAACTCTGAATTCAGAGGCAGATCAGTTATCAGGAATGAGGTCAACAAAGTGATACGAAGTGGAAGAGAGAGGAGAGGGGAAAGTTTGATGGCTTATCTCAGTAATGTGCAGGGACAGTTGCACAATGATGAGTGTTGTAGTCACCACTGTCTTCTTCCTAACCCTTCTCTATCTCCCCTGGCAATAAGTATTAAGACTATACTGTGTTAGGCTGTGAAAAAACCAACAGAAAAAATATATAAGTTATATAAATAAGTTGTGTAAGTGTGCCATGTGATGTGTAAACTATATTTATTTCCTCGTGTTTTCCTAGAATGAACATGCCTGGTCCTGCGCAGGTTGTTTCTGGCGCCTATCACTAGTCAGTGCTGTGGGATATTATTGTCACTCATTCACATTAATGAGCGAGACCTGTATGTCTCAGATCTATTTGAGCTTATTTAAATATCTTGAACGCAGCCTTCCAGCTTTTCTCTCCTGGTCAGGCCAGTGCGCCTGCGCTCTGCTGACACTCAAGTAATCCGCTGTTAGGAGGAGATTGCATCCCCGTACACTGCGCTCAGGCAGTGAGGAAGAATTAAAGACGTGGAGATAACATACAGCAGGAGAATAAGAAAACATAACGAGAACATAACACACCCAGATGGAACAATTAAATACAGGCATTCTGGGATGGAGCAGTTTTACACTGTGAGCGGTGTTGCATCCAAGGCGACAACGGGACTGTAGCGAGGATGTCTTCTCATATAACAAGGCTCAGCATCTGCAGCCCAAATGCTGGTGATTTGAGATGAACGCAGGAGGGAATGGACCCGGCGGAAAATCTGCGAATGAATGCTCTTTCCTGGATAATCCCGCTCGGCTATTTTCACATTTCCTGAGCATGTATGACGCCTCCTGCACGATACTCTCCCTGGCATCTGTCCCACCTTTTATAGCTACAAGTAATGCTTTGCAGTGCCGTTAATAAGCTAAATTGAAAGCCTATATACGTGTTGTCAGCGACTGCTTATCATATAACATTCGCAGAATGAAGTATAGACTTAAGCCCACTTCACCCCTACATTGGTCCTATAATAATCAGCTAATAGTATATGTTAATTAAAGCCAAAACAAACCACGGGATTTAGCTGTCCTAAGACTTTTAGCATGGATTTTTACAAGCTATCGATATTCCTCAAAATGCATGCAAATGTGGTTTCCCTTATTTGACAGCTTTCCCGGTAATGGTAATTTTCTCTTAGCTGCTTCATTTGTAGTGAGTTGCTATGACAAGCTTGCAACTCCACATAAATACAGGCGCAAGTTGATGAACTAGACTGTCCGGCCTCGGCGGTGGGATCAGACAGAAATTAAGTTGTCTTTCAGCCAGCGGAAACGAGGATCATCTCCCGTCCTTGCGCTGGCAGAGCCCCGCAACCTGAAACTGTGCATTCCTTTTGGGTGTTTTCTCGGATATTATACAGAATCTGAAGATGAGCTATGAACATGTTGATGCTGTCGCAACAGTTTCAGGAAGTTTAAAGAGACGCTCCTTTCAAAGCGCTTTCCTCAACACCTCACTGTATCCCTTTTCCATTAATGTTAAGTTCATGTTAGTTGCTCTGTTTTTATGAGGAATTTCAAAATTTTACAAATTTCAGAAGTGGCATAATCTGACAAAAAGCCCTATCAAAGGTTTTTTTCAGCATGACGTTTTACCCAGTGGGAGAAATGCAGCTGGAGAGTTTTACTGTTAAACCTCCACAGCAGCTGTTAGTCAGACTGAATGTCTGAAAGATGAGACTTGGATATTAGCATACTTGCAGTTTTGCCAATGCCTTTTTCCGGAAATGCAATGCATTTATTTTATCCTAAACCCACATTGTAAATAAGTATGTGGATATATCCATACCACTGCTTTTTCTGAGCCATGTTATTGTGATGTCCTGGATGTTTTTCTCTCTTTTTGAACTTTACATTTTCATGAACTGTGCTTTATGGCTGCTGAGATGCAGAAGGACACTGACAACACTAACTTCTTGTCCGGCTTTTGCTGATACTGTGATCATGTGCACAGGAGAAAGGAACTAGGGATGATACTCCACAGACTGGGGAGATGTGTCACCGGGAATGCAGGTGGAATTATGAGCGGGACTAAATATGACATGGTGCAGAGTGTTACAAGCTTAAAGTATACAAGAGGGAGAATTATGAACCTTTCCTGTGAGAAAACTGTATTTTCTCCTGTCTGACACCAGCTGGTAAATTGGAATTCAGCAGCACTCCACTCATCAAATTACTATTTGAATTGAGAACTTCTTCCTCCATGCACTGTGGGAAATCCACACTAATCTGCACACTTGGCTGCCTGCAAGTTACTCTCAAATTTTGAGTACCCTTATTTTTGATTCCCTGTTGCTGTGTTTTTTTTTAAATTCGTTTTTACTTTGGCACCTTCTTTTACGAGAGGAACTTTTTCATTTTTGAGGCAGCAACTTTTCAACAGGACATTTACCACAAATAGAAACACACATTATGACTTGCTGGTGTGCTCCCAATAACTTAAATAATAATTAGTCTCATCCAAACCAGTGCATCTCTCTGAATACAACTGTGGACCCCTGGTCAAGTTTTGTGCTCTAGAAAAAAACGAAACACACAAATCAACCTGTCAGAGAGACTATTTCCTATCACTGTGGCGATGGGGAGCTCAGCTTCCTCTCTCGCTGCAGAGACTGAGTCGGATCATGGCTTCCGCAGCACCCCCTACCCATCGTCACCCCCCGTGGGCTGGCTCAGGAATAGCCACAGCAGCCCAGTATGGGGTACTACCTTTATCACACGGCAGCAGCAGCATCCGCTGCCTCACCGAGAGCGCAGGTAAGGAACAAGACTGTCCAGCCAGTCGGTGGCCAACACATTTCTCAGTCAAGTGCAGGACTGGTCTAGCTTAGTCGGTTGTTGGGGAAGTTACAGGCAAAATATGTCAAAGAGTTGTATTACACCTGACTGCTGTCATTTAAAGCTCTGAGTGTAAGCATACACACTGGCATTGTTTTCACGCTCTTATGTTGATGTTGTCCTCATTATTTGATGCTTTGTGTAAAAAGACACTGTTCATCATTGTTGTTCATTTGAAAAAAAAGTTATTACGCTCTTTTTCACAGTTTTGTAGAAACACTTACTGAAGATTCATTAACCTCACAGCTATGGATCAAATCCTCTGTTTCGCCAAAGCTTATCTAATCAAAGCCTGCATTTTGTTGTTTTTCTATGATGCACCCAAAATCTCACTAAGCCGGATTTGTAAACCAAAATCCCACCCTACTGGTTCCTCCCATCACAGCTGTACAGTATGTGCTACAGTTTAGGTAGTGCTGAGTGGATTGCCTGGACAGATCTGACAGACCTGACCTCCCTGAGCCTAATGAAAAGCAGTCTAACGGTAATTAGGAGATGGGTTTTGCTATCAAGACGAGCTTTGATTAAATTTTGTTATTTTTGAAAATGGTTAAAAGTAGAGTCGTTGGAGTCCACCTTGGTAAACGTGGCTACACTGTGGTGTTTTATTTTTATTCAGGCAACACTCACATCTGTTGTCCACCCACAGAAAACTTCACTGTGAGTAGAGGCTCCTGTCTGAAATTGTTAACTGTTGTATTCTGCAAACTCTCATTATGAGAACAAACATCTTATCGAGCTAGCAGCAGGTGGGTAATTGAAAAAGGTTTATGTGTAGCAAAGTAAACTTTAATTGTGGAAGAGATCTGTTCATATAGACCATGTTTCTCAGTATTGACAGCGTGAAATAGATATATTCAGGTTCTGTTTCTACAAGAAGGATTGTTCTGCAATAGCTCATTGTTCCTGCTGTTTCCTTCTGAATCAGAGTCCACACAGTAAAGGGCCTGTTAGCTGTTTGTAAGAATCTCAGTTTGTATGTGCAGCTCATCCAGCAGTTTTGACTGTCTTTCTTCCAAAAGGTGATCTTCTCAACCGCCGTCACACAGACTTGTTTAGAAATGTTCCCAGTTTCATTTCAGCTTCTTTGGGTCATGTCTCCCAGAACGAGAACAGTTTGTTAAGATCGACCGCCCAAAGAGTATTGAAGTTGTTGCTGAGTCACTCAGTGCATCATGGTCCGGTTGTTAGTTATTGATTTTCAGAGAACCCGATCACATTTCCCCACAATGGATGTCATTATTTATTCAGCATCAGTCTCTAGTTTGGCTTTCATCTTTCTTGATTCTTGCCTGCTGCTGTCTGTGCTTCCTTTGCAGTTGCTCTACATTTAAGAGTTAAGGATGTCATGGTTTCAACTGCTTAGTCTACAATATTTAAGATATAGACTGGGCTGGCTTTAGCCCAAACTTAAGCACTCTTCTTTCAACCATAGCTAAATGTGTGAATGAAACTCTAGCTGATACTGTCAATGCAGTTTTGCATCATTAATCTGCTTGTTTTATTTTTTATTCAGTAGACTGTTCCATGGGTTTGTTCATCTCTGTAGCAACAAGCCACTGCTTCCACCACCAGTCAAACTACACCCTCAACTATGCACATAAACACAAGCAGATTTGCACAGATATACTGCAGAAAAATTACTGTCTTCTGCTGCAATGGAGAAAGGGATACACACACATATATAGTAAGGGTATATGTTTTTAGAACACTGCAGTAGCACATGCCCTCTTACACTCATTCACTCACAGATTTATGCACATATACACACTCACTGTGTGAGCCTAACAATGTTAGGCAAGCTTTGCTGAGCTGTGACAGAGCATGAAATATAAAAACAACAGAACACTATGAACCCATGCTTAACTTCAGCCATTTTCAAACAGTTTTTTTCTGTAATGCATTGACTTATAAAACATTTTCTTTCCCTTGTTTTTGTTAGCTTAGAGACTGCATGAACAGGCTTGTCCTTGGGTGATTTCAATTTGTTTTCATCCAGCACCAACCCATTGACTTTGGGAAGTGTTTTTGTGCACTGAATCAGTACCTCAACTGTGAAGGATCACTCAATAAAATCTCCACTCATCAGACCAGTGGGGGATAGGGTGACTGTATATGTTCTGCAGTGTTTTGTAACTTTGAAATATTGTTTTCTCACTTTTAATTAATATCAGCTCAGTGCAGGTTTATCCAAATGCTTTTATTTTTTAAGACTGCACTTCATTTTATTTTTGCCTATACTGCTAGTGTGTTAATTTGCTTATGGCCTTACGGCCATTAAATTCAGCGTCTGCTCTCTCTAGAGTTGATTCCAAGGTCTCCACTGTCCCAGCATAATTGATGATGGTGCTTATTGGTACTTCACTCTACTGGCTCTCCTCCCTTTAATTGGATTAAAACAGGTACACTTGGATTTGGCCAGCCTGGTCACTGGCCGTGTTTATGTCTCAATTGTTTGAGCATGATGTCTGATAAAGATAGGACACCGTCCGGACAGTCCCCAAGCCTCTGGAATAGATTTGGCATGCAGGCTTTGTCTCACAGTGTGGCTTTCTTTGGAAAATGGAGTATTGATGCTGAAAAAAATAGCCCATTGGCACGGCAACTGACATGATTCCAGATTCCCCTGCTCTTGTTGCCATGGAAATCTGTAGCATATGTTCAGTAACCTAATTCCTTTGGGCCCTAGATCAGACCACACATGGTAACCTGGCAGTCTAACACACATAAACAAACACGCTGACAAATTGCACCTCTGGAAGAATATCATATAGCCTGCTGATTACTCATGTCAGTATTTAGGGATGTCAGATGGAAGCCACTGAGTTAGAATAACCTCATAAGTGGTGTTTACTGGTCTACCTCTGAGGCTTAAGTGTGTGTCTTAGTAACAGGAAGTAGAACTCTACTTTGTGCTGTCTATTTGACAGGTTATCCTCTGGCTGAAGGCAGCACTGTGTCAGCAGTGCTCCTGTCCTGCAGGTTTGGGTGCCCATAGCACCGTGCCTCTGCCACCTCTTCCCCTTCATCCTTGCTGACTCAGGATCTTCCTGACCAGTTTCCTGCTTTCTCTTGCTTTGCTCCATTCTACTAATGTCTGCTGAAACCCCATCAGACAGTTTCCTCTGTTTAAAGATGCACATGTCTGAAGCTGTCTCCATCACTGACAGATTCACTCATCAAAAATGGGCACTGGTTGTGAAATATTCACTGAGGGCACAGTTAGAGGTCAGACACTGCAGTTGTTCTTCCTGTTTTCCTTCCTATTTCTTGACCAGTATTTGCATTCTTAGTACCTTAACCATTACTCAGGGGAAATTGGTAATTTGTGTCTTATTTTGATATCATAACCCAGAACTTTGATAATAGTTCATAATATGTGTCAGCTATACATAATATAACAACAGCAGCAGCAGCAGCAATGAACTGTCTTAAACTTCAAATCATGTTATTATGTGTGACAAATAACATTTACACAGTGCCGCCCTTGTTTCTACAGAATCACACCCTTCTACTGTTTCATTTTCACAAGAAGGGAATGGTTATTCAGTTTTTTAAATTACTCTTAGTATACAGAGGAATGTCTCAGCCTAAGGGCAATTTTCTTAGACCTTTTGTCTAATTTGTTCTGGGAGAGTCTTAGTGCCACCAACAACATCACAACAATTAACAAAGCTATCCTGTATTCATATTCTGTCTTAAAAAGTCTCTTGTCTCATTAAAAAGTCTCCTGCTCAATGTCACTTCATCAGGATTTCCCCAATTATCTTCTTGTTTTGTCCCCTGTGACTAATACTTTGCTGTCACCAATCCCTTGTATCACGTCACCAGCTTGTCAGAGCAGAAACTCTTTATCTCACACTAACGTCAGGCTCTAGATACTTGTGTCAGATGAGGAGCAGTGCATGGCTGAGCACCATAATGTTTGCTGTAACAAATGAATTATAGAGATGTGTCAGAATTGATTAATGAGTCATTTTCATGCAACAATATACTACCTGCCAGGTAGAAAGAATATTTTTACAGTTAATCTCACCCTGACTCATCAGTTCCTGTGAAAGGCAGAGAGGAATGGCACATGCTTGCTAGAGGAAAATTGCTTTTAAGTGATTAGGTAGCTGTAATCTTGCAAGCAAGAAAGAAAACCTACAATGAAGTGATAAACAAAGCTGTTTGCCAGTAAAACTGCTGTAGTCAGACGGTATTCATTACTGAAGGTAAAATAAATTCTCAGTGGTTTGTTTCAGCTGTGGTATAGAGTAAGTGCTGATCTAATCCCTGTCACTGGAGTTTTCTGGGTGTGTTCAGATGCAGTAGAATGTTTCAGCATTCTTGTTTTCTACAGCATGTCTGATCCAAGGGCGTATTGGCCATTGATGAGTCTTGTTTTTTAATAACTAGCTCTGCTCTGTTAAACAACACGCACCACTTAGTTGTCATTGTCATTCTGTCTCCCACAGATGTTTGCATGGAATAAGTGCAAAGCAGAAAGCACAACCGGCAGTGCCAACACTCTGGATAATGCCCTTGTCTTTGGTAGCTATGAAAATCACTTCCTGCATCGCTGTCACTTTTAGGGGTGCAGCTATTAAACAGGTTTGTCATCTAGTACACAATGATTAAGGCATTTTTCTAACAAATGTTTTATAAGCTACAGTATCAGCATCTTCAGTTCTCTCTCTTTGTGTTCTAGTAAAACTGTGCCTGCAAATATTTATGACTAGAGTGACTCACTTTATTTGAGCGTGTTTGTGTGTGTGGGGGGGTGCATCTGGAGACTTCAGCACAGACTACCTAGAGTTATCCAGCCTCTCACTGCCTATTAGTAATCCCAGATAACTGATTTTGCAAAGCTGTTTTCAAATAACCCAGGAGAATGGCGACATTGTGAGGGGTGAGGTTTGCAACAAATACCTAATTGAGTCCATTATCACCAGATCAAGAGTAGCATATTTAATGAGATGAGATTAAACAGTTCATTCCAGTGAGGAAATTAGTTTTGTAGTTGTAAAAAGTAACAGCAACTGATTAAGAGATGCAGTATAACACAAGACTGAATGATTCCTTAAGAGGAAGTAGTTGAAAATGGCAAAAAATGATTAAAAATGATCAATTCCACTTTAATAGAGTTCAAGTACATTGCAAAATATTGGAAAGTTAGCAATGGGGCTCAAAGGAATTACTGAGTCTAAGTCTTTCTAACTGTCAAAATTTAGAAATCTTGTAATTTTCTCTTTTTTCATAGAAATTTGATTGCTATTAGTCCTGAAATCTAATAGAAAATATATACACCTATCAGCCAGAACATTATATTATCTTCATGCTTTAATATTGTCCCTGATCTGTTTACTTTTTACAGTATTTCTCAGCTGTTTCTGTATTGCTCAAAAGTCTCAAAAGCTACAATTTTCTTTCAATGAGATGTATAAAGTTTAATGACAGGCTTGACCAAGTACTATATGGAGTGGATTCATTGTTAATTATGAGAACCCCTCACAGAGGCAAGTTCACTTCACCAAATCTAGCCACGATTAAGCCATTTAGTTACATTTAATGTACTGGAAAATAATACTAATCATAAAGACAGTCATACTGTATGTGGTTTTCAGTATGGGATACACACATCAACTAATTGTACAAGCACTAAATTACAGCTGGGAGTCTTCAAAGTATGTTCTTGTACCAGGAAGTTGACATGTTATGTTAATTTCAGGCACACATAGTGTGGGCTTACACATGATAAGAAGTGTAAGTGTCATTCAGTTGTTAATTATCTGTGTGATGGGAACTAGTATAGAAGAGTATAGAATAATGCTGCACTGTATGTTTATGTGTATATATGGATATGTGTGTATATGGATCAAGGCATTCCATATGGCTCCTGGTATTTACAGTAAAGGCTTTCAGAAACCTTGTGTTTGCATATTTTTGAAAGCACAGCTAGTCACAAGATGAACTGTCATGGAAACTGTGTGTGACACTTGCTGTATGCTGACTGACAGCCCATGTGTTATGTAATATCTCTGAAGTGCTGACTGTTATGTTTTTGCTTAGTCCAAAGCCTGGATTTATACATTAGACAGCAAATGTTTAGATTATCAGTGCCATTTTGTACTTCTTTTTTTATGTTTCTTTGATATTTGTGATGTGTTTAATCATCAAGGACTGGTAACAATGATAACATCCAGTTTTGTGGTGACTTACTTTTACTTTGAAAGAATAAAGCTGAATCACTTTTCACCCAGTGGCCAAGGAGGGTACCACACCGTCTCCTCAGGCACTCGGCTCTGGGCCAACCTTGGAAAGGCAGTGCTAATGACTGTCACACTAAGGCCAAATGTCTTGTGGCGAGGCAGGGAGAAGCTGACCAGGCTCGGCTCATTTGATCTTGCGTCAGAGTTCAGTATGTGGCTTGCATCCAAGTATCCTACCATAGGTGGCCTAAACACTTTCAGCAGTGCTTTTGTAGCCTTACCACGGCCTGAACATTTCTTATACCCTAACTAACAAATTTTAAGTCCAGGACTATCTGCATTCTATATCTCTTTGCTCTGTGTTTCTTATATATGCCTTTTTTGTTAAAGCCTCCAGGCTTCCTTGCAGATATCTCAGTGGTGTGAAAAAGTGTTTTCCCCCCTTCCTGATTTTTTTACTTTTTGCACAAAGTAATTGCCCCCTAAACCTAATAACTGTACGTGCCACTCTTAGCAGCAACAACTGCAGTCAAGCATTTGCTATAACTGGCAATGAGTCTTTCACATCGCTGTGGAGGAATTTTGGCCCACTCTTCTTTGCAGAATTATTTTAATTCAGCCACACTGGAGCGTTTCCGAGCATGAACCACCTTTTTAAGGTCATACCACAGCAACTCAATTGGATTCAAGTCCATACTTTGACTGATTTTTAAGACATTCAGAGGTGGACTTGCTGGTGTGTTTTGGATCATTGTCCTGCTGCAGATCCCAAGTGTACTTTAGCTTGAGGTCGCAAACTGATGGCCGGACATTCTCCGTCAGGATTTTTGGGCAGAGAGCAGAATTCCTGGTTCCATCAATCAGCCCCAGACCATCACACATGTTTTAAATAGGAGGGCAATTACTTTATCACATAGGGCCATGTAGGTTTGATTAGTTTTTTTTCCTTAATAAATAAAATCATCACTTAAAAACTCCATTTTATGTTTATTTGTGTTATCTTTGTCTAATATTTAAATGTGTTTGATGATCTGAATCATTTATGTGTGACAAATACAAAAGTAAAAACAAGTAAAAAATTAGGAAGGGGGTAAACACTTTTTCACACCGCTGTAACATTTTCCATTCACCATGATATTACTGGTTTGCTCACACAGGTTTTAGAGCTCACACTACCTGTAATGGTGTGCTCTAGTGCTCTGTGATTATCTTACACTTTGTGAAGTGTTGAAATATTGACCAGGGGTTATTGATGCTCTTACTTAAGTGAATTTATAATATGAGCAGGTACTTTATGGGTATTAGGCTGGATTGAGGACCCCACAGCAAAAATATGGTGTTTCTAGAGGTGCGATTTCTCTCTCTGGCTCTCTTGCTCTCTCTCACTTACTCATTATCTTGCTCACTCGTTCTGTCTCCCTCCAATGTAAGCTATTGGCTTTATGCCCAGGTCTGCGACGCTGAGGAGCTGAAGTGGGCACTTTTACAGCAGCTCCACTGAACACAGGGCCAAGGACAAAAGGTGTGTGTGTGTGTGTGTGTCTGCCACTATGTGTATCTGTGTGTTTGCACACAGTCCTGTGAATGAGTACAGTGTGTATATAGAAAGAAGCCTTTTTAAGTAGCATTCAGGGATCATAGACCATAGTGGTTTATCCTCTGCTGCAGGAGTTTGCTGTACATACAAAGATATAGGTATGTGTGTTGAGTTATGAATTTATAATGCATTATTTTAATTAAGGGCCAGGTTTGTGTTTGTAGTTGTCCTTTATGTCTTCCATTTGATAGGTGCAATACTTATAATAGATAAAAGGGTAAAATTTCTTTGGGATCCTGAAAAAAGGGGGGAAAAAAACTCCTCTAGATAGAAATAAAATGAATTTGTCATCTGTGTGCTCCAGCAAGAATCAAATCAGTTGCATCTGTGAAGTTTTCATGTGGCTGACACCATGTATTTGTTTTCTTGCTGGACATGCAAGAGGCCTGACAGTTATGGAAGTGACCACAAGGACGGACCTGTCATCAAACATGAGGTGTTGACACTTGTTGTTATTAGCATCATTGCCATTGCTGTTTGCAGCCCTCAGAAAGGCAGGCCTTTGGAGAGCTGAGCACAGTGTGAACATGTGCCATGAATGCTAGCATGGGGCTGTCACTTAATTCAACCACATATAACTAAACTGCTGAGGGGGTGGGGGATGTTGTGCACTGTGAGGACAGCACAGTTTGGATAAAATATTTTCAGCATTGCATTCTAAAATATTATTTTCTACAAATACTTAATAGTGTTATTCTTTCTCATTGACTGATGACTGTTCATGTTTATGGTTAAAAAAAAACACTTAATATGACATTACATACATACATGGTACCTTAAATTCTTTTTAATTAATAATTAAACTGAAAAAAAAATTTAAACATAAAGAGCGAAGTTCTCATTTCCTAGTGTTTGTGTGTATTCACAAAAATGTGTTTTACTAGTTCTGCTTATTTTTATTATTGGAAGGCTGAGTTTCCTCTTAACTCGGGGGCCCTGCTTTATGTTGGAGTGCTGACTTCAGGAAGGTGAAGGTGGTGCTAATGGCTCCTGACATAAAGCGCTGGATCGTCTACTTTCATACTTTAGTAGCCCTCGGCTAAGGACACGCACAAACTGAAGCGCAAATGCAGTTAGTCACTAAAACAAGCAACTATCTAAAAATAATTATAGCTACATGCCTGCATACAGAGAAGTGCACATACCCAGGGGCAAGGATCCACGTATACAGATACACCCAAAGACAGATATTAGTATCCGTCCTTGTTGTCACTGTCCTCTTTACCTTAGGGAGGACAGGGTGCTGGGAGTTGGCCGAGCAGTTGTCTGTGAGAGGTTCCTCTGGGTGCTAAGGATTCGTCTGGTTCCAAAGGGTTTAATGGAGTCGAACTAAGGGCAATTAGTTGGCTGGGGTGCATGGTGAAGCAGGGGGAAAGAGCAGGACCAAGGCCGGCCAACCAATCTCATCTCAACACTCTTCTCCCTCATCTCAACACTCTTCTATACTATCTATAATTGTCATGTTGACATTGTTTTTCTCCATGGCCTGATAGGAAAACAACAAAGAATCATGTGGATGTTTTTCATAGAAAAATTGTATGATTCTTCGGGGAGTGGATAGCAGCTATAGATTACAGCATAACATTATTCAATGAAAATATAAAACATCCAAAAGTTCCATAATCATTCTGTGGTTACATATTTGCCTCTAGGATCATTGTATACTCTTATCACCTTACCCTCCACTATCATACAGTTCCCATTTAGCCTTCTCTGTGCTGGTTTTCACACATGAGCAACCTAAATAACAGTGACATTTATAGGTTTGTCTACACAGCAACCATGTCCATCCCTCACAGCTTCAAACTCCACTTGCACTCTGGGGGTAACCAATTGTGCTACTTCTGCCTGAAAGGGTCCAATATACCCAGTAACACACTGGTTTAGGTTATTATGCTTAGGAAGTGGAAATCAACAAACTAGCCTGACCAGATAGACGATTTACTGCCTATCCTTCTGAATCAAAATTGTCCAGATAGATTTGTTCTCATCATATTTCCCTCTACAACAGCGAAGTTTTGTTAAATGTATTTTTTAGTTGTTTTAAATTGCTTTAAATCCAGTAATATGATGGATTTACCCTTAAAATATGCCAAAGTCACAAGTGCAGCTAGAATTAGTAAACTGTCCGTTCAAAATTAATTTGGAAATTCATTTAGGCATGCAAGTGACCTGACCTTAAGTTTCCCTCATCTACCCTGCATTAAAATTCACTGAGTAAAAGGAGAGAGCGGTGCTAATGTGCAGTGGAACACATCCCATGTGATTTTTCTATACTAATAAGTGTCAGCCAAGAGGACTCAAGGAATGCTTGCCTTGGTATTCTGAGGAAATAACAGCCTCATCTCCGGTCTTCTCCTGTGACTCCTCCTTTTTATGTGCTGTCTTCCTGGCTCTACTCATGTGGCCATTGTGTATGGATTTACTGCCCTCAGTGCCCCCAGGATGGAGCTTTGATTTTTTCCCCTGCACTGCCTAATCTTTCCCTCTCACACTCTATTTTTCTTTTCTAATTGTATCTGTCCCTCCTCCTTGCAGTCTCAAAGATGTTTTCACTAGGGCTACAACTATCAAATATTTTTGAAATCGAGTATTCTGTTGATTTTTTTCATTGATTAATCGAGTAATCGAATAAAATGTATTTTTGCGTTTTAAACAATATTGATTAGTGCATTATGTAACAGGGGGCGTGTGGGCATTTGAGTGTGTCTGTCTCTGTGTCCATCATAGTCATTACTATCACATAACATAGGCTACCAATAATTACAAATACTGTGTGTTCTAACTAGCACTAGTGTTTAAATTAGTTAGCAATCTTAAATCAGCTAGCATCAACTTTTACCTTACGTTACCTTGCAGAGGTACCCTGGTGAACTGCAGTTAACGTGCGGATGCTTTGGAGCATTGACGAAGTACTGTTACAGTACGCCAGGTCGGTTTTACAGTGCATACATTGTACCATGTTGTCCTCCTTAACCAACGTAAAATGTTCACACACTTTAGACATTTTATGCCTGCCGCTGTTTTTCACCATCGCAGAGAAACCCTTCTTCATAAAACGATTTATATATGTAAATTTTCACATTCATTTTTATAATTAACACCCCTGGTTTTTTGTATAATTATTGTATACTTCATCTGTTTATATGTTGTATACTCGCTGTTTGTTTAATAAAGTTCTATTTTTAAAAAAAAGAAACCCTTATTCTTCTTTGTCTTTTTCTTGTTCTGTGGTTTGATAGACTAGACGCCTCTGATCGCGCTTCCTTTGAATGCGTGTCAATTGTAACAGTCTGTGTGAAACACAAACGGAACATGCTCTTTAACCCGAGTTATATGAAGTCAAAGAAGCCTCGATTCTAGAAAAAATGCCTCGATCATTTTTTAAAATCGAATTATTTGAATAATTCGAGGAATCGTTTCAGCCCTAGTTTTCACTGTCCTCTCCTCCTTTTATGATAATCACCCAGTTGACTGGAAGTAAATTAATTCTCTGACTAATTCTTTTTTTTCCCACTCTTTTTGACACCGTCTTACTTCTGTCTTATCCTTTCCCCCTACTTCGTTCCACTGACACTTTGCTCAAACATTGCTTAGTATAATAATGATTGACATTGCTTAACAATTACATTCATATTGCAGAATGTGGACTGATTAGTTTGTTGAATTGGTTTTGACTTATTGTTTATTATTTTTCAGCCACTCTCACTCTCCTGGCTCCATGGCAGCAGCAGTGCGAGGCAGTGAGTGGTCATGTGGACGCTGCACCTTCTTAAATGCCGGCGCAGCACCTCGCTGTTCCATCTGTGAGGCACCACGCCAAAAACCTGACCTTAACCAGATCCTGCGGCTGAGCAGCACTGAGGAGCATCGCTGGGCCTGCCCCCGCTGTACACTCAACAATCCCCAGGGATCTGGAGCCTGCTCTGTCTGTGGCTTTGGACCATCTGCTGCCACTCACACACCCCCTACCACCACCTTAGCCGCCACTACCAATGGCCTCCCATCTGCTCCGACCGAACCTCCAACACCTACTGTCACGCCCACAGTGCTACTAGAGCCTCATGGACAGCATCCAGCTAAAGAGGAAGTGCTGCGACGGTCTGAGAGTAATGGAGAGGTGGGCGTATTTGATGGGCAGCACTCAGGCTGGGCTTGCCCTCGCTGCACACTTCACAACACACCTGTGGCTCTGTCATGCTCAGCCTGTGGTGGGCCCAGGAAGTTGTCTTTGCCTAAAATTCCCCCTGAGGCACTGGTGGTACCTGAGGTGCGCACCCCTGTCCTGGGGTTTCCTGTTCACACACCGGGGGTTGCCCCACTACTCATAGATCTAACAGATGACTCTCCCCCAGCACCTCCGTGTGATCCTCAAGAACCCCCACATGCCTCCTCACAGTCTCTCTCTTCCCCTTTTACTACTTTCTCCTCCCTCCAGAACAATCCTGTGCCCCGCAGCCGAAGAGAGGTGCCCCCTCCAGGGCGCCCACCAAACACAGGCACCAGTACTCCCAGTCCCACTTCTCCTTCAACAGCCAGTGTGCCACCCCAGCCAGGTCCACAGCGGCCAGCCAAGCCAAAACATGCCCAACCCCAGGAGCCTTCATACCCTAGCAAGCGTCTCAGTATTTTGGAGGAAGAAGACTCTCAGCATCACCCACTGACCCCCCACCTCCCTATTGCTTCCTCAGTAGCCCCCACCTGGAAGTGCCCTAGCTGCTCATTGCCCAACCCAGGTAGTTCATCTAAGTGTGAGGCCTGCCGATCATCACGGTCAGGTGCTGACCTTATTGACCTTGTAGGTTGTGAGACAGTACGATTTACTCCAGCCAGCCCCTCCAGCCCAGACTTTAGTACCTGGGCCTGCTCCAAGTGCACCTTGCGCAACCCTACAGGTGCGCCCAAGTGTTCAGCCTGTGGTTCTTCCAAGCTCCATGGCTTTCAGGAGCAACAGGTGCCTCTGCCCCGCTGCTGTACACACTGTGGCCTCCCACTGGGGACTGGTACTGCATCGTGTTCCTGTACACCTCCCTCTTCTTCATCCTCCTCGGGTCATAAAACACGAAAACAGACCCGGGGCTTCCCTTCCTCTTCGTCTGCTATTGCTTCTTCCAGTTCCTCTTCCTCCACCTCATCAAGCCTTCAGGAGAAAGTAGCACAGTGGAGCTGTCCAGCATGTACGCTGCTCAATGACATCAAGGCCAAGAACTGTGCAGCGTGCCACACACCCCAGCAGTACCTCACCCTTCGCAAGGTGGTGAAGCCTCTGAAAAGGAGAGAGAGTATGCATGTTGAGGCCCGTCGACGAAATGATGAGGGTGAGGCTAAGGAACTTTGGGAGAACATAGTCAGCTTCTGCAGAGAGGTAAGAGAAAAAGTAGTTGTAGCTGGGAAACACAAGAAAATATTTTCATGATTTGTGGCTCAAAGGTTAGAGATACAGAAAGGTTTCCATGTTATTAGTAAATTATAGGCACAGGTCTCTGTCTACAGTGAGATGTTTTGGATTTCATTGCCTCATAGGACCTGCTTTTTGTATTTTCTTGACTTCCCTTGTCTTTAAGAGGTCTGCTTTCATCAGTGCACAAAGTGTCACAGTGTTGCCTGCAGAGCACACTTTACTCATTGCGAACAATGTTCTCTCTCTTTCAGTCTCTACTTTCAGAGAAATGCTAATAAGCTTTGTCATTGCCTGTGTTTGCACTTGGTTCATTAGTTTAGTTTTAAACAACCAAGTGGGGAACTGTTGACACCTAAATGAGCTGCGGAAACAGTGTGTCTCATTTTATATCAAGACTTTGAGATTCAGTCACATAGAAGTCACATCACAAAATTCAGAATTTTTGTTTCACAACTGTAACTTTTTAATTTGGGATGATGTTTTCTTAAAATGCTGACAGCTTAATTTGAGCCAGACTCCTGTCCTCAGTTGACTCCAAGCACAACTTTTTTTTTTAGCATATTAGACTATGTGATGCATTACATTTTACATGTATAATAATAAACCTGTCTGTGAGAGATTAAAACTGTTTTGATCAATCTGAATTTAATTCCCCTATAAACTGAACTTCAATACTTCAATTTGCAAAGTTATTAAAACATCAGAACCGTGCTTCTTGTTAGACAGACAGCAAACCCTCCTTTTTATATCAGTATACACTCTGTAACAGAAAAATTTTCCTTAAGCTAAGTAACTGTCACAGCATAACTGACGAGAAGTTAATCTTCAAACACTTTATCTTTCTTGATAGAGAAAACATAATTATTCTTTTGTAGTTACAGACTCATGTATTGTCATAATAACCTAAAATAATGATGCATTTTACCCACTTCAGCATTTAACATTCAAAGATCAAGAAGACTGTGAGATTAGTTGTGTCTTTCATGCACTCGTCTTTCATTGGTTTGATTCACAGTCTCACAGCTGTTTAGAGACACTGAAATGTCCCTCTTAGCATATAGTTAAGATGTGACAACCCTACTTTCTTTGTATCACACCACTTAATACTGAGTTTGTCAACGCAATGCTGAACCTCTGATAAGCCTATATGATGTTGTCATGGACATGCTGCCTTGGCTGTCAGAAGGGCTCACTTGAGACCACTTGTTAAGACTGCTAAGACCTATGCTAATGAGACAAACCTGATTGGACTAATTAAAGCTCTGCATGTTCATTTCAGAATCCAGAACTGTTTAGATTCAGGTTGTTTTGGCTGTTTGTATATTTATATAATTAATTTTGTATCTGATGTGTAGCCACCTACTACACCATCATGGCTCCTATCATGCCTTGTTTACAATAGTATGAAGTGAGCTTTAGAATGCATTATTAATGGCTTCTTTGAAAGTCACAGGGCTCACTGCTGTGAGCGTGGGAGGGAAGTTGGCTCAGTAGGAAGGAAGGATATTGGAGATCCCTCATCCACACCTTCCCCTCCTCTTTTCCTAATTTAAGACCAACATTTAAGCTACTCTTTCTTTTATCATCCTTCTTTTTCTCCTACAAATATTTTAGGACTCCCTCTCTCTAGCTCTGCCCCTCCGCACTCTTCAAAGTGCTTTCCTCTCTTCATCTGCTTTTTATCCTGTCTCCTTCCATCACATCTATCCCCACATGCACATCCTGTTTTTTTCTTTCTCTCTGCTAATATTTCAAAATATGCTTTGCCCTTGCCATACATCACAACCCCTCTGCCCCCATCCCCTCCTCTCCACACAACTGCTGTCAATTCTCCAGTGTAGCAGTCAATGTGGCTAGCTGTGTGTGCGCTAAGGTGAACCCAGGATTGGCCTATTTTTAGCAGCATAGAGAGGAGAGGAGCAGAAATCTTCCCCTTCCATATAGTGAATGTAATCACTAACAGCATCAATGACTGTAGCTCAATTTTAGGGGTCTGAGAGGTGAAGGGAGTGAAACTGCTAAGTAAGTGGCGCTAGTTTTTCTAATCCATCTCTGTCAAGGCATTAATACTTCACAAGTATAAAAACACCAGTGGTGAAAATTTTATATGAAGTAAAGCTTTTGGTTTACCCTGTTAGAAGATGTGTGGGCTGTCCAGCCAAAGGTCTCAGCCAAGGTCTCAGACAGTAAATTTATTTTAGTTTATATTTTCTTTATAGTCTTGTTGGATTATAGCAGCCCGTGTTGCTGTATTGTGTAACTTACCGGAGTCTTTGTCTATGCTGCAGTTGGAACTGAAGTTGTGGAGGTACAAATATTATTCACCTTATAATTCTCTTTACCTCTATGCTTTTTTACTCTCTTTAGTGGGTTTTGAGAGTAGGAGGTGTGTTTCTTGATTCCAGTGCCCCAGAGCATGTCCACTTACGCACTGTGCTAAATGGAAAAAATGCTACCATCAGCCATCAGTGCTGGTTGTGAACAGTAAAACCCAGTATAGCTGGAACAGGATTCTCTGTTCCCTTTCCATGTTACCCTCAGAGGAAGCAACAAAAAGATGCTACATGGCAACAGATTGTCATTTCCCTCTCATACCACTCTTTGTGTTGCTTGTTGCTTGAATTTTAGGATTTTATTAGAGGATTTGGTTTGCCTGGTGGATTGTGAGTTGTGACCACCTGCAGTGACAGGTTTTCACTCCATGTGGCAGAATTATACACTGTTGTGAAATGGTTTTTGCCCCCTTCCTGATTTAATTTTTTTTTGCATATTTGTCACACTTAAGTGATTCAGATCATCAAACGAATTGCATAAAAAGAAGTAAATATACATAACAAAATTTTAAATGATGATTTAATTTATTAAGGGAAAAAATGCCGTCAAAACCTGTCTGACCCTTTGTGAAAACGTAATTGCCAGGAGTTATTCAACAATAAGAAAGAGAATATCCGGACATCAGTACATGACCTCAAGCTCAAGTGCACTTGGGTTATGCAGAAGGACAATGATCCAAAACACACTAGTCCACCTCTAAATGGCTCAAAAAAATACTTTTTTCACAGCACTGTAGGTGCCAGACTGTTCAGGGATACTGTTGTTTTAGGTTTGCACTGTGAAAAGCAGCTCTGTAGTTCTATGTCACAGTGAATTGTCTCTCAGATATGTAGCTATAAGCTTACCATCTTCAGAAATTCCTTGTATGGCTCCTACCTTGTGTAATCTAGGAGGTGGCTAATCCAGCAGGTTTTCTTAGTGCTCAGCACTGAAACTGCTGATTGCAGTCTTGGGTTTGCATGTTTTCTAGACTTCACAGATGTGGTGGTTAGAACTGTAATTAGTTTAGTTGGTGACTCTAAATTGCCCATAGGTGTGAATGGTTGTCTGCCTATATGTCAGCCCTGGCAACCTGTCCGGGGTGTACCATACCTCTGGCCCTTTGACAGAAGGGATTGGCTCCAGCACCCTGCCACCCTTAGCAGGCAAGCAGTTAAGATGATGGATGGGTCTGCTTGCTTTGAGGGACTGTTAAGAAAATGAATGCATTCAAGTTGAATTAGATTTAATGAGCTCTAGCTAATTGCAGCATGTGCAGCACAGTCTTTGTCTTATGGGCGAGCTGATGCAGGTTTTGCATGTTTCAAAGGAGTCCAAACAGTCCACACTCTGTTCATGATATATAAGGTGAGTGCAACTGTAGCGCCTTCTCCACTTGCCTGTTCTGCCTCTGTGGAGAAGGAAGCTTTGCTCAAAACCAATACAACATATGCTGTAAAGCCATACATCTCAAGGCAGTACAAGGGTCAAATATATATGTCTGTGGCCTACATAATCTGTAAGATGCATGGAGAACTTGGGTGGTCAGGGTGGAGAGATAGCATTGAAGGGATTCTGTCTGCTAGCTAATGCTGCACCCAGGCTACAGAATTGGATTGTGGAGAAAAGCGAATAATCAGTTAGCTTCACTATGAGCCAGTAGGGTGCCCACAATACATCCTGGCTTGCAACACAAATGACTGAGCCCACTTCTGACACCATAAATAGGAAACAAGATAGGGTTGCGTGTGTGGCTGTTTGCCCTCTCAGGTTTGTACAGGAGAGTTTTAGATGGGCAGATAGTGTGTCAGATTAGGTGTCTTGATCTGTTAATGTATCCATGTAGGCCAGGTCCTGTGTACAGTATAAAGACGGCTACATTTCAGAGTGCTAAAATCCAGGGTGTAGTTTTACATTATTGTGTGATCTTCTTGGAATATGTCAAAGTGAAGCACTTAAAATGTTTGCAAGTGATTTGCATGTGATTTAGTGACACATTTAGTTTCCTGCTATGCAAATATGTGATGCTACACTAGCAGTGAAAGTAATGTCCTTATACCACATTAATAAATTTGGGAGGCAGGTGTTTGTCCTGATTCCTCAGAATCCCAGGCTCATGTGGTGGCCTGTAATGTCCTGTATTAATCATCCTCCACCTGCAAAAAAATGTCATATCAAAAAATGAAGGGTAGAGATTAACAGTTAGTCCCTTAAAGCTGAAAGTCTCCTTCAAGCTTGTATTATCTGTTTGAAAAGCTTTATTTTTAAGTGCTCTCGCCAGCTCCTTTGGGCATGATTTAAAAAAGGATTTTCGGGGTTTTAGATAAGACATTTTCAGTGATACGTTTCTTACTGTTTTGAATCTATTTTAAATAGAAGCCATGGTGACAGTATTTGAACGTGTTCAGCAGTCTCACTCTTTTGTCTCCTTTACTTTCTATCTTCCATTATCTCCCTCTCGTCCATGTTCAGAATGCAGTGAACTTTGTGGATGACAGTTTCCCCCCAGGACCTCGCTCTGTGGGTTTCCCTGAGGGTGACAGCGTCCAGCAACGAATTAAAAAGTGGCTACGCCCCCATGAGATCAACTGCAGCAACTTCAAAGACCGAAGCGTCAAGTGGTCAGTCTTCCGCACGCCACGGCCCTCTGATATCCTTCAAGGCCTGCTTGGAAACTGCTGGTGAGCCATGACAACCAAACACATACAGATCAGTCTGTCTTAAGATAATTTGAACTGGAGGCAGACAGTTCATTTACAGAAACATCTAAACTTCTCTGATTAAAACTTTGACCAAGGGCAATCCAGAATAGCCATAGATAGTAGAAAGTAAACTTTCTCATTCAATTTATTCTCTGTGAAAGGTCAGAAGAATATAAAATAGACAGCACTATGTGGCTTTTGTCTGAATCTGCTTTAGATGAACACCCCAGCCTGAAGCTAGGAGACAGAGAGATAGAAACAGTGACAGGGAAGTAGTGAATTACGAAGTACAGAAAGCAAAGGCAAGAAAATGAAAAACTGGAAGGTAAAAAAAAGAAAGAAGGTAAGCATAAAATGAAGGAGAGAACAGGGTGGAGTTGAATCGATGTACAGATACACCTGACAGGGAGATTATTCACTGGAATGTGGGTCTGGACACATGCTTTATCTCTCTGCCCTTGTTCTGTGTGTCCTTTGGGGTGCGTGTTGCGATCTCCGCACATACACAACAAAGAACAGTCACTCATAAACTTGTCCCAGTACAACTTTTCACTTCATCACCAGTGCACACAGCTTATCAAAAATAACCCTCCCCAGAGCTGAATCCTCTCACTCGCGACAGGATGTAACCCAAATTCTTCCTCTTTAGCTGCATGTCTTTCACTTTGTGTGTATGTCTCTCTCTCTCCGTCACACACACACAACATGTCCTAAAAAAACAGCAAACATCAAGCTCCTGCCAGCCAACCAATGGCAGCAGAAGAAAGTAGTGCCACTCATCCTTGTCCTTGAGTACGGCTGCAGTATAAGCTGACATTTGAGTCACATTATGACATGGCTAATTGGATTTTCATTTGATTCTTCGTAGCCGATTAGTTTTTCATCAAGGGCTGAATGGGCTGCTCATCCTCGCTCAGCTGCCACTTGAACAGATGGAATATAGTTTTAATAATATATATTTCCAACAACACACAAAAGAGTTTCAGTCTGCTTCAGCGGTTGCTGTGCACACATTGATGGGTGGATTGAAAGGGATATATCTCTTATCTAGATAGAGAAACTAGTCAGTAAGGTAAAATTTTAATAAGGGGGTCAAAATCAGTGGTGAGTGAGCAGCATGCAAACAGAAATTATTTCTTCGCTCATTGTCCTGAAACCTCTACTGCTTGTAGCGATTTAATGTTCTCTTTCAAAAAATTTCAGATGAGGTAATGTTTCCTTTAAAATCTGTTCCTTTTAACTCAGATTCATGTGTCCCCAGCTGTGATTCCCTTGTGAGGAATTAGCATTTTCTGATTTATCTGGATTTTTGATTAACTAATTTCTCTCGCAAGCTAATTAGGTGAGTCGGGCCAGTTCATCTCTGCTGCAGGGTGAATTAACGGTAATGGGAAGGCAGCCAGAAGGCACCGAAGCTTGACTCATCAGATGTGATTGATTTTCAATGAGGGCAAAATTATGTAAAAACATCTTTCATAACTGTTTGAAGCCCCTTTTGCAATTCCACATTGACAGACTGATGACTGCTTGTCAGTCCGTCACAATCAGCTGGTCATTTATGTCTTTTCCTCTCCATTTCTTTCACTTCCTGATACATGTCGTCTTTGCTCTTGGTTTTAAGTCACATCCTCTCCTTCATCCATCTGTCCATCCTGATCTGACATTTCATTTTCCAGTTCATTGAGTTTTATCTCTCTCCAGGTTCCTGAGTGCGCTGGCAGTCCTGGCAGAGCGTCCGGAGCTGGTGGAGAGAGTGATGATCACCAGAACGATTTGCCCAGAGGGGGCCTACCAGGTTCGGTTATGCAAGGACGGGACGTGGACAACAGTGCTGGTGGATGACATGCTGCCCTGTGATGACTATGGATACCTTCTTTTCTCCCAGGTCAGAACCAGAGAGGGATACATGGACTCATGTTGGAGGAAATATACTGTCAATATTAGAGAGGTTGTAAGAACTCTGCACAGAAGGAAAACCCAGAAAATACTAGTGAGGCATGCAAACATTATTTTTTTTTTATTTACAGTTGCACCACATTGTGAGCCTCCCAAGGAAGCAAAGCATGAAGTGGATGAAGCCACATTTACCTCATTCACAGTTGCAGCCTATTATAGTGTAATATTAACTTCTTAATGTGAGTTCAAGTTAATTCATTATCTAGATTTTTATCTCAGGCATGTCTCAAATGATCCACAGAGGAGGAATGTAGCTGGAGGTGTTATTAATCAGCAGTCAATTACAGGACTACTGAAGTATTCCATTATGCAACAAGTAAAGTGTAGGGGAAGAAAAACAGGCACACAGTGAAACATGAAGCATGTAACACTGGTTGGGATGAAAATAAAAAATAACTTAATATGGCTGTTTATGATAAGACAAGTAGAATTACATAAGGAAGCAGGTTATCATGTTCATAAACATTTAAACATTGGAATCACAGCCCACAGGATGAAATCCAACGCCCTGTTACAGATGTACTGTACCTCTTTAAGTGAGTCATACTCAGGCTGACATCACTAAATATTTCCTCTTTCTCTTTTCCGTCATTCTAGGCCCAGAGGAAGCAGCTATGGGTGGCACTAATTGAGAAGGCCTTGGCCAAACTCCATGGCTCCTACTTTGCTCTGCAAGCAGGCCGTGCCATTGAGGGTCTTGCTACATTAACAGGGGCTCCCTGTGACTCCCTCATGCTTCAGGTCAGCTCCACTAACCCACGGGAGGAACCCATCGATACAGACCTCATCTGGGCCAAGATGCTGAGCTCCAAGGAGGCTGGGTAAGAGAGAGGGAGTGCTGGGGAATTATGGTGGAATAAGTATAAAGGTGATGAGTGGCAATTTGCTGCTTATGTCAGTAAAAAGAGATCTGATTATCAACAGTTTTATATGAGCTTTCAAAGCAACATGAGACAACTACCAAAGCTCAAAACAGGTCAGATCGTCTGTGGCCAAACTGCAGGTCCATCTGTCAGAAAATCTGCAGTATTATTTAATATATCAAAGTGGAACAACCTGGAAACTAATGACAACATACAATGCTGTGAAAAAAGTTGTCTGACATCTTCTATTTAAGTGATTTCTTGATTCAACATGTCTGACTTTAATGAGGCCTGGGTGTGTCTGGTGAAACTGAACTCAGCTTTCCAAAAAATGTGGTTAATCACAGTTCATTCATGATTTGTATTTACTTGAGTTATGTTTGTGTAATATTAAAATTAGTTTGATCTCATTTATTTAAGTATAACAAATTTGCAAAAGATAAAAAGAAACAGGAAGAGGGGCAAATAATTTTTCACAGAACTGTATAATTTAGTAAGCAGGGACAAGAGGAGCAGCAATCACAAATCGGTAGGCATCAACTAGACTTATGTGTATTGTTGCCTAAGTTAAACAGAACAAATAATGTTAACAATAATATTTTTATTGTGGGGCTGTAGACATTGTAGTGAAACCTTTGTCTTACATTATGTTATCCTTGTCTGTTAGGTTTTTGATGGGTGCATCTTGTGGAGGAGGCAACATGAAAGTAGATGATGCTGTGTATGAGTCTCTGGGTCTGCGGCCTCGACATGCTTATTCCATCTTGGATGTACGCGATGTCCAGGGTTACAGGTAGGAATGGACGGTGGAAGAGAGAGAGTACTTGTCTGTCTTTTCATTGTTCTATGAGTTATTTTCATCTTTTTTCTGATCACATGGTTTCGCTTTTTACAGTTTATTTCGTTATAGCAGCCATGTAGGAAACATATAGTATGTTTAAATGAAATGCCAACACACTAGAGTAAATGGAAAGAATCACTGGGTGACCTTTTTCTTATTGAGTTACAGAAATATATTTAAATATTTTTATATATTTTAGCCACCGACAAGGTAGTAGCTAGTCTTCTGGTGGTCCATTTTTGTTTTATTACATGATAATAAAAAGTTCAATATCAATAACAGTAAAAATCAGCAACAACAACAACTATACCATTGATATTATGTGTCAACAGTTCTCCTGGTTGAATCGTAAATCAAAAAGTTGAACAACAATCTAGAAGATATCTGGTTTTGTGATTGAAAATTTGGATGTAAAACTAAGTATTTTTATAGTTGTAATTTAATAATTACAATTGATGACTATGACATTAGCCAGTCAAATTATGGATCTCATTTCAAGGTAAAACTCAAATGGGGATACAGAAAAGAGACTTACTAGAATAAAACTAGTAGCCATTCCCACTCTGTAACTGCTAAGACTGCCATTTGACTTACAAATTACATATTTGAGTTGCATCAAGACTGATACTCCTTCACTCTGTCTTCCCCCCTTAGGTACATTTCTCATTCATGACTGTTGTAGTTTTAATACAAAACCAATGAATCATACAGGAGTATGATGGCACTGGCATCCATGTGTATCACGTGGGAAGAAACTGAGCCTCAAACTATGCCTTAAAGATTATCTCAGTCATTTAAAAAAACATGTTCATAAACAATTCTCAGATATTGAAAATATATCTCAAGTTTAGAATTAGGAATTAACAGGTGCAGCTTGCGTTGTGTTGTTTCTCACAGGTGAATGCAGATTGATTCCAGGAGAGAACAGGTGCAGCAGTGTTTGATCACTTTGATAGGTGTAGCATTGTTCAAACAATGGTGGCTTCTTCTGTCCTACCTGCAAGAGGAAGTTCAGAGTAACTGTATATCCCAGATTTAAGTTGCTCATAGCCACACACAGTCACATTAATTTACTGCCATAAAGCAATCAGAGTGGAAGATTGGGCCACAGTGCTTGATCTAAAATGAGTTGGAATCCTCCTGCTAAGAGCCAGAGGAGATGAAAAGCAGCTTGGAAACAGCAATTTGCCTGTGCTTTTTTTGGAAAGTGGGGACTCTCCAATATGGTTTTCCATTATGCCTCCTATGTTTTTCACTGTAGGAAGGAGGCAGTAAAATGAAATAGGTTGTTAAAAAGCAGGCAATCATCCATAAAAGGAGCAATATGAGTCTGCAGAGATGGGGATGCAGAAAGCTGTTGTCTCTTTACCTGGATCCTGTTTGGCTCTCCCTGTCAGTCATTTTCCATTCTAACTGTCACTCTTTACCTGTGCTTCAGGTTGTTGAGGCTGCGAAACCCATGGGGTCGCTTCTCGTGGAATGGCAGCTGGTCAGATGAGTGGACAGACTGGCCGCAGCACCTGCGACATGAGCTGATGGCTCATGGCAGCAGTGAGGGGGTCTTCTGGATGGAGTACACAGACTTTATAAAGTAAGTACCAAGTTTGCACAAAAATGTATGACCTGGTCACTCAGTCAATGAGTCATTATACCCTGTGCAGAAGATCCACAACATCACTATATGCTAGAGTAGTAACCGTTTCCTTGTTTTGTCTCTCGTTTCCTCATTTGCAGTGGTGGAATGTAACTAACTACTGCACGTGATTTGAAAGACTTGTACTTTCACTTGCATTTTCTGTTCATGACATTTTCTACTTGTATTCCTTTACAAACAAGAGCGGAATATTTTACTTTTTACTACACTACATATCTACTCACTACATCTGAGAGTTGTGGTTATTTTAAAAACATGTTTGCATAGAAAGAGCTTATAAAATATCATGCTTTTTTATAAATGAAACTACTCAACATTAAATACAAGAACAGCAGAAATCAACTGTTTTGTCTATTTCCACATTCTCAAATATGATGATTTGCTGCATTTATTTTGAATAATTTAATACTTAATAACTTAATATTTTGTTTAGGTTATATTTTATTGATTTTATTTATTGATTATTCTTTTTTGATTTTTATTTATATATATATATATATATATATATATTTTTTTTTTTTTTTTTTTTATTAATTAATGATGTACATTTTTACTCTGATACGTTTGTTAAAAGAGATAAAACGATGGCGTTTAACAGCTTCACCACACCGATGTTTCAGTTTTGTGCGTAGCGCCGTGCGTAAAATTGTTCGCTCCACCTGCAGCCGGCTGTTTATAAGCTCCCGCAAAGCTCTTTAAGTGCCAGTTTTATTTCTGACTCACGGCAAAGATGAGCTACGGAGACCGATACACCTCCTCATCATCCTACCGCAAAGTTTTCGGGGATTCTCCCAGATTCCCTGTAACCTCCTCCCGCATGAGCAGCGCTTCTTCCCGGGTCTCTCCGGGGCTGAGGTCCATGGCCGCCGCTCGCACCAGCGCGTCGTCCCTGACCTTGTACAGACGGACCGGACGGTCATCCACCTCTTTCTCTCCGGTTCCGACAGACTCCCTCGACTTGAGCCAGACCTCTGTGGTCAACAATGAATTTAAAATCATCAGAACAAACGAGAAGGAGCAGCTGCAGGTAGGTGTGTGGCCTGGAACAAATGAAGTCTTTTTCATGATGGAATACTACAATAATATAGAGGTTTATTTTTAGATTAAATACTTTACAGCATCCTGTTTTTATTAAAAAAAAAAAAAGGTTTCATATTAGTATTAGTATTAGTAGTTGTAGTCATTATGAAGTAGCATTCAGTTTATAGACATAAACTGAGCACAGAGAATAAAACACTCTTCAGACAGAACATTTTGTCCAGTTTTCATTAAACGTCCCACAGCTAATCCAGTTCTGGATTCCAAGTCAAAGACTTTAATTTCTCTGACAGCATCTGACTACATCCGTCCAATTGAGAGGAAAACTATTATTTAATTCTACTAAATCTGAACATTTAAATATTACGGATGAGAAATTAACAGAACAAGCTCTGAGTTGCTCTGTTGTACTATAAATGTTCCTTATGATCAGCTGTCAAAACTCTTCCCATTTCAATTTCAACTCAACTCCACATCAAGCGAGTGAACCTTGAGTTGAGGTGAAGATGACTTCATGCGGTCAAATTTCTAATGGTGTTGAAGTCAGTTGTCTCTGCTGAGTTCAGTCGGTGCCTGCAATTGATGCATACCTTGAATTTTGCTATTTTAATTGTCTTCCTCCTAGAAGGATGTTCAATACTATCCAAACAGAGTCACTAAAGGGAATCTCCAGCCTCTCCTTAAAGTAGAACAGGACACTTTTCTTCAGCTGATTCCAATTTTAAAGCTGCACTGACCAATCTTAAAGCTGCAGTAGTCAGCTGATCAAATCACTGAAAGAGCTCAACTGTAGTGGTGAATCTACAGAGAACTACATATATTCTGACTTAATAGACAGTTTTCTTCAGCTATATGAAGCTTATTTTAGAATATTTGAGCTAATTTCTTTTTGGTTTTCTGGTCTGCAACGTTTCATTCAGTCTCAGCTGTTTTTGCTGAAAAAGTTCTCATAACCAACTGTTCACTTACTGTTAAGCACAAAAGTTAGAAACTGTAGAATAGCTGCTTGTTTTTTTGTCTGTGCCACCAAAAACAGTGTTAAAATGAAATTTGTTTTGTCAATCAAGTAGGCAACATTTTGCTGATATGTTAGTCATATCACATTTTTAACGCTGGCTTCCCCCTCTGGTTTGTTGCTTCTCTTGTACTACATATTTTTATCTTAATGGAAAATATTGTGTGATGATAAAGTGTTTATCCTGTTGCACAGGGTCTGAATGACCGCTTCGCCATGTTCATTGATAAAGTACGGAACCTGGAGCAGCAGAATAAAGTGTTGGAGACAGAGCTGGTGACTCTGCGGCAAAAACAGAGTGAGCCGTCCCGCATCGCTCAACTCTACCAGCAGGAGATGAAGGACCTGCGGTCACAGCTGGAGGAGCTGAGCAGGGACAAGAACCGCATCCTGATTGAGAGAAACAACATGGAGGATGAGCTGCAGGTAAAATTAATCTTATAGGCAATCTTTTATCTTCATCTCATCATTTTTATTTTACCTTCTTAGTTCTTAAACCTCTCGTCTCATTTCAGAAGCTTAATGTAAAGTTTGATGAGGAGATAAGGGCACGGGAGGAAGCTGAGCAGACCTTGAAGTCTTTCAGGAAGGATGTGGATGATGCCACAGCTGTTCGCCTCAACCTGGAGCGCCAAGTGGAGTCGCTGATGGACGAAATCGCCTTCCTGAAGAAAGTCCACAACGAGGAAATCCAGGAGCTGAGCACCATGATGGAGGAGCAGCAGGTCTCCGTGGAGCTCGAGCTCGCCAAGCCAGACCTCAGTTCAGCTCTGAAGGAGATCCGCAACCAGTACGAGTCCATTGCCTCCAAAAACCAGCAGTCAGCCGAGGAGTGGTACAAGAGCAAGTTTGCCAGCCTCAGCGAGCAGGCCACCAGAAGCAATGAGGCCATGAGGGCCAGCAGGGAGGAGATCAATGAGTTCAGGAGGCAGCTGCAGTCCAAGACCATCGAGATCGAGACCCTGCGGGGCGCCAACGAATCTCTGGAGAGGCAGATCACAGAGTTGGAGGATTCACACAATGCTGAAGTCACAGCCATGCAGGCAAGTAATGATTGATGGCCACGAAATAGTCTACAGTAGTCAGTATTCTCCAACTGGGATTAGTCTGTGTTGCTACCTTGTCTCTTTAAAAAGGTCTCCAAAGGTCCTCATTTACCTCACATGCTAAATTATATAGTTTTGTTCAAAAAGGAGCAGTTTTTATAAAGGAATTCCTCTTAAACTCAACAATTGTTTATGAATGTATTATGACTAACTACTGTATACTCTAATTACAATAACCTTTCTCTCTTTATTCCCTGCTACTTTTACTAGGTTACACAGTTCTTTTCAGGAAACCTACTATTAGCAAATTATGGCCCCGTAAGATAAATTCCCTGTCACATGCTGCAGTATTGCTGGCACAGTCTGCGTGGAGGTCACCGCGGTCTACAACTGAGTAGAATAATTGGATTGGAAGTGAGCAGATCCCACAGTCAGGTTCCTCTTGAATTACGTCACAGCTTGAGTAAAGCTGTTAGCTAACTGCACACAGCAGGGAGCCCCCATCACCAACATACAGTATTGTCAGGGACTGAGGACTCACTGCTTTATGCTAAGCTAAGATAACCTGTTGCTGGACATGTTTAGTTATTTGGCACTTCTATTCAAATCAACTTGCAGGCTCAGTGTCCTGCCCGATGACACGTGGACAGGAGGAGCTGGGTATCAAACCACAGTTTGTGGACGAGCCACCTCATGATCCACAGCCAAGTGCATCGTCAAAGTATTTAAAATCCTTTCAGTGTTTCATGAAGCAGAAAAGGTGCTGTGGTTAATTAGCAAACCATCCATGTCCTTTAAGGAGCACAAAACAGCACAAAATGGGAGCAGTGTGTCTTCGCTGTCTGTACTGAGGTTTGATAGTTTAGTGTCTGTATCGGAGATAAATCAAGTTCAAGGTCTAGACATGACCTTAAGTGTGTGGTAGTCACTTTAACAAGGCTCATGTTGTCAGTGAACTGACCCTGTGTGTCTATTAGATTAACCCCTGACCTGCTAAGTCGGATCCAGGAAGGCCACCTGCTTTCACTGGCTTTTTTAGAGAAAGTAAAGCTAAGCCCTGAAGGTTACTGTGCTGCTAGGAAAACTTTAATTAGACACAAATGATAATCTTTCCGCTTTTCTCTCGTTTCTCATTTCCAACGTAACAGGAGACTATCGGCCACATGGATACTGAGCTGAGGAACCTGAAGGGTGAAATGGCACAGCACCTGAGAGAGTATCAGGACCTGCTCAATGTCAAGATGGCCCTGGACATCGAGATAGCTGCCTACAGGTGCAAACTGGAATAAAGATGCCAATATCTCTAGACCAGTGGATAAATGTAAAATAAAATTAATTTTGAGGTGTAGTAAGTCTGTACATCCAGTCTGACTTCTGTTTTCCTGTGATCCTCTAAGGAAACTGTTGGAGGGTGAGGAGACTCACTTTAACTCATTTGGTGCTGCCAGCTACAGCTACCAGCCACGAGCCTCAGCCGGTTCCTCCAGGAGCAGCCAGAGGGAGAAAGAAGGAGCCACGAAGGAAAGCTTCAAGGATATCAGTGAGGATAAGGATGAGGCAGACATCAACTCCAACAATTGAGCAAGGACATTCAGAAAGTGAGAAGAGATATACTGCATTCTGTATATATGTAGTGAGTTTAAAGTCACATACTGTATTTGTTAAAGGCAACACTGATACAGATGTTTAGCTGAAAGTCAGTATGTTGGTGTCGTAGTTGTAAGAAACAAAATACTGACCTTTATCCTGTCAGTATTAGAAGATCTTTTAACTCCAAGAGTATCACTCATTCTTGAAAGAGGTTTTTCAGTATTACTAATCTTCAGAATTAAACCCCACCCATAATTGTGTTACACAAGTAGTGCATTTGCATTACAAAAATAACATATTTTAAGGACATAGTTGTGTCCTGCAGAGTGAGCTGCCTGTCAGCAGCAATTCTGGCATGCTGAGTTCAGGGACACTACCACACGTATTTTAAACCACACCCCCACTCCAAAACAAACAAATCTAAAACCGCGGTATGAACCAAACGGTTGAGGTCTCAACTCAGTCATGTATTTGGATAATTGTTTCACCACTACTGAAAATCCTACAGTGGCAGGCATAGGCAGCATGCTTTAGCAGTGAAATTATTCTGCCCATCCAACAGTACACGTAGTCCAACTTGAAAACCTCCAACTGTTGTTTCAGTTGCTTTGAATAAAGTCACATGACTGACAACCTGTTTTCTGTGCTTTCATATCCAAGTCAGCGTATTCACAAACACATTATCTGTGTCAGACTCTCAGGACTTGTAACTGTCTGAGTGATTCACTAACTGAACGCACCAGGGGCAGATCTAGAAAGTTTTAATGGGGAGGCATGGAGCACACATGTTCGGATAATGATTAAATGGTTGTGACACTAAAACTGAAAACCGTACTTTCTGAAGGTAATAAACTGTTTATTAATGAAAATGTTCACCAAGATGCAAAAAATACAAATGTATCTATAACAATATGAAGTAAGAACAATAGATGAATATAACCCATTCTGTGCAGGGATTAGGCATCTGTTTGCCACAACTACAAAACTGTACTGTGACAATATGAATACACACTGATGTTAAATCGCTGAATGTTCTTCGTTTAGCATCAGTCACACTGAATTAACAATGGCAGAGTCAGAGCTTTAAATCTAACATTTTTATTCTTTCACCAATGTGACCCTCCTTTAATTAAATCTGTGACCCAGCGTGGCCCATCCGATCAAAAGCTTCTAACCACCCCTGCAAACACACACATGGATGAATCAGGACCATTTACCAGTTGTGCAATTGTTTATTAATTCAAATAACGAAAGCAAGTTGGAAAGATTTTTTTTTTTACAAATGTCTATCAAAGATGTCTTTATACAAAACCCCTTTAAATAACTACTCTGAGTTGTAGAAACGTTGAATTAGATTATGTCACCAGACAGCCTATATAAAAAAAATCTCTTAAATTACTGCAAATGTTAAACTCAACAAGAAGCAAGCTGTAATTAAAGATCCCATAAGCTCCAGATACACCCACACACACACACACACACACACACACACACACACACACACACACACACACACACACACACACACACACACAC
>JAUBNQ010000011.1:8330319-8350618 GCA_032353495.1 Ctenopoma kingsleyae
CACCGGCCACTTCATGCACACACACAGAGACTCTAATCCAATGAACTGTCAGACCACTGGAAAACCAGGCACGGCGGGACAGGTGGTGTGAGCAACCCTAAAACACAGAGAAAGATGTATTTGTATGTTGATCTAGATGAACTCACACCTGAATGTACAGCACGAGTGGGCAAAATCTGTGTGCTCTCTTCCTAATGCTTTGTAAATGCAGAAGTTTTCATTTGGCCTTCGTGCACTGTGTCACTTGCCAAGTGGATGTGCCAGATCCAGACTATTTTAAACTGTGGAGGATTTTGGTACAAGCACTGTATGTGGAACAGATGTCAGCCCTTAGTTTCGTATGCTTGGGGACAACCCTGCTGCAGCGAGCTTCACGAGAGCCAGGATGGAGTGCTGTAACTACTGAGCCATTTGTCGGCCCACTTTTGAGCCAGTTACCTGCAGCTGCACCTGCAGCACAGTCACATACTCTCTATATCGTCCACAAAGACAGTTAACACAGTTGGACACCCCTCAATATGGTACTTAATGAGCCAAACGTCTAGTTTTCCACATTGTCATACGTGTTTTGGGGGTTTTATTGTATTTGAGACCATACACTTGTTGCTGTTATATCCAAATTTGTGTTTTCGAGGTTGTAGAAAAAGCCATCATTCATACAGTACTGTGTGTCTCCGCTCTTTATCATCAACGCAGTGCTATCTAGCACTCTCTCTAGCTCAGGACCAAACCCAGGATTTGTACAGTAAGTTGGATTTAAGCAAAACCTCAAGCTGCTTCTGTTGCAGGTGCACGGTAGCTGGAAAATTATCCTTCTGTGTCTCTGCTTTATGGAAACACTCACTGGCCCGGCTGTGGTGCAGAGGGTATTGTTTTGTTTAGGGGGGAAGTTTTATCTGACAAAAAATTAACTTGATCTGACACATAATAGGATCCCCCACCTACTGCTTTGACAGATTAACACACAGTTTTTGTCTTTTTCACTCCAGAGAAAAAAAAAACACCATACCTCCTTTTTTTTCTTTCTCTATGTTAAATTACTTTTCACTCACCCTCAGAGATTTTTATGCTGGAGGCAAGTACGACCAGCTTTGTAGTATACCCCTCAGGCACGCCGGCTTTCCCATCCAGTTTTGCAGTCAGTTTATATCTTAACACATTCAGACAATTTTACACTTCAGAAGCAACTCCTCTCTCTAGATCTTATATAGAGTGATTTACTTGTGCATCTTCCAATCCTGGATTGAGAAACCCAAAATTTGATACTTGATGGTACTGAAGGTCAGTGAGTATTTGAGCATTTGTCACACTTTAGCAGTTTGCCAGGATGTTGATTTACATGTTAGTGTACTTAGTGAGTACAGGAGGAGATATGGATGTTTGAACGGTCAGTTTGCCATAGGGGAGCTCTTAAGAGGAGCTGCCGAGTTTACTTTGGGAAGTCAGGGACCACTTTTGTTTGCTTGGGTTCAGTGTGAGCGTCTGGGCCATCCTCCCGCTAGAATAAACCGACAGCACATTAGCAACTGCACAGAGTCCTAGTGTAATAACAAATTACCATTTTATCAGACTGTGTGCGCACATAACAAGAGAGAGGAGGGACCCTGAGACGAGTTGGGACATAGAAACAATTTCCTAAGGATGTGTTTCCCACAGCTGTTTCACATAGGGTTTTTTTTTTTTAGCATCTCCAATTTCTAGTGTCAAAGCCATTATTCCTGTTTTTCTAAGGATCTTTCAGTCCTCGCCATGGTAACATAGATGTTCTATCAGAGAGGGGGGGTTGCTAATGTGGTACTATAGTAACGGCATGTCAGAGAGAGTTTGTCTTATTATTGTGTGGTTAAAAATGGAGAGTAAAACTTGAAAGCTGATAAGTAAAATCCCTGCTCATGCAGTGAATGAGCAAATGCAAATGTTTTATGTCAAGATCATTTTGAGTCTAAATATTGAAGTTCCTCCACGAGATGATTCAGTTCAGGACTTGAGCGCAGCAACTCTGTTAAAAAGCTGCTGAAACATTCAGCATCAGTGGTGAATGACTGCACTATGTCCAAGTGTTTGCAGTCTTGCTTAGTTTTTCGCATTCTTTGGGACAGTTTGTAAGAATTCTACTACAGTTATCGTTCAGGGTTTCTTTAAAGAAGCCTGAAGCTGAAGTGACTGTAAATATTTTTTCCCAAAGAACCATCATGTGTAATGACCACTTTCCGATTTGCCCTATAAGTGTGAGTGTGTGTGTGCGCGCGTCATCACAGCCAAGCAGCTGTGAATACAGTGTCTAATTTATTTGTATAAGTGATTTGCAGGCATGTTGTTGAATACTTGTCAACCAATGTTGATTACTGAACTGATGAATGACAAATAAAGGAATGTGATATTTTATGGCTTTAGTTTGAGCCCTGAGGGATTAGCTTGACAAGAAATGAATCTGCACTGAAATACCTACAAAGACAAGGCACCTCAATATTCAGTGTCACTACTGGATCACTTTACATTTACATGAGATTTCTTTTTGTTTTCTATGTTCTTTTTTTCATCATAATTAACATTTTGGCTCCTGTGGTTGTCCTGTTTACCAACTCCTCTTCTTTTAAGTAGCTTCAGGAGCACCCCCTGCTGCTGAAGAGGCTGCAGCCAGAAAACACAACATAATGCCTTTTCCCTTTTCTCCTTTGTCTGGTTTCCTCCTTGCAAACTGTACAGACTGCAAACATAAACAACACAAAAAATTAAATTGGAAAAAATTTAACTGACCCTTTTAAACTTGTAAAAAAAACAGAAAAAATAATAGTACATACAAAAAAGAAGATTAATGCTGAAAAAATGGAACTCTAACGAATGTGATATATATATTTTATTGAATTTTATTGTTTGTTTTTTTTGTTTCTGGGGATATATGAGTATATGTGTACAAACATGTATGTTTAATTTCCAATCTCAGGTTCTGGTGGACCAAATAAATTTTTTAAATTAAAAAGAAACATTTGTCATTATTACCAACATAATGAATTTTACATTTATATTTCCATCTGTTACACCGAGTCTCTCTGTGCTTGTGACTCATGGAAGCGACCTGACAAGCACATATAATTATAAACTGTCAGACTAGAAATGAGTTTGGATTTTTTTTCTATTCAAACTGTTGCATTTGATGAATAATAATAGGAAGTCAAAGCTTTCAAGCTGTAGATATTTAAAGAGAAAACACTGTCTGATGAAAGGATAATGTCACTGCATATCAGAAATGTTTTACACATACACTTGTTAGCTGCACTCACAGATCCACTTTGATGTGTTTGTCATTGCTGATTCCTTTACTCTTCTTTTGCTGCTGTGTGATGTGCCTCTTCACACCTCTGCTGAATATTTTTCTCTCTGGTGTCTTCACCTTGTGTATATATCTACACTGCTTCTCCTAAACTTACCCAACCTTCTCCCTTCACTCCACCCACCCTTCTTTTTCGAAAAATGTTCTACTGCCCTGTTTTCCACTCCTCCATTCTCCCTCTAAGGCAAACCCTCTCCCCAAACTACTCAGCTTCCTTTTGCATTCTCTAGTTCTCCCCTTAACCTTAAATGCCCGGAGCACTCCAGAGCCCCCACCCTACTACTTCCCTGTTTATTTCTGTGGGAGTTAGTTTTTGAGACCCCGGCAGAAACAGCGTGAAGCCTCCATGAGGTGGTGACATCCAGCATAAGGAGCTGTCAGTCATTTTTTTCTATCCAAGAAAACTCAGGATCATCTAGAAGCTACTCAGCCTGTCTGCAACCAAAGGTATGACCACTAAAATATATCTTAGTGTTGGGATGATTATCTTTTTCTTAGTTAGCTGTGCATGGCTTTGCAAGCTAAAATGTGAGGAGAGAAAAGCAGAAACCTGCCATCTCATGGGAAATCTGTTCACTTCCAACCCCATGCCTCCCTCATGCTCTATAGATATGAAAGAACTAATTACATATAGGCTTTTCAATTTTGTCTGCGGACATGATAAGGCTAAATCATTCCCCAGCAACACTTAGTATGAAATTAAAAAAGATACTGAGTTTCTCAAAGTAGAGGAAAGGTTGATTTCATCTAAAAGTGGAATGAGGAGCATAAAGAGTACAAAAGAGTGTCTCGTGATTAAAAGAGGTTGATAATGCTATTCTCAAGTTTTATTACTGCAATTCACATGGAATTAAACACAGCCACGGGTGCCACATGTTTTATCACAATTAAAAAGAAAATGTTACAGGCACAAAACCAGACATAAATTCGATAGCAAGGCTGCTACATACATGATTTTAATGATGTTCTTCAGTCTAAAGATAGACTAAGGGACCTATAAGAGTTATAGACTGATGATCATATTTCCCTCCCCTCTTATATTCCCTCATGTCATTTCATGTTGGGGACGGGGTTAGGGGGGAGTCTCGGGTGCAGCACTTCTGTCAAGGGCAGAAGCAGGGTGACGCAACTCACTGAACATGCCTAATGCAGCCTCTGCTTGTCTGAGATTTGGGTGATCCTCTTGACTTGAGAGTTTCTGTCAGGCCATTAAAACTAGAATGTGCACTCTACGTGTGTGAGTGGGTAGATTATAAGGCACAAAGGCAAGCATAATCTACTTTACACCACTTTGCATGTTTAAAGAAAAGATACCTTCGTCTGGCTTGACATTTTCTATGATAGGAAGGATTCTATACTGTATTGCTACATGTGCATGTGCATCTCCTTGTAAGTCGCTTTGGATAAAAGTTTCTGCCAAGAAAAGTAATGTAAAGTAAAGTGCAGCATGTAGTTTAATTGTTGTTTAGTGAAACTCTCATATGCTTGAAAACCTTGGACAACCTTACTTTGTGTATTTGAGTATAACTTCGTATTTTCTGAAATGTTATCAGTTCTGAAGTAGCTTTTATGAGTCCCGCCAACACTGATGTATTATCAAGAGTAGGATTTCTGTCTGGAGTCTAAAAGCAGTAAAAATATTTGTTGTGTCACTGCAGTGTGATGCTTGGTTGTCAGGGTGCATACTACAAATTCCTCAGTTTGGCCTCGCTGTCCTTCCTGCATATACAGTTTGTCCTTCCAATCAATGTCCACATTCTCAGCCTTGCTTCTTCTCATTTGTCAGTCTGAACTCATAGGGGGGTCCACGTCCTTCACATCACACTCACTCAGCTTGGTGTCTGCTGCTCAGCACAAACACTTGTTCTGCAGTTAAGGTCTTGTTTGAGTGATAGATCCGCAATTCACAAAGACACCAAAACACTGCACAGTATTTTTTATAATACTCAGAGAAAGGATTTAAAACATTTTCATAACGATGTATGACAATGTTGCTGTACAGGTTCAACTTTTGCTGTTATTAAAAGCTCTGGCCACATTCCATATGTTGGCACACTCAACCATGATGTCACAGTACATCACTGCAGCAAGGTGAAAACCTGAACTAGAGGATTCAAGAAAAAGATAGATTTGGGGGGGCTGTTAAGCTGCTGTTAAATGTAATTGATAGATAGTTAATACAATATAAAACTAAATATATATTTCTTCTTTTAATGCTTAATTCTTCTAGTGCAAAGCAGAAGTCAAAATATGGCATCCCATACCACTGCACTTGAGCAGTCTTGTGCTCCAGGGACTGATAGCGTCTTTTCGGACAAGTCTGGCTTTTACTCTCTGGACTACAATGTGCCTGGACTCTCGAAAGTGATTCTCAATAAGCTCAGCATGAAGGATTACAGAGAATACAGGTAAAAACTGCTGACGTTAACTCCTTACCTATTACTCAACCACATTTCTTGTTTCATTTTCACAGTCTCCAGACTGGTTTGTTAACATAGCATCTGTGGATGTAATATCTATACCTGCATCAACATCCTTAATTCCACCAAAATCATGTATCACACTTGCATCGAATTATCTGTATGATTTTAATAAGGGCTGCTGTGGAGGGACAGACTAGAGGAATCTCATTCCGCAACTACAAGGAGATGTTTCAGAAGATGGAAGAGACCTTTCAGTTCTGCACTGGCTGCAACAAACTGCCAGGACATCTCACCGAGGGAGAGACCCTAAAACGCTGTGTGAAGTGAGTGCAAAGCCACAAAAGGGTGATGCTTGACTGCAGGGATAACTGATGTGATACGAGCTATGGTGTGTTATTTACAATGTTATAAGATTAACAAAGATTAGTATTAATAATTGTTGACAATAAGAATATTTTAAGCAACAATCCTTCACCGGTCACTGGTCATCATTATCATCACCCAGTAAGGACTTTGTTTTGACATTGTTGCCCAATAGCTGTCATGTGTGAGGCATTACCAACTGCTATTGTATCAGTAACAGAATGATAGGACACCAAGGTGCGGACAGCTCCACAGATGTGGACAATGGCCAGTGGCAAATATAGCTAAGTACCCTGACTGTGATTCATCTCTCTGCAATCCTGCAGTTTATTAAGAGCAGCTTAGCACAGGTTATAATGTCAGAACACCACATTGCAAGAAAGATATCTAGAATAAGCGGTGAAACAAACAGGGCATGCTGCATATTCATGGGTGTCTCTTCGTGCCTCATTTTTCTTGTGTGGCTGTGTGCTTCCCTATCTCTCTTTTTATTTACGGTATCTCTCTCTCTCACACACACACACACACACACACATACACACACACACACGGATTCACTTGAAATTCTCAGCTGCTAGTGCCTCTCTCAGAAAAAAAAAACATTTAGGGAGACAAAAAGCAGACGATGAAGTAAAATTCTCAAGTCATCTGTAAATTATAGTTAGTATTCCAACAATGTGTTTGTGACTTTCAGACAAATTGTCATTCTGACTCACTCTGACCTATGTGAGTGTTTTATAATGTACCTTTCAGGACACCTCTGTTTTCTAACTATGTTTTGATCATTTTGCCCACTTGCGAGCTTCTTGTGGGGGATTAGTATGCCCTAAGTGCACTGTGACAGAACATAGTGGCTGTGAAATGATTTTATGTAAATGTAGGTGCCTTGAAGACTGGAAATGATTGCAAAGTAAAGTAATATTGTTTCCCAAAGCAACAACTGTCGCTGACTGTCAGACCTCTAATCCAGCACCTCACCACCTAAACTGTGCCACATCCCAAAGGCCACATACAGTACATACAAAGTGGTCACATAATCACTTCCTGCTTCCATTATAGATATGGTTGCCAGTTGTCTAAAACAGGACTCAAGTTATTGTCAATGACATGAGTTTAAGTTTGCTACATGATGAGAAGGTCAAAGATAAAGATGGTTTGTAGATGAATGTAAGAATGTAAGATGGGCAGCCAAAAGAGGAAACAAAGCAGTAATCGGTTTTGCATTAAATACCCATAAAACATAAACAGAGGCTAAATACATTTGTGTTTTGAGCTAAATGGTAAAATGAGCATGCTAATATGCTCATGGCAATGCTTATGCACGTGACAATGCTGGCACAGTGATGTTTAGGCATAATGTTCAGCACCTCAGTTTAGCATGTTATCGTGCAGACTCTAGCTATTTTGACCTGACAAAGGCACTGAATTAAAGTGAGTGAGTGAGTCATCAGACTTTATCCTGTAGGGACCTTGATTATCTACTACTGTATATTTCATGGCACCCTATTTCAAAAGCTTATTGTCCAGTCTGGACCAAAGTGATGGATCAACCGATCAGCGAACAGAAAAAGAGTTGGAGATGTAAAGATGTACTGTATATAGGATATAAAGAGAGTATCTTTGCCAAATTAAATGCTCCTTTCTGTTTAAGTTGTTTGTCATACTTTTTTTCAAAGTAATTCAATTCCCCTTTCTTTCTCTCACAGGTGCTTGAATGTATACTACTGCACTAAAGACTGTCAGAAAAAGGACTGGCCTCAACATAAAAAGGTCTGCAAAACACTGCGTCTAGTGGCCATCGACAGACTAGTGGAGTGGCTGATGTTCACTGGTGAGAAATAAAAAGGGGGTGCTATTTTAATTAAAATCCCTTAATAACTGTTTGACTTCACAAAACAGAAATCACAATAATGAGACGGCATGTTTTAAAGCTGAGCTGCATAAACGAAACACCTGCCACACAAAAAAATGACAGAAAGTGGCATGCTGGTGTGTCATTGAAATTTTAATTAAAGTTTCTCATCCTTTGAGTCTATCTGATTGCTTTAGAAACACCACGTTCCAGACAGAATCAGCACTAACTCTGACTAAACCCTTCATAAATGTTCCACACAGGAGATCTCCCATTACCCACTGAGAAGTGGTCTAAGACAGCTGCTGAGGTGAAGAGCTGGGATGACTGGCTCACCATGCGGGGGGACCTCACATCACGTCTGGACGCCATTTTGTCTGGCGCCAACACAGCAGCCCTCTGGAAAAACGCCAGCAGGCCACGACCAGATGATCCTGATCTGCGCCAGTCGTTATGGAGGATTCAAAGCGAGTTCCTCTCTCGAGCTCTCACGGTTGGGATGGCCATACAACACTTTGGCCTGGATCCATATTCTAAGCCCCTCACTATTCACTTAGCAGGGGCATCCCACAGTGAGACCATGGGAGTCAGGCTGACTGACTATGATGAGCTGAATCACATGTTCCCTGGACACCAGGGAATAGAGATAGTCATGGTGGGACCAGAAGTGGTGGATGGGCCCATCATGAGGCCACCCCTCAGGGCATTTGGCCCCAGGCAGAGGGTCTACATCAGTGCCTACAAGGACCTTTACCATCAGTTCTGGGAGGATGCTGTAGAGAAGGAGGAAGCAACCAAACCAGATCTGGTGGTTGGATTCCATCCTGGTATGTACATGCAAATATCCTGCCAAACATAAACAAATAAAATGCAGGAGACACGATGTAAAACACAAAAAATCTTAAGAAACAACAAGTCTGGGTTTTCACCTTACTGCTTCTTACCTTAAATCAGCCATTAATGAACAATAATGATCACTGCAGCTGTAAAGAGAGTTCAGGCTAAGTGGTCAGCTGTCTCACAGACCCAGAGACTTTTCTCCCTTTATGCTTGTCTGACAATTACCTCTTTCAGGGAACAGAGCAAGTAGGAGACATGTAACTCACTAGATCTGGCCTATTCATTAGTGCCAGGCTTTTATTGGGGATTTGGGTGATTAATGGGAGCAGCTGGGAAAGAGTTTGGTTTCTGATTGCAGGACTTACTCCAATGTCGGTAAGCTGCCCTTTTGAAAGGGGAATTTCAGTCCACCCCCTTGGATTCATTCTGGTACACATTACATGACACAGTCATATGCAAAATCATTTATTTAAAATGTTCATCCCTGTCCTGTTTTCAATTGGAATACACATAATTTTCTTACCTAATAAACCTGTTTTTCAAAAGTCATGTTAGAATGACATTTATCACTTTAACTGACCAGTTGTCCACCTTCACAGATGCTACCTCGCTAAAGTGTCACTAACCCTGCACTCCCCAGAGCTTGAACTAAATTTTTTCTCCAACCCTTTAACCTGCAAAAGACCATTATAGCCCCAACTCAACCACACCCATAAACCCTGACTCAGTTATCACTGCAGGCTTTGCTGAAGCTAATGATACAGGAATCAGTCACTCTGTGAGTAAACCGCCTGAGTATTTGGCTGCATTTCATACTGCAAAGCTGGCAGAGCACTGCATTATGACACTGTTTAAGTGACAGAGGAGCATGAAGCATGACAAAAGGAAGGTGTGTTTGCTGGTGTCAGAGTCACAAAGAGAAAGAGAATGAGTTAGAGGAAGGCTGCAAGAAAGAAACAATCTGATAAAGGCAACAGGGAGCCACTGACCATAGATAATAAGAGAGGGAAGGAACGCAATGTTACTGTAGGTGTAAGCTCTCACAAAGGAGATAGATGTGTGGCAAGTAAAGTCATCCATACTAAGGTAGACCACAAATGTAAACTGGGGTTTCATATTTCTAAAACATTCCAAAGGTTCTTGATGATGTTTCACCGTCTATCCAGAAGGCTCTATCAGTTCTGACTGACTGGCTGAAGTGGCAGGCTTATAAACCCCTGTGTAAGTCTGATACTCCAGCCAGTCAATCAGGTGAAATGTCTTCAACAACTTAAAGCAAGAGCAGAATCCTCACAGATATTTCTAAAATGTATTTTTCACACAATGAAAACACAGAAGTCTACTGTCATTATCGGTAATGATATCCACAATATGACACAAATTTGCACATGTTCCAGGCAATTATTACAGTCATTAACAGTTAGACAGCAGTGTCTCTTGCCTCCTGAAAACACTATCTCTGAGGTGAAGTGTAACCTCAGGGAGATTCACACCATGGCATTCATCATTCATATCTAAATCCTCTCTGCAGTGCGGTGGATAACATGATATGATATGTTGTGTGCACCAGTATAAACACCACTACATACGTCCTCTTGGGCAAACTAGTAATGTGAGACTTGTCAGCACTGTGACGTTCAGTCTCACTCAAGAACACTTAAGCTGGATGGATTTACACTATTTGCTGTGATAGGGGCTTGAACCTCTGTTATCTGGCTGAAAGAAAAGCTACTCACCACACTACACTGCTGCTCAGAAAGAAACCTAATACTGGCAGAAAGCAGAGTCAGGCAGCATTGGCATCTATGAATTATTATGCATCATCTTAAACATTACCAGTTGCTGCACTGTTGTTTGCTCCGTGTATGTCAGAGAATGTCATAAAGGCTCAGCTGGTGTGCTGCGAGTTAAGTTAGAATAAGCTTTCTTCAGTCCAGCTGAAGTTCCTAAATGAGGTCAGCTTGTTTGGAGCAAAATTCACTTCATCATATTGACTTATAATTAGACTGAATGCAAAGCACTCTCAGTTGCATGTCCAGAGGGAAATAAGTTCTAGTTAACAAGAGATAGACATATCTAACTGGAGACTAATCGTGTGTAATTTGCACCTCCCTAAGGGAAAAGACCAGTTTTTTTCCTCTGTTAGTCTGTATAGGTGTGATGAGAAATGGGCAGCTCAGTAAGTGCTTTTAGTCTCAGTGTCATTCAGGTTGTGTATTCTGGTTGTACATTTTGGTTGACAGTCAGGCTTATTTTGTATCTAAAACAAATATTTTCCATGACTATGTCGATTTTAGGCCTTTGATATATTAACTGACTTACTTGTTTATTTTTGTTTTTAACACAGGTTTCCATGCTAACCAGGGTCTGTTACAAGGTTGGTTGCCAACCCTTCTGCTGCTAAGAGACTACAACATCCCTTCCTTCTTCACTGTGTACAGGTTAGTCATGGTACCGAAAAAAAATCCTCTGTTTTACATTATATAGCAGAGATAATGAAATAGCTTGCCCTTTAAGCAATATTGAATATTTGAAATGCTTTGTGCCTGAGGCCCACATTAACTTACCTTATATACCATCTGCTGTCCAAAACTCTTGAAGAAACAAATGTCATAACTAATAAAGCACTGATTCAACTACTGCATCACCTCTATGTGAGTCTTGTTGTCCATCCACATATGAGTTTGAGCGTCCTGCTCCTCACTTACCAGACGTTATTAGCACAGTTGTAAGTCTCAGTTCAGGTGCTGTTTTCTTCTGCTGCAAGTGCTCCACAAACTCCACCTGTAGACTGTAACTTACATAGGAAATTTATGGACGATGTTTGCTTTCTTTTCTGTTTATGGGGTTACTCAACAGTTTCTTTTGATCAGTTTTCTAGTAGGTGGATGTTAAAGGTGAACTTGTCTCTCAAGTGGACCAGAAAACTAAACTTACCTGATTGAAAATCTTTGTCCCCACAGTGAGCTGGAGCTCAAGTACTCACTGCAGATCCTGCTTGAGTTGGAAATGCACATCAGGGACAGTGGCTCCAACCCCTTTACCTCACAGAAACCAGAGCAGGTCCAGGCATGTCCCAACAAGACCCCAGTCTACTGTAACTCACACTACATCTGTTTCCAGGGACTGCTGCCCCGAGAAGACCTAGAGGTTCCAGGTCCAGACAATTAAGAAATTACCACAAGAAATAACTGCTGGACAGGGGTCTCATAAGACCTTAAGCCTTTAAAGATAAAGAATTTGGGAATTCCTTGAGGGGTTTCCTGCTGCCCACTGTCGCCTCACAGCTAGAAGGACCAGGGTTCGATTCCCGGGTCGGCTGGGTGCCTTTCTGTGTGGAGTTTGCATGTTCTCCCCGTGTCTGCGTGTCCCTGTGGTTCTCTCTGGGTACTCTGGCTTCCCCCCGCCATCCAAAAACATGCATGTTAGGTTAATTGGTGACTCTAAATTGTCCGTAGGTGTGAATGTGAGTGTGCATGGTTGGTGTACCCCACATCTCGCCCAGTGACAGCTGGGATAGGCTCCAGCAACACACCGCGACCCTTACGAGGACAAGCGGTTAGGAAAAAGGATGGTGATGGAGGATCTAAATTAAACTTATAATAAATTATGTAGTGCTGCAGATCTGGACTTAAACAAAATCATAATCTATTTGTTCTTGTTTATTTTTATGATTCTGTCTCTTATTGGAAGCTGGTGCTGGACTTGGACTTGTTTATCTGTATTGTGGTGTGTTGACAGTGGATGGCCTGTTGGCCAATAAAGTACCATTTATTTGACAGTTATTTTCGGCTGTATTCAGGGTGAATAAGATCATACTGACAGCCTATCATGCTATACAATGCAATTTAAAACAGCATGAACTATAGACTTAAATAATCTGATAAGTAATAACCTGATCTGACACTGTCTTAACAAAACTGAACATTGTGCATGTATACTTCCCTTATTATTATTATGGGAGAATATGATATTACAAGGCATGACCACGTCACAGGACCTGTTTGGGCTTATCACAGTGATCTAAAAGCATTTATCTATAATGAAAAAAGTGAATTGCTATGTTTCTTGCTGGCTTAATAATAATTAATAATGCTGATGACACTGATGCTATAGTTTTAAATATACTATTCTGTCTCTGTCTGCATCATGTATTTCTTGTTTTTACAAGGAGAATTGATTTTATTGATCAAACCACTTTTACAGTTTGATACTGACCTCTAGTGGATCAAGTGGTAAAAACACACAAAAAAGCATATAGAGCCTTGTAATACTGGGTCTCAGGAACACACTGGTCACAGGCTATTTCCTGGTGGGTCAGCACTACAGTTAATTTATTGAAGTTCTATTTTCATTAAAGTAAATGTGGGGTGGGTTGAATTGTATCCTACAATAATGCATGGTTTTATGGTATTTTATCAGCATAAGAACCTGTATCTACTCTATGTTTAAATATTTGTGAAATTTTTGTAACAACCCACGTGGGGCAAGCTCTTCTGAAGTCAGGAATAGTCTGGAGTTGTCAGACCTTTCTAGAAGGCAAAGCACAGGTGCTATATCAGACAGCGCCTCTAACAAACCAGAGAAGTAGCAGAGGAAGAAACAGGGAGCAACTCCAGTGAGAGACTCATTTCCAAATGACGGAAACCGAGAGGTAAGTAAGCAGTTCCTTTACCCTGTATTTTAATGTTAGAGAATGTTTATAAATAGTCATGACAGGATGAGATTTGATTGACATGTTGAGATACTTGGAAGCCGCAACAGCCTGTTTCATTTTTGGTCTCTGCTGTTGCAGTTGTCACCATTAAACTTAAATCCACTTTTCTTAAAATTGTTTATGCGTGAACTTATGAACTCATAAATCTGCACTCACCCCACACTCACTCGCTCCACTCCTCTAGTAGCAACTGTTCCAGTCTAAGAATAGAAGAGTATAGGCCTAGTTGTAGTGTTGGTGAGCAACAGACTAGGTGCAATACAGTGAAATACTGGTCATGTTTCCTCCAAATGGAATTAGCATGCATTTTAACTGTTTCTAAATTACTGATCAATAAAACTAGTTTATTTTACTGTATCGTATCTATTCTAATTGTGTTAGTAATTTCCTCTTCTCTTCTTCACTTCTCTGGTCTCCTCTCCTGTCTTCCTCCTCTTCTTCTCTTCTTATAGGACTGCTCTGGAGACTAAGGGTAAACCCTTAGCCGTCCGGTCTCAAAAAGACATGTTTGAGAAGATGGAGGAATCCTTTAAAATCTGTGCATACTGTGAGAAGAGACCAGAACAGCTCTCAGATCCACAGAGTCTAAAGCGTTGTGCTAGGTAAAAAAAAAATTATAAAAAAAAAAAACACAAGAGAGCGACATTTCATTCAGTAAGCCCATTCTGCCAAAATGTTCCTTTTAGACAGGATATACATCATACTTTTTGTGTCTCTTTGCACAGATGTCTAAATGTTTATTACTGCTGTAAAGATTGTCAGAAGGAGGACTGGCCCAAACACAAGAAGTTCTGCTCACAGCTGCGTCTTGCTGCTATTGACAGAGTTGTGGAGTGGCTTGTGTTCAAAGGTAAATATGAACGAGCCTATACAAACTGCGACAAAAGCCAAGAATTTCAAAAAAGAAAAGAAGGAATATGCAAGAAATGATTGTCAAAACTAACAAACTGTGTCTACTTTTTAAACTAATATGTTTTTCCTGTCATCAGGAGACCTTCCTTTTCCTACAGAAAAATGGTCCAAGCCCCAGTCAGAAGTTAAAGGGTGGGATGACTGGCTCGTAATGCAGGGAGCTCTCACAACGAGCCTCAGTCCTATTTTAAAAGGAGTAAACATGGAAGATTTGTGGACCAATGCTGGCAGGCCTCGGCCTGACGATGAGGACCTGACACAGTCTCTGTGGAGGGTCTGCAGTGAGTTCTTCTCTAGGCCAATGACCATAGCCTGGGGGATGAGATTGTTTGGCCTTAACCCTTATTCCAAACCTCTCACTATTCACCTGGTGGGAGCAGGTCATAGTGAGACACTGGCAGCCAGGCTGACTGACTATGATGAGCTGAACAATATGTTCCCTGGACACCAGGGCATTGAGATAGTCATGGTGGGACCAGAGGTGGTGGACGGCCCCATTGTGAGGCCTCCTCTTAGAGCATTTGGCCCGAAGCAGAGGGTGTACATCAGCGCTTATAAAGGCCTCTACCACCAGTTTTGGGAGGAGCTGGTGGAGAAAGAGGAAGCAACCAAGCCCGACCTGGTAGTTGGGTTCAATCCAGGTACAAACATCCTTTCACCACATGAAAGTATACGCTACTTTAAAATCTGAATGTTTGTGTTGTATTCCTACACACAAACTAATTACTGTGGATAATTTTTTGATTTGTTTTTTTTCTACATCTTTTTTGTGAAGGGTTTGATGCCAGTCAAGGCCTGGACCAGGGTTGGCTTCCAACACTTCTTCTCCTCAGGGATTACGAGATTCCTTCGCTTTTCACTGCTCTCAAGTATGTGTTTTGTCACAACAGGAATATTACACCCAATTATGAAAGAAATAAAAAATCATGCATAGAGATCATAACTCTTTAAACTGTCAAGACATTACTGTAGATATATACACTACTAATTCACTAACTAATGTTGTGGTCACTGACTAATTGTTCTGATTATTTATAGTATAAGTGATTTTTCTGGAAGTAACTTGAAATGGCTCAAATATTCACATTTTATATTAGTGTTTAAATATGTACTTTACTGTTCTGTCATGCGTTAACAACTCAGTTCACAAGCCCTTCATTTGATTTAACTGTAATACACAAATTGACACATTTGCATTATTTTTATTGCATTACTGCAGTGTAAATATAATCTATAGTCTGATATATGTGGCACATATACTGTTAGACAAACTCATTCTCTATTTTAATTATATCCTTTAGGGGATATGTGTGACGGCTAATGCTCATGCTTCTTGTCCTCCTATCCACAGTGAGACTGAGATGACCTACTCCTTGCAGATCCTGTTAGAGTTGGAGATGGACATGAAAGGAAGTGGTGCCAACCCGTTTGCCTCACTGAAACCAGAAATAGTGGGCTCGAGCCCCAACAAACCTCCTGTTTACTGCAACTCCCACTACTTCTGTTTTCAAGGTTTACAGGAGACTGTGGAGTTTGATGAACCAGAGGAAGCTTGAAGTAGTGTTGCAGTGCACACACAGTATTGCACATCACCACTGGAACTCTAATTTTTTTGAACAATGAAACATTGTTTTTATATGCTTATATGTTCTTATAATATTCTTTTAATAGTTGAGAAATAGTAAATGTGAATGAGTTATGCCATTTTACAGCTATGATGTTTGAATTCACTTTCTCAGCTTCATGATGGAGTTGTGAGATTTGAATATACTGGCTCTGAACATGTGTTAGTAGAGAGGCAATAAACCTTTGTGGGAATAATCAAATGTCTACTGATAAGAAGTCCACAATTAAAATCTTTAACGTACAACCTAAATAGTCCTAGTCATTTTAATTTGACAAGCAATACCCCTATAAAGTTTTTAATGCAAGGTTACTTTATCTGTTTAAAATTTATGACATTAAATATGACATAGCCAATATTGTCACTTTACCACACAGATGTTACTATGTACAGCTACTGACCATTAAATACCTTCCTCTTTTAAACATCAACTTCTATTGACATGAAATCACATAAAACAATCAAAGTAGAGTTTTTATTTTAGCCTTTAAGTACGTGTCATGTTTGCATTTCTAGCGAGATTTGAAGGACAAAAACAGGTCAGCAGTGTAAAGGACAAGGTTGACAATAGCTGCAATGGTAACAGTGTTAAGGTCAGCAAAGGAACACTTTTCACAAATGTAAGGATTGTACTCATGGCGTTTGTAACCAAAGACAGACCAGAAAATGACAGCAAGCAGGTACAACAGCACTGCCACGATGTTGAACACATAGTCCATCATACTAAGTCCAAATGAGAGTAGACACTGCAATAGCTTGAGCAGATTGAGCACAATGATGACCACAGTGACCAGGAGGCAAACAGCAAACACAATGATGCTGCAGATAATCCCAAAAGGGTGAAAGGCCCATTCACCATTTACATAGTGATCAACAGCAGCCGTGAGAATAATACAAGCTATAAAAGCCTCTGCTGTCCGGAGAATCCCTCGCTGGCTGGACAGGTAGCCGTTTGGAAATGTCTTTTTTTGCTTTACAGCGTCAAACAGGAAGACAACAGTGGCAATCAGGGAGAAGATAAAACACAGGATGTTGACAATGCAGGAGAGGCAGACGAAAACAGCTGCAAAGATAATTGTAGCAGAGCTGATTGTCACAGCACATACAATGGTCAGCCCACAGGTCAGGTCAGACCAGTCAGGGAGGAAGGCAGCCAGGAGGATGTGCCACATTTTGGCCTCCATTACAATCAGGAACACGGGCACAGTGATGGAGAAAACCCAAACAAACTCACACCACACGCCCCACGGACTTACCATCCTCCCTCTGAAGATGACAATGATGAGGGGCAAAGCACTAAAGATTATTTCCAGGAGGCGTAAAATGCCCTGGCAGCCTTGGAACGGGCACCACATGATATCCAATTTAAGAAAACCAGATGAAAAAGTCAAAAAGTAGAAAAAGCCAGATCCTCTTTCTGTATGGTTGTACTGAAGAGGAACTGTCCTTGTTGCTACTTCATCAGCATCACAGAATAATCCATTTCCTTGTTGCTGCTGCTCTATTCTTATATTGAGAGAAGGTCATGTATTATGTGGAAGGCACACGTCACTTGTATTCAAATTTCTCTCTTTATTGTATATTTTTGAAGATATTACTACCCAAGGTTTTGTCTGCTGCGCATATCTATACTTATTCTGTATTCTTCTTTTTCTCTAAAATTGGTCAAAATTATTTTGAATTTATCATCAGTAAGAGACATATTAAAGTCTCTATATACAGTATATATTTTCTTATCTATTTCTGTGTTAAAGTGAATTGAACTGTAAATCTAAAAAAGATATTTCTACTTGCTTCATACAAACAAATTCATATATGTACTTTTTTATTTTAAATCTTTTCATCTAGCCTAAGAAAAGCATGATCACAAATATGCCTTTTGATAAGAGTACTTTATTACCATTGCAAACCATTTTTGACATTGCGAATTCTGTCTGTGGCTGACAAATGACAGAAAACACTAGTGTTTACATGTAGTCTCATACACAATAATCTCAAACATAATGAAAGTTCTAAATGTATAATATTTACTGTCATTGCCATAGACAGTTCATATAGAAATTTACTTTTAAAACAGCAACATATTAAAAAGTATATAAATGGACAGCAGAAAATTACACATAAAGCTGATGTCTGCTTTTAGGTTTAGTTAAACATCACATATTGAACTCAATTAACAATACAAAACTCAACAGAATAATATTAAAATTCAAGAAACCAAATTCTACTCATTATTCATGCCAATATGTTATGTGGACTATAAAAAACTAATTTCTCGACACTATATTTCCCTTTTCTTTGTGATTTTGCCATTTTTGACACTGTTGTGTTTATCTTGATGTGAACGGTTGTTAGGTTTACTTTTGTTTGCTGGCATTTTTTGAGATGTGACAAAAATGTTAACCTTATAGCTCTAGTGTCTGGCCCTAATCACCAACAAGACTAGTTTTTAAAAGCATTATTTAATCTAGTCATCTTAAATTAACTATAAACTCCTAGCTAGAAATCTTAACTCACATACACACATTTATATTTAGTATTTAGTAATTAAGTGTTTACATTTTATCTTACAGTTGATTTTTATTCATGTGAATCAAATTAAAAATAGTTACAGTTGCACTTAAAGTTTGAATGTTTTGGAGAGATAATATAGGAAGTTTAGGTGCGTTTAAAACCACAGATTCCAAGCAAGGTAAAAATGAGATCCAATGTGAAAAGAATCAGATTTACATAGGTCATAAATGCCACCATAAACTGAATGGCCCAGATACAGTAGCTAGGTGGACAGTCGTGGGGGCGAGGGTTGTTTCTGAACATAAAAATAGGCCACATAACAGCAGCAAATATATACAGCACAACAGATATCACCAGGAATATAAACACAAACCTGTCCAAGTTAAATGGCAAACATGTCTTCAGCTTTTTTAAGATGTTGGTGGCTATGATTAGAGGGAGAATGGGGAAAGGAATAACATATGCTATAACACACAAGATCAGAACGGGCCTGTCTCTGTATCCAGTCAGTGATATAAAAATGATGCAGCTCACAAAGGCCTCCATCACCTTCAGGAATCCAGGCAGCACTGCCAGGTAGCTTCCTGTCTTCTTGTCCATAAATTTGTCCTTTATTACTTCAAGTGTGTAGACAAAACCAGTCAAAAAAGCAAAAAGACTCACTATCAGTCCATAAATACATTTCAGGCAGGCATAGAAGTTGGCATAGGTAATAGCAACAGAGACAGTCATGAGTGTTGAAGACATGGCCATCCCTGTGGCGAAGTCAGACCAGTCCATACAAAACATATTGAGTATGATATCAAGCTTGAACATCTCAATGATGGTGATGAAGAGGGTCATGATGGGGCAGAAGGCCCAGGTGAACATGGCGTAGTTCCAGTAGGTATGGCTGCTCCCTCCTCTGAAGGCACCCAGGACAAAGGTGACCACAGACAGAATGATCTGAGCCATGTGCAGCCCACCTCGTCCAGATAAGAGAGTAGAGGGAGTAAACACAGCCTTGGACAGTGTGTCCTTAACATCATCAATAATCCCCATGTCTTTGAATGGTGCTGAAGATATGGTCGTATTGTGTGTCCTCCCAGGTAGCTGCTGCAAATTGAATAAGATGTATTTCAGGTGTTTAACTGCAATCCAACTCCTTTCCATACAGCCCTTTCTGCTTTGCATAATATTCATGAAACAAACTGTGTGTAGTGATAACTATGTGCTGCAGCTGATATGAAATAACTGAAATACTTACTGTGGTTGATCCTTGACTGTATGAAGTCACTATTTTTACAGAGACACTTTTACAGAGAAAATAATTATAAATAGTGAGGTCCAAAAGTCCACAGTGAAAAGCTACAATATTTTGATGTAAGTATGAGATTTCAGAAGGCTTGAGAATTTAGAAACAAACACAAACAAACATGTATGATAAAATGTAAAATAAATATGTAACTGTACTAATTTTAGGTCAGCAATCAACCTAAATCAAACTTGTGGCACTGAATATGTTAATTCTTTTGTACAAAAGGTGAGATATGCTTCTCTTCTCGTCCATTGAAGCACATGCAAGTTGATCTGCTCATCAGAGGCTTGTTCATGTAAATCTACTTCCGGCCATTGTTCACATTTTATAAATTTGGCTGTGCCTGAGCATCATAGACTAAGTGAAAGTGTCTGAAGTCAAACCACTACAAAAGGACCACTACATGGGGGCACTTGCAGACTGAGA
>JAUBNQ010000011.1:8350718-8396749 GCA_032353495.1 Ctenopoma kingsleyae
AAACCCACACATATGGATCAGTATTTAAGGTTTGACTCTCACCACCACTGGAGCACAAACTAGGTGTCATCAGGACTCTACAACACAGAGCAAACACCATCCCCACAGATTCAGCGACCAGGGAAGCAGAAGAACACCACGTCAAAAAGGCACTGAGTAAATGTGGTTATCCCAGCTGAACTTTTGTCAAAGCAGGGAAGACACCTGAAGAACGCTCTAAGCAAGTCAGGAGAGAGGAAGGACATCCGCTGCTTTCCTTTCAAACCCAAAACACACTACGCCAAAGATTGGTCCACCCCAAGGATTGGGTCGCCCGGCACAGACAGAGTAATATACACAGTTAAGTGCCAGGAGGATTGCAGTGAATTATACATCGGGGAAACCAAACAACCACTGGCTAAATGTATATGGCACAACACAGAAGAGCTACCTTGTCAGGCCAGGACTCTGCAGTCTATTTACATCTACAGGACAGTGGTCACTCCTTCAGGGACGAAGGCATTATTATAAAATTCAGAAATCTGCTAACATAAAACCATTTAAAGGAGCATTTAGGAGCGAAGAGGTAATTTTTACACGTTTGAGGATTGGGCATGCAGGAGTAAAATCAATACTATATTTAATGGGGAAAAGTCAGACAAATCTTTGACAATGGTGTAATGTACCAGAAAATGTAGAACACGTTATAATGCAATGCTGTAAATATCATTCAGAGAGGGAGACATTAAAAACAATAGTACAGGAGGCAGGTCAGGGATGGATTTTAAATACATTATTGGATATAAAACCAGGAAATAGAACAATCAGAAGGGGGTTAATTAGTTATGTTATGGAGACAGCATTGTCCATAAATTTGTAAGTATTTCAATATATATATATACAGCTCTGGAAAAAAATAAGAGACCACTGCATGAAAGCTGTGATTGCAAATCACACAAGGGTTATTCCACTAAATACTGATTTCTGAACACTTCCTAAGTTAAAACATTAGTAATGCATGTAAAAGTGAATATGAACTTGTTTTGTTTTTTTGCATTATTTGAGGTCTGAAAACACTGGACCTTTTCTGGTATTTTGACCATTTTTCATTTTCTGCAAATAAATGCTCTAAATGACAATATTTGTATTTGGAATTTGGGAGATATGTTGTCAGTAGTTTATAGAATAAAACAAAAATGTTATTTTTACTCAAACATATACCTTTAAATAGCAAAATCAGAGAAACTGATAATTTTGCCGTCGTCACTTAATTTTTTCCAGAGCTGTATATATATATATATATATATATATAGAAGATAAGAAGCTAGAAATGTTTCTGCACGAACATATATCTTTGTGACACCACTTAAAGCAAACTGTATTACGTTCTGCTCAATACATTCATGATTAGATGTTCCTCTCGTCGTTTATCTAACAAATATGATATAACTCAATTAAAAACACACAAACTGTCCGGTGTCGTTGACGAAAAGTTTGTCATTCGGTACTTAGTATTTTTCTTCAGCAGGTCACTTTGTCGTGCTGCTGTCGCTTGTTTCTGGGGAAGGTAAATAGAAAACTCAAACAGGAAGTTGTTGTCAAGTGTCAGTAGCACTTCTAGCATTCAACACTTGTGAATATGTCATTTTATGTTCTTTAAAGCTGCAGACATTTAAAAAAATAAGTCTGGAGGAAGCCGTCGCCTTGTTGGAACTATATTTAGTTGTAATGATAATTTCATTTTCCTGGGCTATTTATTTTATATTCGTGTCAAAGCCATTGTTTGGGAGGAATTAGCTAACTTAACGTTAGCAGCAATGGGTCGATGACACAGACTGCACCAGAAGAGTTTGGCTGAACAGCGACTAGCTTCGTGCTCTAGTGACGGAGTGAAAAAGACAAATGGATTTCTCAAAATTTCTGGACGACGATTTCGATGTGAAAGACTGGGTGAACGGCGCCTTCAGGGTGGTGCAGAAGGACGCTCCGGGGAAAGCAGACACTCACGCAGCCACACTGGTCATGAAACTGCAGCTGTTCATTCAGGAAGTCAACAATGCTATTGAGGGTGCGTATCTTAAGAAAGCCAATGCTCTGTGCATTACAACGCCAACAGTTTGTGTGTTGAGTGTCTTTTTTCGTTTGCTGGCTACCTTAAGAAAGAGCCAGTGTTTTCTCTAACTGTAATTTATACACCTGTCTGAGGCAAATGCAGTCTAATGAAATAATGCAATAATAATGCCACTTCTTGCTCTCAGAATAGTTTTTTCTTGAGTTTAAATTCTTAATGCCCTTTTTTTAATTACAAAACTGGTGTATTTCTGTGTGTAGAGAGCAGTAATCAGGCTCTCCAGAATATGCCCAGAGTCCTTCGAGATGTGGAGGCTGTGAAACAGGAGGCTTCTTTCCTTAAGGAGCAAATGGTCTTGGTCAAAGAAGACATCAAGAAATTTGAGCAGGATACTGTGCAGTCAATGCAGGTGTGTGAGCGTTACCATCATAACAACATTGTTACATAAATGGCATTTTCATACTTGATGTATATTCACAGTTCACATGTTAAGTTAAAACCCTGATAAACAGTTATTCTTTGTTAAGTGTTCAGTGGATGTTATGTCATTTAAGTAATGTCTTTGTGTGGCTCCTTCTCACCAGATCCTGGTGGAGATAGATCAAGTGAAGAGCCGCATGCAGCTAGCAGCTGAAGCTCTGCAGGAGGCAGATAAATGGAGCACACTGAGTGCAGATATTGAGGAGACCTTCAAAACACAGGTACAAATGACACATGACATCACATTTTTTTGGTGCTTGCTGTTGCATTAGTTCTGACAGCTACTCACTCTGGTCCACGAGTACGGTGTATACATGTTCTTAAGATTAAACTAATGTGATGTAATTCAACCTTTTTTATGTAATAACACTAAGTGACCATATTTAGTTCTTAAAAATGAATTCAAATATTGTATTTCTCATGAGTAACTTACAGTACGAAGCAACTGACAATAAAGCATCACAGCATTATTTTGTGGACATTAACCTTAAATATGCTTTTCTTCTTCCAGGATCTTGCTTTGATCTCATCCAAGTTGACCAGCATGCAGAACAGTCTGGCCATGCTGGTGGACACACCAGACTACTCTGAAAAGTGCGTTCACCTGGAGGCTCTGAAAAACAGACTTGAGGCCCTGGCCAGCCCACAAATAGTAGCAACCTTTAATTCCATGTCTATAGGTAAAAATCAAACATGTTTTCCACCTTCAGTTTCTTCGTTTACTGTTGTTCACTTTCATACTAACTAGACTTCTGTGTCACATTTTTCCTCTGTAGACCAAGCTAAGCTTTTTGTGAAAGTTTTCACAGAGATAGATAGAATGCCACAGCTTCTTGCCTACTACTATAAATGTCACAAGGTAGGTATGACTTCATGATTAATTAGTAAATTAGCCATCACAAAGCTACATTTTCATATGTGTACCAGTTTTGTGGAGGAATGCTACAATGACTATTGTGTTTGTTTGTTGTTTGTTTTCATGTGCAGAGCCAGTTGGTGAGCATGTGGCAGGATCTCTCTCAGAGCGAGCTTAGTCTAAATCAGCAGTTGTCTGAATACTATGACACCTTGCTCTCTACGTGGCATGCTCAGCTCCAGTGGAGCAACCAGGTCAGAAGAACTACAGTATTGAGATGGAAACTTAATTATTTGTCTTTCAGTGATGAGTTTCAACGCTGAGTTTATAATGAACCTTATTTATAGCATTTCAGAATGTTTTTTGTTGGAACAGTGACTAAACTCTAACACCCAACAGGTGTTCAGAAACCCATATGAGGTGGTGACAGTGTTGCTGATCCAGACTCTGGGGGCCATGGTGCCATCTATCCCTGTGTGCCTGAGCACAGCCATGGAGCGGGCAGCCCAAGATCAGTGTCTCGACACCCTGTTGGAGCTCCATTATACTGTGTCCACCTTTGGACATACCCTGGAGGCTGCCATGCTGCCACACATGGGTCTGTATCACACCAATAAATGAAAAAAGCCAGGTTTATTGTAGATGCATTGAGTTAGGCCCTTACATTTATACTTATTCTCCAGGTGAAAACAACCTGCTCAAGGTGAATGAGCTGGTCTGTGCCCTATATGATCCCTATAAATCTTATCAGCTACAGTATGGAGATTTGGAGGAAGCTCACCTTCTCATCCAAATCAGTGCTGTACCTTTGGTAACACACCTCACACTAACATTATTTTTTGCTCTTTGCTTTTGTGCCACCTTTGTATTTCATACACTTATTGACTTACACTACACTACACACATACACTTACATATTGTCTCTATTGACTCTTTAGGAACATGGAGAATTAATTGATTGTGTGGAAGAGTTGAGCCACTCTGTTGGCAAGTTGTTTGGCCTGGCCAATGCTGCTGTGGATCGCTGTGTCAGACTGACTGACGGACTGGCTGTGTGTGGCCTCCTTAAAGCTCTCAAAGCCCTTTTTACCAAGTAAGGATCTTTTATGTACATTTACAATTATAAGTGACAAACAATATGTTAACAAAATAAATAATTCACCAGATTCTGGTTTGGGTGTGGATGTGCTTTAATTGATTTATACAAACAATTTTTAACATTGTGCTTCCACTAGGTATGTGTCGGACTTCTCTATCACACTACAGTCAATTAGGAAGAAGTGTAAACTGGAGGATACACCAAGTTCATCTGTTTTCCAGGAGGACTGGACAGCCTTCCAGAACTCAGTCAGGTAAATGTCTTTACATCTGAAATAATTTCATTATAAGACACCAGAAGTCATGCGTGCATACACACTTTCTGTATTGGATTTTGCAGAATTATTGCTACGTGTGGAGAGTTACTCAGACAGTGTGGAGCCTTTGAGCAGCAGCTGTCAAACAAGTGAGAGAAATATTTACTCTGTGAAAATGTGGTATAGCATGCACACAGATTTCAAGGAGTTACATGCATTTTTGTGATTAAACCTTGTCATAGGATCCTGAGCACAGCAGGTAAGTACTTGTCCGAGTCGTACAGTCCACGCAGCCTGGCAGGCATCCAGGAGGCCACCTCCACAGACAGGAAGAGTGCCTCCAAGAACCCCTGGCTGGAATATAACTACCTCCAAAGGGGAAATATAGCTGAATACAACAGCCTGATGGAAGTGCTATACTCATTAAAGGTATGAAAACATGATTGCAGAATAGTATTACACCTGTAAATGTCTGAAGAGAACTAACTTGTTCTACTTTTGCATTTTTTTTAATGGTCCTCTGCAGCTTTTTTAATGAATTCTTTTCCATTTGCAGGAGAAGGGCACAGGTAACTCCAGCCTGTTAGCTGAGCCTAGAGCCGCTCTGACCAGGCTCAACCAGCAGGCCAACCAGCTGGCCTTCGACTCTGTCTTTCTGCAGATCAAACACCAGCTCTGCCTCGTCTCCAAGATGGAGGTGATTTGGTGTCAAGTTTCTAGATTATTTGATTTTAAATAGTGATAGATAGGATGTGAGTGCATGAGTTCTGAGAGCTTCTGGATTGTCTGTCTGTATTTGACTTTTAGATGTACTGTATCTATTTTAATCTCAACTCATACCGTGTGGTTTATGTTCCCTGTCTGATGGACTGGCTGTGCTGCTACCTGTTTGTGTTTAGAGTAAAGAGACACCTGATTTTGGAGAGAGCTACGCAGAGGACCTGCCTACTTTCAGCCTGTCACCACAAGAATACATTACAAATGTTAGTAAGATGTGACTTCAATATATGTAATATTATTCAGTTAAAAAAATACTAATTTGTGGTTGAATTACTAAGTTGTGTAGGACAGTTAAATACATACATGATTTTATGTTTTCCTCTCATGTAGATAGGGCAATACCTGATGTCTCTGCCACTCCACTTGGAGCCATTTGTAACACAGGAAGACCCGGCACTTGAAATGGCCTTGCACGCTGGGAAGCTGCCTTTTCCTCCTGAGCAAGGTTACTGACCATCAGCCTTGATTCTCTTTTGTCTGTCTCTGTATCACTGTTTTCACATAACTAACTCTTGTTCCCTTTGCTTCCTGAGACCTGACACATTCTTAAAACGTCACCTTACCTCCCCTTCTCAGGTGATGAGCTTCCCGAGCTGGACAACACAGCAGACTACTGGCTGGGCTCCATTGCTCGGGCAACTATGCAGACCTACTGTGATGCCATTTTGCTCATCCCCCATCTGAGTGTCCATTCCACTAAACAGCTGGCCACAGACATTGGTACAGAGATGTATAATTACTTTCTCATTAACAGTAACAGGAAATGTTATGTGTTTCAAAGTATTTGTGGTTGACAGCTTCTGTCCATGTTCCACAGACTATCTCAGCAACGTGATGGATGCTCTGGGTCTGCAGCCCTCCCGCACCCTGCAGCACATTGTCACCCTGCTGAGGGCCAAACCAGAAGACTACAGACAGACTGCCAAATTACTTCCTCGTCGACTGGCCTCCACCATTGCTGCCCTCCGGAGCATTGACTACTAACATCACGGGAGAAGAAGATGGACTCTGTAGGTACAGTGGCTCCCAGAGCAGCACTGGGGACTTGAGGAAATGTTTGATCCATTCCCCGGTAGATGAAAATAAAAGAGTATAATATTGGTTATAGTTTAGTTTGGTTACAGTCCCTTTATGGGATTTATGGGGATGTTAAGAGATTAAATTCTGACTTTTTATACTGTTATTGATGTTAAACTACATGTGACTTTCAATGATGTCCCACCAGTGTAATGCCTTCCAGTCAAGTCAAGAGATGAGGGTGTCTGACTATACATCTTTAGTTTCTGCATTTATAAGCCGCTAAAATGTCTGAGGAAGTCACAAAATGTTTATCAGGGGATGTGTGAGAGCATATAAAATCTATATAACTGATATATTTGTTGTTAATTACTTGTCATGTCTTAATATTATTAATCTATAAATTATATTGTAATCATTTCTGATACAGGCTGTGTTGTTTTCACTCAATTGAGCTTCACACTCGGTGGTTAACTTCAAAACTAAAGGTGGCGGTGCTCTCTGTTGTAGTGGGAGCTGGATGAATAATGTGCATATTTTTCCATGCAGTATTGTGAGAATCTGTACATTAAACACTTGCACTGACACTGTAATGTCACATATTGTGTCAGTTTATGAGGAGAGAGGGTGTTAATATATGTATGACCTTATTTTTTTGCAGATTGGTTTATGATCCCACAGTGTTTTAACTGTCTATGCCCAATGTGTAAAGTTTCTCATTTTCTCCTTTTATGTTCTTTGCTTTACTAATGTTGGATGTATTTGCACCCTCAAGCCATGAAAATTGGCATGTCTGTCACAGTCAACTGTCAGGGGAGAACATGCAGAACCAGAAGCCGCACAGGTAAGACTCTTGCTTAAGAGGAATAAAAGCATGGCCAAGTTGAATATTGGTTTCAGTGGTGGAAGGTGGAAAATGACCATTTTAGGAAACTGAGCAGTTGTTCAAGTGATTAATTTTCATAAATGTCATATGTCCTTCAGCATCTCACGTGTACAGACCTGCAGCAGTTCTCAGTTTTATGTAACTAAATTAAAGATATTTGAGCGTTTGACTATTTGTCAGTCAAAAGCTGCCACCTTGGGCTTTGCTGTGCATTTTCATTAATTTGATTTCATTGATATGAATTGTTTAAAATAACATTTAAAAAAAAAATCATAATCCATTTTAGGTTTTATTTTACTATTTTATTGAACATTGAACTGGCAGCTACTGTTACTGTAACTGTCAGATCAGGATTTAAAATCATTTAAAAATAATGCACAGATGGAACTACCAAACAGTATAATAATTAAAAATAGCTCATTCTTCACCAGTTGCAACATTATCATGCTCCTGCATGAAATTAATAAATAATATAATGTCATTAGGCCGCATAACACTGTGAGAGGGGTCGTTCTGCAAGTACCTAAATGATATTGTAGGTTCATCTTATGTTCATGTTATGACCCTATCAGGACTTTACACTCCGCCGACCCTCTTAAAGTGTATCATAGTATTTGTATTTTAATTTCACCATTGCTGCCGGACTGGCGCTCATCAGTGACCATGCTGTACAGAGATGGAGCATCATCCAGCATCACATGCTGCTGTACCTGCTCTCCTCCAACATGGACCAGTGTTTGGCCCTGACGTCAGCCGTTACCGCCCTGCCTGCAGTGTCGCTGCCTACAGATGATGATGGAGACGGGGGAAGCGGCCTCGCCACGAATCTCATCCGCACCGGGGAATTAAGGGGCGCGAAGACAGAGACAACTATTCAGAAACTTTCGAACGGGGGTGACATCGAAACGGCACCTTTCACATCTGGCACACGGAGAGATGCTCCACGGCAGCGAAGCCAGAGGGAGCGGCGGGCTGTGCCGCTCCGGTCGGGGGTTTCCTCAGCTTGGCAGAGCTCCTGCGAGCGCGCCCACTGTGGAGGCGGTTTAGCAAAGACTGGAGAAATATCAGCAACCGGCCAGTTTCCAACATCACCGTATGGATTTGAGGAGCAGGGGTGAATGAATACCTTTAAAAGGGTGGAGCTGCGGTTTCTTTAATAAATGATGAGGAATTACTCTCGTCACTCTCAGTCGTATTGTGAAAGGTTGATTTGATGTTGATGCCTCACAGACATCGTGTCCGCTGATAATCAGTCACAGCGCCTTGTTTTTTTTTGTGCTAAACAATGACACAGGTGATGTTTTTTCGCCGGACCGACTGCTAGAGACGATGGATGTGGGATGGTGCGGGACTACCCCAGGCGTTCATGTAAAGCGCCCTGACAGTGGCTCTCCATGGAGGCTGTTTATGCAATCCGACGCAGTGTTGCAAGTGGGCTGATTTGATGCTACCCCACTGTCTCCATATGATATGATCCCCAGAACTGCCAGGCCCTTGTGTTTCTGTGAAATATGCCCAGGCCCTGTGTGAAACATCATAAAGTGAAGGAGCTGCCACTGCGTGGGGATGAGGCGATGCTCTGAAAAGGGGGGCCCTCTCTGGATTTAAGGCGTAAAAAGCCACCAGACTGACCATGTCGAAAGTTGTCAGTAACAAGGAGAAGAAATCCTTCAGCAAAAAGCTCTTCCGCAGGAGCTCGGTCCGGTCCGTGGGGAGTTTTATGAACAGAGTTCTCCGGACTCTGTCCACTTTGTCTCATTTCGGCACCGACGAGCAGGCCGCCGAGGATGAGAAGGACGACGCAACTTTGATCCCGACCACCACCGGAGGGTCAGTCCAGTCTGACGACAGCGACTGCGGGGGGTTTCCCTTTGGGGACAAGGTGCCGGGTGTCACCGGTCTCAAGAACCACGGGAACACCTGCTTCATGAACGCTATCTTACAGTGCCTGAGCAACACGGAGCTCTTTGCTGAGTACCTGGCTTTGGAGCAGTTCAAAGTAGGAGAGACGACCAGCATCAACGAAAAGGCCAAATCCAACGGGGTGCTGGTGCAGAGGAAGGGGAGTCAGCAGCAGGAGACGGGAGAGGTGACAGAGCAGCTGTCCGGGCTGGTGCGGGCCCTGTGGACCTTTGAGTACACACCTCAGCACAGCAGAGACTTCAAGGTAGGTGGAACATGCAGAACCTCATCAAATGTGTAGTAGACTTACTATGTCCCAGACACCGGAGGCAGGAGCAATAGGTTCTCATTATGTATAACATTATATACTGTCAATTTATTTGGTATAGGCCTACAAAAATAAAGTTTCAGATGCCTTCCTGTACCATAACATGACATGGTAACAGTGTGATTGTGGGATGACCAGCAGCACTCTGGCCAGTTTGTGCCTCTCATTTATTGCTATCAGTCACAATAGCATGAGATAACACAAATGAGACTAATGAAGCAGCATCTAAGTCAATTATCATCCTCACTTCTTTACCTGGCAAATAAAAAATGTCTGAAATCACGCTGCCATTCAAACCATTAGTCAGAAATGATCAGTGATCAATGCCTTGAATCACTGGTTTGCCTGTCAACAAGCTTCACGAACATTATTACTCATTCTGTACTTCATCAGGCCTCATTCCGAAGTGCAAAACATTACTTCACAGTATTTCACATTCAACAAATAAACCATTTAGGCTGCTTTCTGTTTTTAATTAGGTTCTACAGCGGAGCCGTCACAACTCACAGTTGCTGTATTATTACATGTTATGTAATATTTTGGTTTACAAACATTTTTATAGGATAATAAATCCTAATGAAACAGGCAAAGCGACTAGACTAAAACAAAATTCTTTGAAAAACGATTTGAATTAGTCAGCTGAGTGTTGAGTCTTTGAGCTGATCTGTAATAAAACTCATTTTCTTTTTTTTAATTTTCATTTTCTGTCCCACATTCATCAGCTTTTGTTCCAAGTTGCCTTTTTTCATCATTTCACCTTTTAAACCTGTATCCGAGCACTGAAAAGTTTCTGTCACAATCACAAAGGTTTTTGTTTTTTTTCTCGCATATTTAGGTGTTTCTTTTTGTCTGATAACCTATTTTCTTCTTCCAAAAGTTCAAAATGCATAATGGAGATGAACTAAATAGAACACAGCCATATAATACATTGCTTATTCCTGACAGTGTTACTATTTCTGGCCATTTTTTTCTACCTTGGTTGCCAGCCAGTGTACAAACTGTCTGATTGGATATAGATTGTTCTCTTCAGTGTGAGAGGCCTTGAATATGTTTAACTCAGCAGAGGAATGAAGTGCAACCCAGAGCTATCAGTCACTGTTATAAAGAATAATAAACCAGGAGTCCTGTCAGAATAACTGGCAACTCTAGTGATTCATCAGTTTTTTTTTGGTAGTTTTGTTATTTTTGCTTATGTATAGTAGAAACCACACTAACTAACTACATTTGATTTTATTCTCCAAATAATGCTTTAAAGCCTTGAATATTGCTAAATGCTTTTTAGCAGGATGTGCTGTTTTCATCAGTGTCCATTACAGTTCAGCATGCACACATGACTGTTGTGTGCCTCCTGCCTTAGACCACAATCTGAGTTTAAACCAAAAGCACTTAAAGATCATTAGGAACACTTCTGTGATAACAACACAGGGGAATTATCCTTTGTGACTCACAACACATTTTCTCTCCAAAGCAATTGGTTTGAGGATTATGTTGTTGTTCATCATCCAAAATGCCTCAGAGCGCAATCTTCACAGACTCTCACAGACGATCGTTCACCATTTGTGAAAAGCTCTACTTAATTTCACGATGTGACTGATGGTAAAATAAATGCAACAAGTGAACTGAAATCTGTAAACAACACTAGGTAACTGAAATCAACTATTGATAAAAGTGTCAGATTTAGTTGGTTGTGTGTCACAGATTTGACAGGAATAATTGGGACAATATAACTGTTGCTGTTTAAAAATATCATCCAGTATATGTTTGCTGTGGCAACTTCTTCATCATCTTCTAACATCAGTTGTGGTAATGATATACGTCCTTTATGTAAATGTGTGGCATTTAACACCTTCCCACATCTGTGAATGGGCGGTTCCTTATCCTGGAAAGGGCAGTTGACATAGACAAACCATTAATATGTGCAAAATCTGTTAAAATGCAGTATTAAATATTACAGTAGTAACACAGAAGTTGTCATTATGAATGAAAAAAGCATTTATTTTGACAAAATAAAATAAAATATAAAAAAGGTTTCTTTAAGGGAGTCTACAAAGGCAAGCTTGATGTCTACTTTAATCAGCAGACCTTTACTTGAAGCAAACCTTTGTGGAGAAGCCCCAGAAGGATGGCTAGCTCTTTGTTTGGACCACGTTGTGTACAAAATGCTGATGCTGCCTCAGAAATGCCTTGAAAATGTCCCATGGGACAGGCTGGGAGGGCACACCCTGCTCAGTCCCCTCATATCTTTGACCTTGTATGACATCTGATAGCCAGCCTGTAGAGGTCACTTTATATTTGCCAGCTTGGGTGGCTGTTTAGAGTACACACTGTTGTCATCTCCAGCAGTTAATTGTCGCTGAGGTTAAGCTGTCGATTTTCAGGCTGTGTTCTGGTTTTAAAATGCTTCTCCATGTCTGCCTCTAACCATCACACGCATGTCTGCTGACCTTCAGGACTGTGCTGATCATCATTTTGGTCAAACGTACTGAATATTTTATGATCAGGCAAAGTCTAGTAACGATGGTGGTAGTGGCTGCACTACAAAACTATGTCTGCTTTTTTGATCCACCAGCAAATAATTTGCTTATTCTGCCCCTTTCTGTTGTAGAATGTGGTGTCAAAGAGCGCCCTTCAGTTCAGAGGTAACTCCCAGCATGATGCGCAGGAATTCCTCCTCTGGTTGCTGGATAGAGTTCATGAAGACCTGAATCATATCGCCCACCCTGACAGCAGACCCCCCATGAAGGTAAATAACAACTTAAAATGCAGCTAGGTGTGACAGTTGAAGGATATAGTATTTATTTTCAGCTGTAGATCAGTATCATTTACCTTTCTGAAAATGTTTTATGTTTTGACCTGATAGCACCCATTTACCCAACTTATCAATTGTTCTGTAGGCTGAATGTTGCAATTCAATAACAAGTAATACTGATGATAACTGCTGTTGTTTAACACACATTATATTGTACTTGTTGACCAAATAATTGTTCAGTGTCTGCCTCGTTTTTCTAGCCTCCAGTAGAAGAAGAAAATGCTCCTGAAGGATCACCACTACCAGCACCTGGCTCTTTTGTACAGGAGCTGTTTCAGGCACAATACAGGTGAATGTTTCAATTGCTGCTAATTGCTGGTATGTATAAATGAAATGTGTAACAATATTATTAATTAATTAAGAGTTAGATAGCGCCTTTAAAGGTTAAAGATGTAAAATGACTTGATTTTTATGAAGATTGCATGTAGCACCTTTTGTGTTTTAATTTTAGATTCTACAAAGTACCCAGCTTTTGCTTTGATTACAGCTTTACACACTTACGAGAAAGTTGCTGGGAAAACTTTCCAGCAGTACTTAAGAAGTTGTCACACATTCCGAGCACTTCGTGGTTGCTTTTCCTTCACTTTGCAGTCCAGTTCAGCCCAAACTATCTCAACTGAATTTAAGTTAAATGAATGTGGAGGCTTTATGCAGCAATCAACCATTCTCCTTCTGCGTCAAAGTCCATACACACCCTGGAGGAGTGTTTTGGGTCATCATCATGTTGAAAAAGAAATCACACTAGAAGTGCCACTAAGCAAGCACAAGATGGCATGATGTGTCACTACACAATGTTGTGGCAGTTAAATGTGAAACAATCACGTCCCACGTCTATTTTCTAACAATTGGCTGGTACTGTACAATGTCATTTTTAACAACAATAACGGCTCTCATCCTGTCTCTGTTTAGGTCCTCCCTGACTTGCCCTCACTGCCAGAAACAGAGCAACACCTTTGATCCGTTCCTCTGCATCTCACTGCCAATCCCAGTACCTCATACACGGTAAGGTGTCTCTCTACGCAGTTTATGAGTGAGACAATATCTACTAGACAATAAAAGTGTCCATGTCCAAAGATGCAATGAGACAAGATACAGCCTGAATCCAGCATTAGAAGTGTCAAACGCAGCCCAGACAAACACCATAAAAGAACTGACAGGAGAAAGCTAAAATTAGGAGAAGCCGTCTATCTTTGAAACATCAGTCCAGCCACGGTTATGAAACAGGCAGTTAATTTCATCTTTCTGTGTTGCAGGCCGCTGTACGTGACAGTGGTGTACCAAGGAAAGTGCTCTCACTGTATGAGAGTCGGGGTGGCGGTGCCTCTTTCTGGCACCGTGTCCAGGCTGAGACAAGCTGTGGCCCAAGAGACCAAAATCCCTGCCCAACAGGTGCTGCATCAATTGAAACTTGTCTTTTTAAGGCTATTAATGTATCAAAGTGAAAAGGTTTAAAGATAGTGTGTGTGCTACTTTGAGACAACTGGAAGGTGAAAGAGTATTTTCACTGAGCCAACGAAGAATTCTGTCCTCTCTCTCAGATCGTCCTCACTGAAATGTACTATGACGGCTTTCATCGTTCCTTCTGCGACGACGACGACGACCTTGAGATTATTCAGGAGAGTGACTCCATCTTTGCCTTCGAGACACCTGAGCTATTCAGACCAGAGCAGATCCGCTCCAAGCGAGGCGGTACAACATCCTGTTTATTCTCCAGAAATTAGTTTAGCTCTTTGTCTTGTTGTGGCAGTAGGAGTCAGAATTAGATTAGAAAAAGACTGATGTTACGGAAAAGCTTTATTCTGGAAGCTACTACACATTTTTTATTCTAGTATGTAACTTGTCTGTTTCACTCATTTCAGGGAGTCCACATGCAAATCTCAACCAGAACAATTTGAAGTATGGCACAGATAATAACAGGATATCAACACAAATACAAGAGCCTACAACTCCACCTCAAAGTCCTAATAAGAATAGTGGGCAGGCTGAGAAGATTGTGCTTTTGGTTTGTAACAGAGCCTGTGCTGGACAGCAAGGACGCAGGTACATTAATGACCAACAAAATGAAAGAATTTCAACCATTATCCTAGAATTATTTTAAACCTTGCTGTTTTTTTTCCCGTAGGTTTGGCAATCCATTTATTCTGTATTTGGAGCGCACAGTGACATGGGATGTACTTCAGAAAGAGATCTTGGAAAAGATGCGGCATCTTTTGCGCCCTGGAGTCTTCGTGCAGGTACATACATGAGATTAAACCCTTTGACTCCTGTGCTATAAAATGAGTATTGAGTTATTCAAAATGTTAAAATTCCTGCCTGAATAGTGAGCAGATTAGAAGTAATGCCCTTTGTTATGCTACACTCAAAAGTCGATTCAAATATGTTTGGAAATGAAGCATTAGTCCAGCCCTGCTGAGCACTACACTGAGTGTGCGTAAATTCCCACTGAGGATCAGACTCTGCTTCTCCAGCTGCAGCCATTACTCATGGTAAAGATGCAGCGTAAGAGAATTTGCATTATTCGTTAAGACGTGTACCACAATGTGGAGGCCACACCTCCAGTCGATTGGAGAAGCTAGTCATCAACAATGCAAAGGGAAATCTTGGCTGTTTGGAAGAATGGATTTAGAGAAATGTAAACAACTTTTGGTGAATAAAATACCACAGAAATTTTTCAAATGGACCTAATTATTATATGAGTTAAAAATGGCCATAATACCAGATCTTTCATTACATTCATATGTCATGTGATATAATGTCCTATCCTGTCCATGGTCTGTAGGTAGGACCCTTCACTTTGCGTGTGGTAGGAGTGGTTGGAATCACGTATCTTTTGCCTCAGGAGGAGCAGCCGCTGTGCCATCCCTCTGTAGAGAGGTATTATCACTTATCACCACCAGGGGGGAGTGTTACCACATTTGAATAGTTATTACATAAACCCTGCAGTGGGTTCAATCCACTTGATGTTGATTGAGGAGCTGTAGCATGTAGGCCGACTCTTCAGTGGTATTGATGTTGAAATATCTCCAGAGATGTCTAATAGGTTGTCTGGTTTTTATAGATTTTCTTCTAAGAAGGTGCTGACCTCTTTGGTCATAGCATGGATTTTTTAAAATCAAGGGAATTAGAAAAATGATACTTGCTTTACAACTGCCACATTAAAAACAAACTGAAAACAAAACCTTAACCTTGTTTGACATAATACAGTGCTTGTTTAGACAGAACTCTAAATGTCCACTTATTGAATGCTACTGGGTTATCTATCTCTATTAATCATCTTGTTATACTGGTATGATTATACTGTATATCTCTTAATATCTATAAAATATAATGTGGATTTCTGACCTAACAGAGCGTACAAGTCATGTGGACCTGGAGGGCCACCACATGTCAAAATTGTTGTTGAATGGGACAAGGAGACAAAAGACTAGTAAGACACACTTTATTAAGCTGTGGTCAGTTATGTCATATGTCAAAATGTGTTGTGTCTTCTTTCAGAGCTGTGTATTTTTACACAAATGCATACTGTAATAATGTACTTTGATGTCCCGTGTGATCCCTCTGTGACTTGTGCCATGTTATCCATGCAGTCTGTTCAAAAGGACTGAGGATGAATACATCCCAGATGCTGAAAGTGTGCGTCAAGCAAAGGAACAGCACTTGCAGCCTCAGACCTGCTCACTTGCCCAGTGCTTTCAACTCTACACCAAAGAGGAACAGGTAGGCTGAAACAGTGCTTACTGACACCAAATTAACATGTGAATCCAAGCAGGTTTTGTCAAATGTTTTCTCCTTTGCTTTGTGTCATTATTCACTGACAGTTTCGCCATGTGAGGTTTTGAAAGATGCTATTTTGAGTGACAGTGGGAGCATCAATGGGGTAGATTGAGGGGGTTGTGTTCTTGAATAACATTTATATCTGTTTGAAGTCCAACGTGATGCCAAGAAGCCAGAGTGTTTATGTGGGGCCACTAGATGGCAGTACAATGAAGCTTTTCACCTGTTCTCCTTTTTGTGATTGTTGCAGGAATGGTCAGAAAAAGAACCAGTTAAAATGTTGTATTATTTAAAACTAAACCAGAATTAAGTTGTGTTTTAATAATACATTTTCTGACATAATTTCAGCTTGCTCCTGATGATGCATGGCGATGTCCGCACTGTAAGCAACTTCAGCAGGGTAGCATCAAGCTCAGTCTCTGGACCCTGCCAGACATCCTCATACTTCACCTGAAGCGCTTCAGACAGGTACCAATAATGAGAAGGAGAGATTATATTTTTTTCAGTTTCAGAGATTACTTTAAATGAATTTAGCTCCAAAATGGGTAACAAATCAAATATCATAAATGCATTGTATCTTTCAGGATGGTGATCGACGAATGAAGATGCAGAACATGGTGAAGTTCCCATTGATGGGCATGGACATGGCACCCCATATGGTAAAGAGAAGCCAGAGTAGCTGGAGTCTCCCGTCCCACTGGTCACCATGGAGACGACCTTATGGGATGGGCCGTGATCCAGAGGACTACCTTTATGATCTGTATGCAGTGTGTAACCATCATGGGACCATGCAGGGTGGACATTACACAGGTAACAGAACATTATACACTATCATTTAAAGAATAAATAATATAATAATAATTTTCTGTTTCTGATGTTGAGAAAACAGATTTTTTTCAAAGTTTTCCCACAAATTAAAATATTTTATTTCATTATCTCTTGTAGCTTACTGTAAGAACTCCATTGATGGACAGTGGTATTGCTTTGATGATAGTGATGTTCATCCCATAGCTGAAGATGAGGTCTGCAAACAGACTGCTTACATCTTGTTTTATCAGAGACGTGCCACAGTTCCATCTTGGTCTGCCAACAGTTCTGTGGGAGGTAATTTTTTAATTAATGTTAGTCTATATACTCTCTTATGCGCTGAGACGTTTGGGGTTTTCTGAGCTGAATCTATTTCACATGTTTAATTACCCTTTGTTTGGACCTTCAGGATCCACCAGCTCTTCTTTGTGTGAGCACTGGATTAGTCGGCTGATAGGTAGCCGACCACCTAGCCAAGCCTCATCTGGTTCCTCCAGACGTACCTCACTGGCCTCGCTTTCTGAGTCTGCTGAGTTTGCTGGTGAAAGGAGCGAGGATGATGGTGAGAAACAGTTATTCAAGAACAGGAAATTTCTCAGATGATTTCATAAAAAGAAATCTTTTCTTTTTTTTAATATTAATGTTCATTTTACCATGATGCAGGCCTATCGAGCCGGCCACCAGTTAGAGGCATGCAAAGGCAAACATTCTCCTCAAGATCTTCCATTGCCAGCCCACTTGTTCTCAGTGAAAATGGCACTAAACCATCCTGGTCCCACTCTGCTAAGCTACAACTCCGTTCCAACTCTCCTTCACGCTTCTCCCTGGAGTCCCACTCCTCTTCCCCGACGCTGGAGAGGATAGGTGAGGTGGTTGATAACAAGCTGTCAACCTCCTGCTTCGCTGCTTCACCTAAGCCAGACAAACTGTCAGGAGGCAAGTCGGCCCTTGCAGCTTTGGATAGTAATCCGGGAAGTAAGAGGCTGATAGAGCAGGTTCACTCAAAGGCTGTGCCACAGGTGGAACAAAGGAGCTCCATCCAGGCTGGGGATAATAACAATGTAGTCAGTGCTGCTGAACAGGTCAGTCCCCGACATGGGGCAGCGGCAAAGGAGCTGAAACAAAGAAATGGGCCCATAGATAGTGCTGGTGTCAAAAAGACATCAATGAAGCCCGGGTTAGAGAGTGAAAGGAGTCCCAAGAAGCGCCCTGCCACCTCCTCAACATCATCCAGCTCTCTGTCTCCTGCATCTCCAGCAATTGACAAGTCACCTTCTCGAGCACAGAACAAACCTGCGGCATCAAACCTCAAGGACAAAAGTGATGGACTTCCTAAAACTAGCAAGACTGGTTCCTCGAGGACACCAACCCCCTCTAAGAAAGGGCCATCCCAGACCCCAGAGGTATTACATCCTGACCCTGCCCAACAGAAGAAGAATGGTTCTCCAGGTTTACAAAGCTCACACCCTCAGAGGAGGACATCACCCAGGGGGGTAGGCGAGAAAAGCTCAGCCTCAGGAAGGACTAGAGCAGCAGATAGGAGTACTAGCCGGGAATCCTCACGGACCAGTGTGGCGTCAGAGAGGAAGATTAACCATGGAGGTCCTCCATCTAGGTCCAGTGCTGCTAGTAGGGTGGAGGGTAGACCAGGTCGAGCTGCGGAAAACAGGACAGCAGGCCGAAGCTCCAGCAGTAGCTCCTCCATGACTAGTCTTCGATCTTCAAGTGTGGCTGTTTCCTCTGCGAGCACAGGCCTGCCTTCAAGAGGACCTTGTAGGAACAGTAAGACAGAGGACAAAGGTTTATCCTTCTTCAAAACTGCTCTGAGGCCTAAAGAGACACGTAAGTCAGCTGATGGTGGGAAAGCAGGTATGGGAGAAGTTAAAGGAAGTCCAGAGGATGTTGCCATGGATGCAGCTAAAGAAGAAATCCCACATGGAGCGAGCAAGAAAGCCCAGAATCTGGCTTCAGAGGCCCAGACTAATGTAACCACAGCCAAAGACAAGGAATCCTCTAAGGCATCCACTTCAGCTAAACATTCACTGCTGCCCTCCACAAAGTCCAAGCTTACTGGAGGAGAAACAGCCGCCCATTCCTGTACCAATGCAAAGGACCCTTCGAAGAAAGAGCCTGCTAAAAAGACAGTGCAGTCCAGGAAGATCCCCATCAATTCTATACAAACTAGCCAGAAGTCCAAGTGACATTATTTTGAAGACCTGATCACAATCTTTCTAGTGCAGCTCTGAGGTGTTTTAACCATCAAATTAGACTGAGTGTCTGACAAACATCTTTAAAGCACCTGTAGCTTTACAATGCCAGCTGCCATACTGGAAACGTACTGTCCACATTGTTTAATAGATATTTAGGAATGGATTTCAACAAAGCACTTTGTATGGATTGCATTGATTTTGAGGAATATTATACTGTATTGTAAATAAGCATGGACTGCACATGTATTGAAAAAAATTGCCTTGTTCTGTCTGTAGCATAGTTGAGAGAAGTCCATCGCAGTAGGAGGTGAAAATAAATGTGACTTTGCACAAGATGGGAAGCAAATATAATGATGTAAAGAAACTTTTGTGATATATCAAACATGGACTACTCAATCACCAAAGGCGTTTACTGGCAATTTTTAACATGCTGATGCAGTGCAACGCTGAATTATCTCCAAAACTCTTTATGTACAGCTCTCCTTCAATACTGGGAGCAATATGTCAACAACAAACATCAGTGCCTCAGATAATCATAGTGAAGTATTTAATCTAAATTGTATAACTGCAGGTGTTGGTAAATTTATAATTCAATTTTAATATTTGTTAAGCACTGAAAATGTAATTTCAAGTAAAACACAATTACGCCTATTTAACCTGAACTGCTGTTTATGTTTTTGATGTAGTAACTGTGCAACAGCCTTTAAGAAGAATTTTTGTACAGTCACAAAACAGACTGTCATCGAGAGGCTGAGGAGAAGTGCATTTTGAATGAAGCATGTGTCGTTGGTGTTAAATGTCTGGAGACCCTGGTTTGTGATGGTCCTTAAATGTTTGTGTTTTATTAACTAGTAATAACCTGTTACCCCTCAGACAACCTCCCACCTGTCACCTCCGCTGCCCTCCAGCTGCTGATGCCAGCACTTTTAACCATGGTGCCCATGTTCCTCGTGGGGATGAGCCTCTTTAGACTGCCAGACATCTCCAAACATTCCTCTCAGATGAACACAGGGTTGATGTAAAAAGCCACTACACACAAAGAAAACATATTCAGAGATAGCGGGATGCCTTCATGAACACCGTACATGTACATAGAGCATTATGGTGTGTTTGAGTGAGCCCACGCTCTGTCTTCACGTGTGACATCACAGCTTGTGCACATCTTTAGCTTGCATTACAGACTAGATAAACACTGAATGCACTGACGTAGAACGAGAAAAGAGACACCGTTCATGAAGTATGTGACAGTTGTTGCATGATAAATTGCTTATGCATGCACTAAACTATGCAAGCAGACTCTTGCTAATTCCCACAATAAGTATGTAGAAGTGCTGCTCTTGGATGTGTATATATTTCTAACTGTATATTTTTCCAAATGCCAGCATCAGAGAGCATGTTAAGGCATCCTTTATTAAAGCTTTGTTTGCACATTTCTTCAAAGTACTATACATTTTGTCTGAATGATAAGTATTGCTCATTCATCCTCTTAAAGTAAATCAAGTCACTTGCAAATTAATGTTTTCTGTATTGTATTCATTTGTCTCATGTATTTCCTCACAACTTTTAACAGGTCTTAACATGAGAGTTTTTATTTGGCTTTGGCAACAAAACATTGCTGCGGTTTACAATTTGTGATGTAAAATTAATTAATTATTATGGTTTGAGATTTACACATTTGGAAGTTCTTCTTTGAGAGCTGAGAAATTAAAATGACTCATTAAAGTGTGAAGGACGAAAAGACTGCGCCGGATGGCATCATAAACAAATTTTCTAACAGCAGTCCCGTCAAATATAAATGTATTACTGACAGTCATAACATTTACAACAGAAGAAGTATAGATATACTGAATGTCTAAGCCTCACAATCAAGAAGCAATGTGCATCACTAGCCCAAGCAGCTGGACCACAAACTTTATATTTTATATAGCCTTCAGGCACATGGTGCAGAATAAATCCAAACATTATCTTCAGTGCCTGGTGGCTACAGTGTGTTGAAGCTGTGGTATTGCAACCAGTACATGCAGTATATAAACTGACTTATGTATGTCACATCAGCATCAGCAAACCTTGCAGTGTTGATATGAGAAAGATGTATAAATATACTAAAATGCTAGGAGGAATGATTTATTTTCACAATGCATGAGAACAACCTCTTTATTTTTTCATTTATATTCTGTGATAAAATGTAATTTTTGACATGTACTGTGTTTATCTTTTTTTGGAGAGTAGCAGTGTGTGTTGGCATTGATTTGGCAATGCAAGACAAACCAGAACAAAATAAAATCATGTTATTAAATAACATTTTGTTGACGTATACAGCTCTGGGTGATTTGTGTACACAGTTTCTGTACAGCTACTGTACTTTTTGGTTCACTTTCTCCACTCTACACAATGTTTGCCTGAAAATCTCAGTAGACACAAAAATAATGAGTTTGGGAAATAAGGCTGCATGAATTTGTCCCTGGGAAATGCCCTTCAGTTTGAACTTGTGCGATTATTAAGATATATAGTAGCATCAGATCTAAAACTGTCAGTGAAGGAGATGATATGTTATTACACTACAGCACCATCATTTATTTAGAGCTGATTCAATTGTGGTTTTATTAGTTTGGCCCAAGGCTGGGCATATGAGGAGTTAATGTTACCTCTTTGTCTTTCTCTTCTTGTAATTTAGTATAACAGTCATCAGTTTTGGGAATTACATTTCACCCTCTCACTTCTCACCTCTTGTGCAGTGTGAGCAGTGATGAAATTTTAAAAATTGCCTGTGGTGTGATGCTTCTCTTGACATGTAGCAGGAGGGCTATGTGCTGTGTTCTAAAGAAAAATATGATGTTTGTAAATGAATATGCATGTATGAATGTAAAACAAACTGACTGCAACCCAGCACGAGATTATTCTGTGAAGGAGCCAGGCCCCGCTAGTGCTGAAATCAATAATCACTTGCCAATTGTCTCAGTTCCAAGAGAACATCATTAGCAAGACCTCCATAGAAAATTCAGCAACGTCTATCTAGATTTAAAACACAAACTGTGACATTATCCTTTTAACTGGATCATAATACATCTATAAAATGCTGAATTAGTTTACATTATTTGCTTTGCTACATTAATGTGCTTGATGCATTTTTAAAAAAAGCAATCTAATCTTATTGATCAGTCCAATTTTGGTATCTCCTGGGGCTGAATTCAATCCTTAATGCTGCTATGTCTCCATCTGGAGGCACTATGTCCCTTGATAGAAGGAGGCAACGAGCAGCTCTTTGGATGGATTGGTACATTCACTAAAATGTGTCAAATGTAATGTAGGACATAATATTCTAAACACCTCTTTAATATAACACTAATATTATATAACGCAATCCAGCAGCCCAGCAACATTGTGAAATTGTGGAGATTCAAGGTCCGCGTTTGTGTTAGCACTGAAGCTTGACTTTGCATAGAACAGAGCTCACACAATACTGCAATGCAATACAACACACACTAAACACAATAAAAAGTGCAGCCAGGTGCTTTTTAGCGATAATGTAATGCAGTATATTCTTTATGTTAACAGGTTTTTCCATACAGAAAATCTGACAGAAAAGCCAAAGGATATTATCTGTATCTGTATATCTGTAATATTTGATAGCAGGCTGATGCATATTATTCCTCCACACTGATAGAAAACACACGAGAAAGACGTGAGACAAGAAGACAACTTTCAAAAGCAAATGGTAGCGGCTCTTTTGCGAAGCATTATATGTTGGTATTTATAGATCAGAGAGGATTCTGAAGTTCTCTTCACAGAAAAAACAGAGAAATGAGTAATGTGTAATTTATTAATCTTTTCTCTGAACAAACACAAAAGAATCAGTCAGTATTTTGATAAGAAGTCTTACTGTTTTATTCAAGATTCAAGATAAAGAAAAAGCACTTTCATTCCAGAGTTAAATTCATAAGCGCTAACATTCACAGACCTATAGATCTACTGTTTTTGTGTAGCACAATCACAAGCTTATGTTGGCTGATGATGTTAACATTACAGTTTGTGGACTGTGTACCTCTTCTCTTCTTGTATACAGTTGAGCTACATTTTAGCTTATAGCCCACATATAGCTACAAACTGTTCAGCAAAAATTACATGGACAGTTTTCAATTGCTAAATCTGCAAAATGCCATACTAAATCCTCAGGGAAATGTATTTGCAATGGAGCCTGTGATTTTGCAGTATAATGTGTACAGGCCTTTCCTGTAAAAATGATTGTGAACATCTAATAATAGAATTAGCCTACCAAATGAAAGACAACTCAATGTTAAACAAACAGCAATAACATGCAAGGCTGATATGAGATATCAGAAATTATGAAAAAATATTTTATACAGTCATCGACAAATTAGTGTAGTTTGTATGTCTTCCAGCTGTTTTTCCAAGAGCCTTGTCCGTAGGACAAATAGAAGTAGAGTCACAGTTGGAGACATTCATAGTATTTTGTTAACTATAAACTATCCAATTTTCTCTTGTTATTTCAAATCGCACATATAAATTTGTCATCTTAACATGTAGATTTTGGCATCACACTAAATAACTACCAACACATGACTAAAAGTATTCTCAATGAGACTTTTTCATCCTGACGAATGAAAAACAAATTCAATAATTCACGTGTTTCAGGAGAGAGCATGTCAATTATTTCTCTCCTCTCGAGTCCAGTGATGCAGTACTTTAGTTCCCTTTTAATTGGAGATCAAAAATCTAGCAAGCCTTGAGTGCAGTCGGCTGCTTTTTAGGCAATGCAATATATATGACGTGTCATGTGGGACATCCACGGTTGAATTACATAACACCGAGCACTGAGTGGTGCCTTGAAAACAACTTTAGCACCCAAAGAGACAGTGCTGTTGTTTGTAGACAGCAGGAATTAGTCCTCGTAGTACCTTTCAGGAGTCATTTGGGAGCAGAACAGCCTTTTAATGCATTAGAATCAAGACGCAGGATATAATCTCCTTCATTCCACTGTCAAGCAACTCACAGGTTTAATTGTAAGATGATTTTAATTTCGTCTGCTTTTCCTCAAATGCATATAATTAATTTACTGACATTTTAGGCAACCAAGTTTCTTTCTGCTTAAGATGGCAGACGATATAACCTACTTACTAAAACCTTAACCTGTTAAATGTCTGGGACCCAGCAGCCATATTCCTCCCACACACTGCACATTCATTTGTCCTATAATGCACAGTAGTGGGTAGCTGGAATCCCAAGACCTTGCCAAAACAGAGGACTCATCAGGATGCTAGAGAGCAAGGTGTGAAGTGTCAAAGTTGGACATACAGCCAGCGCATGTCTGCCATGCTTCCTCTGACACTCATCCTACACCATTGGCTGTGAGAGAAATGATTGACTGAGAGGTTGATTATGCTGCTTTCAGCCAGGTGGTTGGCAGGCAGAGAGGCGCATATCACCAGATTGCTGCATCAGCCAAAGTGTGAGGCCACAGTTTCTGGCATCAGTGTGTCTGGACGAACATCACAGGAATAATAAAAAGATGCAGGGATGTCAATCATCAACCAAAATGTGTCTGTTTAGTTGTTGATCTCTTTTTTTTTCCTGTTTTGTTGGCAGCACTCTCTCCATCTTGTATGTTGTATCATTAGAGGCGTTTGCCTTTTGAGCAATGCTGAGATGGAAGGCAGATGAGGATGCTTGGGTAAAAAAACTCGAGGTTCTTGGGTTCTTGTGGGAAAGAGGAAACTCTTTGATGTTGTGGAGTTTCATGGAGGCAAATAACACACTTTGATATTTTATAAGCCATCTCTGTTAAAAAAAAAAACAACATGTGGGCACAAACAGACTGCACAAACACACACATCTGCACACACACTCTGTCAAAGATTAGATTTGAATTACCACCCATCTGAAAGATTTGCAGTTATTTTGGCTGCAGATATTTGTCTTACACACAGCAGTTCCTGAAAGTTCCAATTTTTTACAGAGAACCAGTGAGTGAATGTCTGTCGTGTTTGATTTTGTGAAGAAGATAAATTAGTGTTTGGATGAACATAAAAGGTAATGTATTCATAAAAGCTGTGATGAGTGCAGCTGTCTCCAGCATCTGACATCCAATCTGAGACAAGCCGCCTGAGGGAAGTTGGACCATCCTCCCCTGTGAGAGTGAGAGTGTGTGTGTGAGTGTGTGTACGTACTGTATATGAATTGATGTTTGTAAGCACAACAAAGAATTTATTGTCTGACAGAGTATAATTAAATTGTTGTGAAGGAAAACACTGCAGAAAGTTAAAATGATGATCTTTTACTGGCTTGATCATAGTTTAAACTGAGATTGACTAATAGGTGAGTAGTTAGTGATTATATTAATATATCAATATTTTAATGAATTGTCATGAGAGAGGAGTCAATCAATAATATTAGGAGATTAATAATAAACCTATCAATATGAACTGATACTAGTATTTAATTTGGCATGAAGACTATTAAACCTTGATTCCAGTGACTCCGAGCCTCATTGAGAAATTCTCTCAACAGATAAGAAAATATCAGTTACAATATTTTTATAATGTGAAATAGAATTTTAATATTGCTAATAATGATCAAATATATATCACTATTTACTGATTCAAACTTGTTTCATTAGCCAAAACTGTTTAAAACTTCAACATGTACTCAGCTAATTTGGGAAGCACATCAAACATATCTTCCTTTCAAATCTAATTGCCTGCTCTCACGCTTTCCCACGTGTCAACTGGTCTTACCCTTATTTTGTATTTATAATACGTGTCAAGGCGTTTGCACAACAAACCAAGACTGGCATGTAATTTAAAATAGCTTCACACATTTGAGCAGGCTTATACAGGATCATCTTTGCTTCTCAAATCCCATAATCACAGCCCCGAGAATGTCATCCAGGTTCAGTTCGTCTCTCCTTTTAGCCTGCTCCATACGTTGAAAAAAACACACCGTAAAATGCAGCATAGAAATGGCTGCCCTACAATATAATATTGCATTTGCTAATGACCTAGGTTGGAAAAGCGTTCATTACCTGAAGTGATTGTTTGGGATTTGACACCTATGTGTAGATCCACTCTATCTAACTTGCCTCTTTGCTGTTCCAGCTTTGCAGGGCTCCCTGCTTAAAGAAGTAAAAACCACATCAAAATCCTAATGTCCAGGGGTTGCTGATACATCAGATTTGTTTTGGTTTGTTGCGGCTGTGAGGTTCATCTGGAGGCAGGCTCGGGATGAGGCTTGTTATTCTCCTTGGTGAGACATGAGGCACGCACTCTAATTAGAACACATCTCCCGGTGAGAGAGATGCTGAGGTCTGACTACTCCTCCAATCTAATCAGCTTTCTACCTCACTTTAGCTGCTCCACAGAAAACAGACTCCTGCTCGCCTGACAAACGGATACAACAACAAGGAGATAGCACTGAACAACTGTTTCTAATTTGGAGGACTTTGCAGAATTTCTGAGATCTGAATCTTGAAAGGGCATGTGCGCAACAAAATCTCACATCTCTGCCATCTCTGTTTCGCTCCCTGCTGGAGACAAGTTAAAAAGGAGCGACCAGGTAGCTGTTGATTTGTGAAAAAGGTGCAAAGATCTGAAAACACATGAAAGAATATGTTTGGGTGCTTTTAGACTGACTATAAATTATTTAAAAAAATAATTCTGTCATAAAATGACAGTGTATGTGTCTTTTAATGTGAAATTCTCATTTTTATATTGTACTTTGCTTCTCTACTTCCTTGGTTTCCTTGATAATAGAGCACATCAGATACAACCACTTATTAAGTGTCATCCCTACAGACTGCAGTTCTAACATTGGTCTGCAAGTAGTCATAGAACATGTATCATTACATACTTGAGACTGTGCCACTGTTTCTGGCACTTCATTTTAATTTGGCTCCTAAGCCACTGGTGATTTTGACCACTGGGACATCCTGTCGGCTGTAGAAGTTAAACTATTCTGAAGCATTAGGACTGAACAGGCTGCACTGCCGAATCTCTGCCTCTGTCGTGTCAGCTGCTGTCTCACTTGGATACCAGGGAACCTCATTCTATCTCTTGTGGACATCCCAAGCACAGGAAATGAGGGAAGGTTGTGTGAATGTGTGCTATTTTAATTCAGCGAAGCTTAAATGGAGCATGCATGGAAATGCATTTTCTTGTAGGTTTGCAGCATCCATTGGTACAGCATTGTTAACAATTGTATGTAAAAATGGCATTTCAGAGGAGAGGAGAATTCTCTTTGAAATAATCCTTTGCCACTGCTTCCAGTTTGATGTTCATTAAAAATCGAAAAAAAAAGAATGTCTGAAGTTATATTATCCAACAGGGATTCTGTCAGAGATGAACTACATTATCTGAAGGATCATCACTAAGACATTTAAATACTTTACATCTGTCCTCAGCCAATGGGCTTGATTTTATTTGGATATTCTTGATGCTTTAGAGAAAATAAGACATTTTCTTTTCATTTTCACCCCTCCAGTAAAAAAATACAATATTGCTGCTTTAAATGTTAATCAGTAATAGTATCAAAATTTAAAAAAAAAACTATTATAAAGGCTCTAAGCCTCTTGATAAAGTCCTGTGTGGAGTGTGAAAGATAAAAAGAACAATTTGTGTCTGCTCTTGTCCTTGAAGTCTTTTCATTAGTTTCAGCAACAACTAATGCTTATCAACAGTACACTAAAGTATTAACTGATCCCTTCAGGTCTTTCAGGTATTTTGACTGCTGAATAATTACCACGGAGCTCCACTGAGGTGGAATGATGTGAATTGTTCTACTTAGGAAAATATTTTGATTATAAATGTAATCCAAATACTGAACACTTTAATTATAACCTTATACAGAGATTTGCTGTAAGTGGTTCATTTAGTTATCAACTTTCATAACAACATAATAACATTAACACAATATTTAACAAATACTCATTAAGCTTAACAAGCACCTCATTAGCTTGAGTGCAAATGGGTCACGTCATAGTGCTATGAAATGCATTTTGAAAGGATTTCGTGATTTGCATGGGCTACTTCCTCAGGGAATTCATATTTAAAAAGAAAGCAGAGTGTGTGTTTATGTGTGTCTGTGCAGCGTGTGTGTGTGTATGTGTGTGTAAAAGAGAGATTTGACCTGCAAGCAATCTCTGGAGAGCCGTTCACTAGCAGAGCCTAATCAGACTCTGGCTGATGCTTGTTCTAGGGGATTGCTCCTCTCCAGCCCACAGGCCTAATTAGGACCCATGTGTACCATATAGAGAGTTGCCGCTCACAGTGACAACTGGATAGACTCTCACCTGTGCACACTCAATAAGCCACAGAAGTGAGCTGCTGGCGAGCATGATGACAAGAAGGGCCACGCTGCCTACACTCCCACCTGGAGGTCGTATGGGTTTAATGAATGCTAGGACAGGGAGATAGCTGTTGAGTAAAAGAGAAGCTGTGAGGCGACAAAGAGAGAGAGAGAGAGAGAGAGAAAAAGCAGACGCCTGGACTGAGAGAGGGTCACACAGAGTGGAGCGTCTTTTATGTTTTTTCTCCTAACAATCCACTGCAACCATTTGCAGAGGAATGAGGAGAAAGACAGGCTGAACATATAGCCGAATAAAAATAAGAACAGTTTATAGGCTTCCTGAGCTCAACGTGCTGTATTTCTATGTCAAACACCAAGAAATCTTCAAAGGATACTCTGTTACATGCAAATTTTAAAAGGGCTTCAGATGAAGTAGTATTCAGACAGATAAAAGTACTAGACTTCTGAGGTATGTAGATGGAGACGAGTAATGTGTCCTACATTTCACTGGAAGTGAAGTCATTATTAATGAGTATTATTAGTTAAAAAACACATTCTCACAGTTGAATTTTCCAACATCTACTACTTGTGATATTGAAAAGTACACATTAAAATGCTGAGTAAGTCTCTGTTATTCTGTTTATGAGATCTTCAGTGAAGTCTTTATGCACACAGCACTTTAACTTTGAAATAAAATAATGACATTAAAGTGACAGATCTCAACTTTACTTCGGGTGGGTTTACATCAATATAAAAAGATTTGCGTGTCTCTTTACTCATGTGTAAGATCTAAATGTATTGATATTGATTCAGTTCTTGCTTGCTGTTGCTGTTGTGTGTGATAAACACCATTATTTTTTTACTGGAACACAATATTGGTGACACCCACAAATTGCAGTGCAAATATTTTGCACTATAATTTGTTTCAGTGAATCATTTTCTAACATAGCTATAAGGAAGAGGTACTGGGAATATGGGGCAATATGTTTATGAATTCAATTACTCTAAATACATTTAATTACTAGTTAGATGCAGTATTGAATAAATACTGCAGAGTATAAACAGCTCCCATACTCTGCACCATAATTACTGTAAAAAAGTGGCAATGTCAAAATCTTTACAGTCTACATACCCTGATCTAAAACTGTGATAATAAAGAGAAGTCACAAATAGATGATAGTGTTACCAAATTGTAATTAGAAAAAAAATTGTCATGAGGCCATCTTCATCTCCAGCATCAGTAATTAATCATCATTAATCATGATTTTTAAACACATCAAACATAACTATTTTATAGTTTTACCCATAAAAGCCAACCTAATGTTTTATATTTGTACTTTGTAAGTTGAAATTATATCTATTTTTAATAATCTAATATTAATAATATTGCTGTTGCCATAAATATTAACTATATAAATTAGTATTATTAGCTTATTTTATAACCTCTTATTGCCCTGTACTTTAATACTCCATTTGTATTTTGGCACCATATTCACTAAAGAACTACAATTTAATTTGAAGCATAAATTATGCTCTATAATAAATGATAGTGTCTTCTAAAGCGTTACTCATAGTATGTTTGAATTTGAGTCCCTAATCATTCACTCATTTATGCATACACTTCAAATCGTAGATTTTTCTCTTAAAGTCCCGCTGTTGTCTCACAAGCTTTTTTTTCCTTGTTTTTGCAGTAGTGTATCAGTCTGGCTAAGCAGACATTCTGGCTTTAGTATTCAAACCATGTAGCCAAATCCAAACTTTTCACTGCAATCATGTGATATGCAGTCCTAGAATCTATTTGATAACCTGCCACAACTAGGTGTTCCCTGCTTTGTCTTTGAAAAGTGATTGAAATTCCTTACACCTACACCCACTCATCCAGCTACCACCACCGCAGCACACAACAAACCTTGCAGAATGCAATAAACCTCAATGGATATGTTTTCACTGGCAGCACGGGTGACAAATGTAATAACTGCAAGTGGTCTAATCTGTTAGAAAACAACTACTTCACTAACTAGATGTGAAAGGGGTACAGATTCAACCATTTTCTAAGAGCTTCAAAATTCAATCATGATGCCAGTTTACAGTTTAAATGACCATTGTTTGATCTGGTGTGTGGGTTTATAAGAATCACGCAAAAGGAAAGAGTAGGAAGGGATTAAAAAGCAATCCAGCCTGCCTTTTTTGTGAAATGTAATTTATCAAGGTCATGGCTTCAGATAAGACAGAATTTAAAAAAAAACAGGATTTGTGCTTCTGTTTCTTTTAATGAAGTTCATGGACAAGCATCATGTGTAAGGCAGTGATAAAATACTTTTGTCACAAAAATATAAACATGGCTTTGCAAATAAAGCGCAGAATGTCAAGTGAAGTGCTGACTTATCTGGTTCATGCTGGAAAGAATGAAAAGAAAAAAACTTCACTCTACAAACTGATGAGACCAACAGTAAGTAACATTAGGTGGTTCCTACTGGCGTTATGGCTTTACATTGCGGATTTACCACCACAGTGCTGCAGCTTAATTCTGCTCTCCCTGAAGACTTCACTGACATTTTCCAAGGTCTTGCTTTCAAACCATGCTTTGATTAGTGAAGCAGGTTTTAAGAGGAACTAATCCCATTCCCTGGAACTTCCTCTGTTTTTTTTAACCAGTCAGCAAATGGGGAATCAAGTCAGCAATAACAGGCAGTTATAGGAACTGAAATCAGTGATGGCTATATGTGCTGTAGGAACGAGCAGGATGCTGATACTTGCCATCTTAGATTTTGCTTTGTTCATTAGTGCCACTTCAAACAATAATACTGCTTCCTCTGTGGCACTCACAAAATTGTCTGGAGACTGCTGATAGTAGCCATAACATTTTAGTGTAGGCAAATCATTTTTGAAAGAAACTTCATGGAACACATAAATCTTTCTTGCTCCATTTAGAAATATGCCTCAAACCTCTATTCCCACTTGAAATCATGGCCTACCATTTCATAAAACTTGACATTGTAAGGTCTATAGAAGTCTCGCAGTTGTTCAATAGCATCTCTGTCTATTTGCACATGAGTTCTGCCCTTGGACTTGCCAAGGCAGCGGGGCGATCCGCTGCTCTCTGGCTTCTTAAGGCAAGGGAAGCCCTTGGTGCGGTTGAAATAGAAGTGTTTGTCAGTGACAATGCGCTTTAACCCAAGGAAGTCTTGCACCCGAGCCAACTCGCCTGCTGGGTCTGTGATAAGACGCTCTCCACTGACAAAGTGGATCTGAGCCAGAGAGAAGTAGTTTAGCCAGTTTTCAAGGTGCAGAGCATACAGTCCAATCCGAATGGCATTCCACGACGTGTCCACAATGCCCAGGGTCTGGTTTCTGAAGGCCAGCTCTTGGAAACTCGGCAGATCTGGAGTTTTCGATAAAGTCTGAGTGTAATCTGATATTGCACGAGTGACAGGGTCTCGCACCACCACAATGAGTTTGGTATCTCGGGACATGGCAGAGATCCGGTGTGGTGTTTCTTTTGTCACAAAGTAGCTTGGTGTCTTCTCCATTGTGATTTGGCTTTCAAGAGTCCTTGGCATTAGACCTCTGAATGAAAGATGAAAAAACAAAGTAAAAGTTCCTGTAAGATAAAGGTTTCTTATTCGCATGGACAGTACTTTAAGTATGTTTTAATCATATTTTCCTGCTGTTTTGAATTGCTTAAATTACCACAAAGGCATACAGATTCTAGATGTCTATAGGGCAGGACTACATAAGTGTGCATAGCACAAAACCATCCTAACTGAGAAGCTCCAGTTTGCTCGTGAACCCAGTTTCTCAATGCAAATGATAATAGGAGCACCGAAGAAAAGTCATATTAGTCTGCTGTCACTGGAGACTTGTCTTGCAGACAGCTCTCCTGTGCATCAGCCGAACATGGTTTAAGAGTAATAAATCACTGTGAATGCAAACAGAACACATATAGCAGGGTGACTCTGTTAGGTTCCTTCTGGGTCTTCAAACTGGGTCACTGTGATCTTTGAAAGAAATTATTTGAACAGGTACGCCTTCACAGAGTAAAAGTTTGATCGGACTGTTTAAAATGTCCTTGACATCGTGTAATGTCGTATTTTGTCTGACTAGATGTTCAACACATAAAAATGGTTGATGTTAAGACAAACATAAATAAGAGCTAATCTCATATTTTAGATTCATAAGCAAGGAAATGTCTGGATTTTGTACTTAAAATTAATTGGATGCAGCTTTAAAGGGAAGCTCATTCTGTTCACCTCAGTCTCCAGTCATTGATAAGTAGGTGAATGTCCACACATAGTGACTTCTTTGGTGGATGCATTGGATGGTAACTAACAGAAGCAAGTGGGTGAAGCATCATGTCTAAAGTAGCTCAGTTAATTTAGATGGTGCACCAGCTAAATGACACTGTATTACAGTATAACATTGGTCTAAACTTATGAAGATCATGAACAGCTACAGTCTAATATAAAAGGCACGGATTAATTTTCTGTGCTTACGTCCTTGAATGTTTTCTTGTAAACAAAACAACCTGTGAAATTCCTTTTTTTTCTGTAGGCATGCAGGTCCTTGGCCCACATCATTCTTACCTGTAGTCCTTAGGGCTGATCACACTGGTTGTGCCTTTATAACATTTCTTCTCATTTGTCCTCATCAGTAAAGTCACCAACTGATGCATCCATGTATGGAAAGTTAACTTCAGGGACTTTATTACTCTTTTTTTCTTTATTTTTTTATATGTCTGCATTGCATCAAACTGAATATACGCTCAGCACACACAGTTGCATATTGAGAATATGACTATTACTATTCCAAACAATAATTTGACCTTTAATGATTTACAAGAAAGGTTCAGAGAAGCAACTGTTTATTTTGAAAGCAATCCTCAGAAGCCAGTGAGCTGGTGTTTGACCTTTTCTCAACAGCTTTGACAGCTGACAGTCAAAATACGGTAATGGATGAAGGTTCACATCTCTGAGACACATCTCAGAGATAAAAGGGCTTCGGCTGTCCTGAGGAGTGCCAATTACTGGAGATACCTTCGTCTATAATTATTTTATAATACTGCTGATACACAGGCCTCCTGCTGGATACATGGCAGCCAATCATTAACATGAAATGTGTTTGAAAGTATTGCAGATCTGTTTGTGTATGACTGGTTTGTGTGCATGTGTGCACAATAGCTTACGACTAATCCATAACAATCTGTTAATGATGTGTATGTTTCATGTATGGAATGACAGCTAATTGATGATCAAACAACAACAGTTTCACGAGGATGCAGCTTGTTAAATGTGCTTCATTTAGCATTTTATCTGAATCAATAAATCACTTGCTTTAAGAAATCTTACCATAAACAAGACAACAGCTCAGAGGCCTGGCAGCTAAAGCAGGTCTGCACACTGCTGTTTACAATGTTTGCCTCCAGTGGTTGGATTTTATGAGAAATATGATGAATTACCCTAAAGTGCATCAAAAAAGAGGACCACTGTTTGCAAACACAGCTCCGTCTTGCAGAGTTTCTTGTAATAAGAATGTGAAATGAGTGGAGAGACTGAGCGTTTACTCACCTGAAAACAAACTGTACTGTACATAGAGACATAGAAACCCAGGAGAGGGAGAGGACAAGGACTGTGCAAGGCCAAAGTTTTGACAGTAAATAGCTGATTTTACTTGAACAGTGTTTTTAATTTCTGAAACTGAAAAATTGTCACTGTAAATCAGTTTCAGTGTTCTCAAACTAGAAACTTGTATTTATTTTAATTTATCATCTAATCTGTAATTTCTTGCACCAAAATCTGATTAAACTGTAACATACGTGTGGATCTGATATGAAGATTAGATAATTAGAACAGATTAAGTGACACCTTGAGCAGGTGAGACATTCTTACCTGTACCACTCCAGGCCTCTGTCATAGTTCCTGTCGAAGAAGTGCGTCTCGGTTCCAGCCGCTCGCACATCTGGATGAATTCTTATGAACTCCAAAACAGCTCTGGTCCCTCCCTTTTTCACACCAACTATGATGGCATTTGGTAACTTTTTATTCCCAAACTTTACATAACCCATCGGAGGACTGGGTGTGTCGTTCCTGACGACGTTGTGAGTCGAAGTGGGTCTTTGCTCGGCTTTCTGCCGTGATGCCTCAACACTGCTCGGTTTCGCATCCAACGGCAAAACGCAGGAGAGGGATTTCTGAAGGCGCATTTTGGCTCCATCAGTCAGGACGCGCTGACAGCTGGGCGTCAGATCACCTGACTTCTGCATGATGGTATCGGTAGGGAATAGTGCACAGTAGCACACATATGAAAGGAGAAGGGACAATAAGCCAATGGATGTTCTTGTGAACCTGTGTGAGAAGGGGAGAAGCCGATTGAAGAGGAGCACGCATGCCATCTCTCCACGGATATGAACAGTGCATGGTTTTCTAATTGTTTTTGCGTTTCCTTCCTTTCTGCCTGTTTTAGTCGCTTAAGTGGCAGCGCTGCTCTCTGTCTCCATGGCAGAAAAATCAGAAAACTTCAGCCAGTTAGTAGCAAACACTTCCATCACTTACTCACGGAGCGTGTTAACACAATGTCATCTGTGTCCCATCTCTTCACTTCATTCATTGAAAAGTCACCCACCGCCGCGCGCTGACTTTGGGGACGGCATCCTCCTTTAAAACTCCTGGACGTCTCCATGGTCCTCACGCACGAGTGAAAAGCAGGAGAAGAGCGCTCTGTGGCAACTTGAGCGGACTGTCAGCTCCAAACCCACTGAGCGACAGAAAAATATTTCAACATGGTGACGTCAGAGCGTCTTTGCATTTAAAAAAAAAAAAAGTATTCCGCTTTCTCATGTCTTTCATCTGACTTTACTCACTTCCCAGCATGCAGGTGTCCATTTTGTGCTATACAGTAAACATGTAAGCTTAGTCTGTTATTTTATGACAGTTGAATGCAATGTGTAGATGTTAAATTAGTTTGCATGTTTATGAAGAGGATTACACAACACCATAGAAATTTCATTTAAAGATTGCTTCAGACACATTTACACCAACAGCAGCATACAAGAAATAAAAATTTCAACATGAAACACATCCATAAGCATCTATAATTTAATACTTCCATGATACTAACCAATAGAAATCCAGACCTCCAGCTGGAGAGAGCTGGGCTGTGCAGTGTTAAAGCTGCTTTCTTCATGTTCCACAAATCAACACACTCTTTTCTGTTTATCTGACCTGAGATCACATATGATAAGAGAATGTGTGATGAAACTTTTTTTTAATTATTTTTTGACATTTTATGACAAATTAACTGCTGTTTCCCTGTTAGCTCCCTCCTCTTCCTCATACTCAAGCATTATCCAGCCAGCCAGTTTGATTAACACATTCATTCAGAAGCACAGTATCACCGAGTAGATTTTGACATGGGAACTTTCTTAAAAAAGCGTTACCTAAGACCAGGTAACAAAGCAGGAGACACCTCATCATGGCCGCTGCTACTGACCTTTGCTGCATATTTGCAGACAAATCATAACTTAAATTACTGCAAATCAGTTGTAAATTTGGAGCCTCAAACCTGCAATCTATAGTCCCTCATGTTTGACAACCGTCTCTCTCTAGCAGAGAAAGTGTTGGGGTGTTGGTGTGAGCAGACTGCACAGAGTTGGTCATCCCTCTTAGTTTCCTGATGACTGATACAAATGCAGACAAGCCTGAGGTTGAAACAGAAGAGGATAAAACCTCCCACTGCAGAGACGAACAGGGAGGAGTTGAACTGTCACAGTGGTGCGCCCGCAGGTGTCTGCGCCCAATCTCAGAGGTCTCTGATTAAAGAATGATTTATAGGACCTCGTGGGAGAGGCCCGCTCAGCAATCCGTCTAGTGAATGAGATTTTTCCTCAAGAAGAGGGCGGGTAAATCAAACCTTAGGACAAGAAGCCTGCAAAGCCCTGTGATGGGGCTAGTGATTAATTTATATTGTTATAATCATCCCTGGTGAGTGTGCGGCTTGTTATTGCAGTGCCACTATCGAGGATACTGATACTTAAAATGTGTTTATCTTTTGTTTATTTTACAGAACATGTGTCTTGGTCATGTCTGAAAATAACAGAACAGACAGTTTAGACTGACACAAATGATGACAGAAGAGCAATTTGGCACAATGTAATTCAATGCCAGTTTTTACACATTTCATACAAGACAAAACAGAAAAAAGGACTCACTCCCTTTCTGTGAGCAAGTTTAAAGGGAAGCAGTTGTGAAACTGTAAGAGAAACTGAATTTTCTCGCACCATGATCTAACTTTAAGGAGAGTCAAGCAAATATATATAATGTATCTTGGAAAACACAATGTGATTTTCTTCACATTGTTGAATGTCATGTCTTTTGGAGATCACTGAAAAAAATGCCAAAGTTTGCACAGTGACCATTCCTCCTGCAGTACTGCTCATTTGTCAGAGGTGAGTAAAGCCTGAGGGGGGATGTCAGCCTGTCTTCACTCTGATCAGACACTGGGTGCAGATACAGATAATCCAGACAATTTTACACAACACGTGGATGAAGAATCACTTCCACAGGCTTCGTTCACACAACCCTGGTTAAACAGGACACAGGACACTGAAATGTTGTTTTGTTTTTTTTTCAGTAAGAATATGAGTTTGGATATAAACGGTGCTTCCAAATCTCAGATGATCTGGTAAACCAACAGTGGAGATTTAAAAATTGTCTGTATCAAAAGGGAAACTGCGGATCTGTACTTTTATCATCATCTGCACTGAGAGTGAAAAGAGTGGAATACTATTGTGATGGTATACAACAGACAGTACAGTCCTGAGCAGATCTCAGTAGAGGTGGTCCAATTTTAATTTAAATATGAATTTTGTGCCTTCAGATTCCCTTCTTGTTTTAAGAGTGTAGGTTAATAAAGTGAGGCAGAGGTGTGTGTCGCAGCACATTAACATAAGTGTCTTATAAAGCTGAAAAAATTATAAGCTTTTTATTTCTGAATAGTATATAATTGAGAAACTGCTTTTTATTCCGAGTTTATACTGACCTGTTCAATATAATGTTGTGTATAGTTAATTTTATTAGTCTAGGCTGTTAGACCTGGTAATTACTACATTCTTAGGAAGTGGAAAATAATAATGTCACAATACTGACACCTGCTGGTCACCTTATGATAGTGCACACAAAGTTGCGTCATTTCTTAATTTCAAGTGAAAGCGAAAGTGCTTTCAAGGCCTAAACATCGGACTTCCTGGAGCAAAAATTCAACCACTGGTGTAACACAAAAGAACAATAACAATACGTCTATAAAACGACTCAAACAGTAAGTTGGCTTGAAATATTAAATCTCATTTCTCAAACGCGTTGATGATGTTGATGGACGCTGACAAATGCTACAGTTGTATTGGACACACGACGTCAAACGATAGTTAGTGTCTGAATATATTTCCTTTTGTTGGTTCTAATGTATAATAAGTAAATTACATTTTGTAAAATAGTTTTACATTAACTTTGTTATTGGAAAAGGTGAAAGTGACGTGGACATTAGAGGCTAACCATTGTGTATGTTAATTTTTGACAAAGAACATAAAATAAGAGACAAATTAGTAACAGTTTTCTGGCGACAGGTTATATAATTTTAATCCTTTTCTTCACCCAAAAAATAATTTACATGCAAGTAAATGAACAGCATGGTATCTTTCAAACTGACTTGCAGTACATGTGGGGATTAAGATCTTAACATCCTCTGTGCTTTAAGGAACAAACTGATAAAACTACAGCAACAGAAATCCTAATCTGTGGTTCAAGAAGAGGAGAGCTTCATGTGAGAATCCATTCTCTCCCCAGACCGAAGCAGATTTCCCTTCCCAGCCTGTAGCCGTCATCAGAAATGTGACAGATTTGTTAGATAAAATCAGGAAAAGCATTAAATTGGTAACACTATGTTTAGTTTGTGTTTTGAGTTTTGAAAAAAAACAAACTTTTTTTCTTTTTTTCAGGGAAAATGGTGAAAATTTATCCACATGTAGCTGGAAACACTTTGGGGACTCATAAGAAATTTCTTAAAAAACTGAAAAAAAGAGGTATAAAAGTAAGCACCAAACTTGAGAAGAGTCACGCGATTATTGTCTTCTGTCCCATTGTCAGTCGCTTTGATACTGACGTCAAGTCGGCGTTAACTGGCATTGCAGGTAAACATGCAGACAACTGAAAGCAAGAAAATATGTTGACTTTAAGCTGCAAAGCCTAAGCTTAAGCTGTGTTGTCTTTTTGTGCGAAAGCTTCATCACCTGAACAAGTTCTGGTTCTGGTGGCAATGCATCACACATTTGACCCGGACTACACTTTACCAGACAACAGAAACCTGGACTCTCCAGTCAAGCTTTGTGTGGACTGTCTGTTTTTCGAGAATAAAGGACTTTTGAAGTGCCCCCGCAATAAAAACGCAGTCAAGAAGATCTGTAAAGCGGTAATAACATAAGTTAAGCTTCATTATTGTGTGTTAGTATTATAATTATTATTTGTATATGTGATCCATGAAACATTATGAAGTTGATCCAATAAACATGAATTTAGTAGTTAGTAGTTTTCAAGTTAAAGTGAAGAGACGACAACCTGAGAGCATCTGAAGTAACAATTTTCAGTTATACGTTTAGGCTGTTTTAGACAGTTTTAGGGGACAATTAGTGTATTTGTATGTGTTTTTATGTCACAGCCATTAACAGGAAAATGTAATTCTGCTGATATTTGTGTTCATACAACAGATTATTTTTCTTCTGTTCTTTTTTTGCAGCTTCAAAACAAAAAGACACCATGTACCATGATGTAACTTAATCAAACAGATTAAGAACTAAAGAGATCAACAAGAGACTTCACAAAAAAAGCTTCTGAAAAATGAAAATGAATTCTCCCCTCGTTTTGTAGGACTGAAGAGAACAAAGACAACTTACTTTCTCATGAGCTTTACCAGCTTTACTCATATGAACTATAGTTTTGGTGCATTTACCGCACATAAATGTGATTGCTCATCATTTGTCTCTGATTGATTGATTAGCGATGTGCATGCTTGTGCAGTAGATGATCAATGCTCTGTACATATATAGCACTTTTCTAACTAATTAGTATTCAAAGTGTTTTGCAATGTTGCTTCTTATTAATCCATTCACAGACACTCACACACCAATGTGTGAGCTGCCATGTAAGGTACCTGACCCACTGGGAGCAACTTATGGCTCAGTGGACATTATTATTATGGACATTTTGACATGTGGCGCTGAGATGAGCTGGAGATGAAACTGCAGTGTGTCCATGATACAAATGTGTTGCTATTCTTCCATGAAAACTAAAGAAACCACAGTTAACTTGTAAAATTACTTAAAACTGACAAAAGTAATAAAAAAAAAGTTAAGAAATAAGAATCAGTTTTTGCCTTTTCTTTTTCTTCTTCTTTTTTTTTGCTGAAATGCTTCACTCAGAATCACAAATGTGATCGTCTCTGTGACATGAGATAAAACGTGAGGACTTGACTGAACTTAGACAGAATTATCACAATCCTCTGTGCAAAATTATATGTCAATCCATTCTTTTAGGTGTTGAGATATTTCAGTCTATAAAAAAAACTTTCTTTACTTGCACACAATGCCATAGTATTCAGCTTAAAAACAAATGTTCCAGCTTTGTATGCAGAGATAACTACAGTCCATCAGTTCATCTATGTTCCTACTGTGTAGCAGTTCTATTTGACAGTGATGCAGGGGGCTGTCTCTGCTGTGACTCTAGTTTTGCAGGTTAGTACGTATGTTGTAGTTTTCTGCATTTGGTTTTTGCAGCAGGTTTTGCTCCCAGCTCCCTGTTTGACTGAATATGCATTAATGATGAATTTGTGTTCTTGAATAAGAATGCTTTACTGAAGAGTGCAAATTCTGCTGAAGCATCAGCTTCGTACCATGTTGGACACTGATTCCCCTGGGGTATCTTTTAAATTGTATGCTGATCAGTATGATGGGCTGACTCTTTGTATTGCTGACTGTGTTACTTCATATCTGCCTAGAATGATAATCATCTAGTTCCGTATTCTTTCACGTGCTGACCCATATTTTTCCACACTCTGGAAAACACATATGTACATCTTATCATTAGGATGCCTTGTGCACACAGCATACATTTTTTCTGAAATCCCAGAAGAGTAACAGTTGCTCTTGAAGCTCCTCTTTGATAATCAGCCTTTTTGTTTTTTATTTTTCTTCAGTTTACTTCGTTCCACAGGATTGTGCACATATTAGTGTCATCAATCTCTCTGTGTTTTTGGTCGTTTCTGCTCAGTGCATCTGCAAAACAAAATCATTACTTGCTATCAAATGTATTATATTGTCATATATGTATTGGGGAATACACTTACTCACTTTCCTGCATGGAATTGAATAAGAAGATTCAAACCACCGTTGGATCTGTATGCTTAATTAGAAGGTACTGCTAGCAGCCCATTAGCTTATCTTAGCACAGAGGCTGGAAGCAGCAGCAGCTAACCAGCTAGTTTCATGCTGCAGTAGTTTCATATAAACTAATATCAGTCTTCTCATCTAAATCTCAGCAAGAAAGCTGAATTAGTATTTCTAAATAAGCCTGACTGCTGATTGACTCTATAGAAAAGAAGCTATTTCTGTTACTTAAAGATATGATTTACATACAAACATGAAAAGAGCAGTATGTACTGTAATATATATAACAGGATACAGGATAACTCAATATCTTATCTCCACTGTCAAGTTTTCCAGAGTGTGAGGAATCAAAATACTCCTAGCAATGAGTCTGGCAATATTAAAATAGTTTGGTGCTTTATTTCGAAAGTTTGTGGAATATGATGCAAAGAATCTGGTGGTCATCAAATCTATGGACTGGAACAGTCACTCAAAGGTGAGAGAGAATGTATTTCTGATTGCACTTCACTCCACTGCTCACAAGATGGCAGCTGATGACTTATTCTCTGCATTAAGACACAGGCTCATTGGTGTGCTTGGACAACAGCAGACTCCATAGATACTGACAAAGGTGATGGTGCAAACACAGAATATTGGTGAAAGTACAAGTGGAAAAATAAAAATAGGAATATTCCATATTCGTGATATTAGGTTTGCAGTAAAATGAGTTCCAATGTAGGGTACAAATTATTAACAAAAATTATGTTTATGGACTTAACTTTAGGCTCTTTGAAACTGTCTCTCAGAATGCATTACATGCACATTACAGCTCTATTTAAAATCTGAGTTCTAAAGTAATGGTTGAAGCAAAATTAAATAAGCCTTTTAAATTGCCAATGCAATTCTTATTACAGAAAAAGTTTTCTTTTTCCCCTTTTGTTAACTTCAGATCGAGTGAGATTCTTGAATCCACTGTGACTGAAATACTAGAATACACACCAACACACAAACAAACTCACACATTCGTACATGCCCTCACACTCACATGCACAAACAGTTTTTTTGTGTACAAACCAAAAGTGAGTTCTCACAGACAGGAAGTGATGTCAGTTCTTGTCTCCAAGGAGATGGAGGCAGTTGCTAAGATACTGTGACACTGTTTCTCTCTATTTTCTCTCCCTCTCTGTCTCGCTAACACACACACACATAAACACACAGGGATGTCACCATGAATAACCCGAAACTCTCCTTTGTATCTCTCTTATTCTCTTACACAGATGGCAATGAGCTTCAATCCAACTTTTTCAGCTACATTTCTAAAAATAACTACAGAAAAATATGAATTTGTTCACAATCCCAATTGGACGCACAGTGCCTTTAGACAGATCACTAATACTCTTCACCCAAATTCTAGCATCGGCGCAACTCCTACAAACATTCTTAATCTTTGCTTTGAACCACTTGCACTTGCTCAACCACCCACTTCCAGAGTGGTGAGGCCTATAGCTAGTAACCCAAAATGATGGAAGTGATGGATGTGTATCAGCACCTCTCCAAAGCCTCTTCACAGTGTGAACTGCACCTCGCTAGTGCTATCAGCATGCCACATATGTCTTGGCACTAGCATGTTGCTGCCAAATTCTCATCGCCCTCCCCTTCTTCTCCCCTGTGGTTCCTAACACAGCATTAAGAGTTTATGGGGTTTGGATTGCATTGGAAATGCCTTGCACTTGTCCTCTGGATAGTGGGATTAGCTCTCTCCACTGTATTTCTACTCCAAGTGTCTTCCAGTACTGATGACACAAGCAATACAGCGATGAGTGTTTGTTCATCTACTGTGCACAAATGCATGTCCCTCTGCCTCCCTCTACTCCATTGCTCCCACACATATGCTCAAAGGTGCCTGCAGACACACACGCGCGCGCGCGCACACACACACAAACACACACACTATACATGCATAAGTCGAATATCAGATTCAATGTGCAATGACACTGTGAGGACATAGAGTGGAAAGAGGGGGAAGGAAGGAGAGCACAGTCACAGGGAGGGTTTGGCATGGAATCATTTTAAGTGGCGCAGGGGTTGAAAGGCAAAAAGATGTACAGAGAAAGAAGACGAGAGTGGCAGAAAACTACTGAAAGGCAGCCAGGGTTGGGTGAGAGACTGGATGTGGGCTAAGATTTCAGCATGAGTGAGAGGAAATGAGGGAAGAGGGAGAAAGAGGGAAAGGAGGAATATCCTCTGCACCACTGTGTGACTGGAAATTTAATGGAGGGGGAGAGAGAGATAGAAGGAGAAAGAGAGGGAAGGAGAGAGGTAGATGGGTGGGAGAGAGAGAGAGGCAGAGGAGGGGGAGGGGAAAGGAGGAGAGAGGCAAAGGCACAGAGACCTCATTGCTGTGCAGCTTTCAGCAAAAGCTAGTGGTTGTGAACAATGCTCACTACAGCATTCATGGAGAGGGAGGGGAGGAGCAAGGGGAAGGGTGAGGGAGGGAAGGAGGGGGAGAGATGGATGGAGAGGAGGACAGAGTGTATATATCTTGGGGGTCTTTCTGAAGCATAACTGGCCTTCTCTGTCCTTTGACCTTTAGTGTGAGCTGAGACACAGCAAAGATTTATTTTTACCCACAAACTAGTCCTGGTAGTGGATACAAAGCTACACAGAATGATTCTATCCTACTGCACAAATTATGAATTAAAATAGAGCTTTTCGCTCGCTGAAGGATATAATGATGTGTAGAGGGTCCAAAGCGCTTGACACACGTGGACCCATATGACAAAGATCGATATAGAGAGGCCACTTAAAGAGAAAGATTCACATCACTTCATTTGGTAAGTCTGTCTTTACTGGCTGTTAACTTATTCCTTTCCTTAAAAACAAGCAGTAGCCTACAAAACCCTGGAACCTGCTCACAAAAAACTTCATGCAGCACATTTGCAGGGTTCAGCATTCAGAGGTTTGGGTTTAATAATGTACAAACTTCACCGGGCTGCTGAGTGTTTTGCTGTCTGAAATCATAGTGGTTATAGTGGCTTCCCTATATTCAGATTTAAATCTATTTGTGAGAAGTACTTTGGGAATAAATAAATACATACATATTTGCAATATCTGCAGAAATCAGACCTCATTAGTTTGCAAGACTTAATCTTAGATGACCATTACCAAAACACACATGCTTGCAATGAGCATTCATTATGAATATGGACATTAGTAGGCTTACAAACTATTTAAGAAGTGTTTCTTTCTGCAGATGTGTGGTTGCTTGTGGTGCTCATTATATAATAAACGCCTAATAGTGACTAAACCTGCTTGAAATCTTACTTCATTAGGACAAACACACTGGCTTAATTTGCTGATTATGGGGTGCTGCTGAGACATATTAATAAATATGTGAGTGACTACATATTAATTACATGTCTAGACTTATGTTGCACCAGTGATCTTACAAAATCTATCAGATTTGATAAAGCCCTTCTCTGGATGTATAATTGAATCCATTAAAACATCTAAAGAACGCAAGTACATCCATGATTCGTTGGTCCTTCATATATTCTTCTAACGCTTTCTTAGTGGGATTCAGACTGAAACATACGGAATGTGCGTAAACAGACGCTTATGCTGGACGCAAAATGCTCTGCCCAGCGGGCGCCGTCGCGTTTGCTGCCTGCGTTCCTCTCCAAGGATGATAAGGCGCATGAATGCACTCGCCCCAGACCTCGTTCCTAAATGTGATAATACTAACATCATTTTCTTTAACGACCCTTAATTTGATTTCTGTTTTTTACCCCCCCCCCCTCCGTCTCTGTGTGGATTGTGTTCATCTTTAACCTGCCATCACTGTAGCTCCCCGCGTTGCGTTGGCGCTGCAGATCTAGCCTAGAAGAACAAGAGCCAGCTCACAGCCGTGGAAACAAGCGAATCAATTTAGGGAAGAGAAACGGAGAGACAGATAGCGAGGTTGGAAAACTGAAGATCGGGACGAGAGGAAAGGAAACATCGACCTCACGCCGCAGCCGGCCAAATATTAAGGTACGTGTATATTGGATGCACAGGTAGAATGGACTGAAATGGCCGGCGTAATTATTGCATTTGTTACCTAATGTGCGTGGATGCTGAAATTAGTCACGAGGTGAAAAAGACTTAGGAATGACATGTGCAAATGTTTTACAGATGAACAATCATTTAAGTGAATAATTTATATCAGCAAAACATTCAGTCAGTGTCGATGTCAGTGGAATAAAGCTGTGGCAGACGTTGCAAATGTGTGAAAATAACATAATTAACATGTTCCCTTATGTAAACCTGTATATTTCACACGTATGTCCACACTTATTATTTTCTCCAAAAAAAATACTGAGCCTATGGATTATTTTTGGGCGCAGTGAGGTGTTGTCATTACCCCGAAGAGAGAATGGATGCAAGCCATTTTGTAATGCAGCATGTGCAGAATTAGGCCTATTCAGAATTTCAATTGCGTTCCCGAGAAGGTGCGCCGTAGTGAGCGCAGCTGCATAGATGAATAAGGCCATTCTATTGAATTGTAGGAGATATTATGCTAGAGGCTATATGATGAGAGGAGATTGCAGATTAGCGGCTGCGACTGCAGGTGAAATTGTCGGCTTATGCCTTTTTCGCTGTTTTCTCATGAGCTGATATCAGAGAAGCGCGAAACTACAGTTCTCATCAGAAAATGAAAATATTTGGCATGATCCTGCAGTTTTCTCTCTCTAAAAGCGATGCTTGTTACTATAGCTTACTGGTTAAATGCGTCCCATCCTACCCTGATTCCCACGTCCTGAATCAATCTAGTGTTGTCATAGTTACAGTAGATGATGTTGGCCCTGCTGCACCTGTGTTGCTTTGTGTTCATCTAGACCATCTGTAAATACACGAGGTCTAATTGGGCCTCGTGTAGGCACACAGGAAACGTCTTACAGCTCCGGTGTTTATTGAAAACAACATGATGATTTTTGCCTCTTAATAAACCTTAATAACTCATGGGCAGAGCATTGATACAATCAGGCGTTTACAATGATGTGATCAGGTTGTAGCAACTGGTCAGCAGCTTGCAGCT
>JAUBNQ010000011.1:8398510-8409032 GCA_032353495.1 Ctenopoma kingsleyae
GGAAAATATATCCCAGAGTTATAGTGGAAACACACTGGTGATATAAGAGACAGGAAACAAAGATCTTTCTATTTGTCAACACAGACTTGTGACTGCTAGAGTCATAGTGTCAAGCATAACATGCTTAAGAAAACAATGAACACTTTCTTTTCTCTTCCTAATCATAATGGAACAAACAGAAGCATTTCTAAATTTAGTGAGTCTGCTGATACTTGGAGCCATTTCTGTTTCAAGAAGTGTTTGACACTCTCTTAACCAAAGGTACCCAAATACACGTTTGTTTGTAAAACAAAAAACATGTTTGGTTCATCAGTATTAGTGTTTGGGTCCCTTGTCTTATTGCACATGGCTTATTGTGCACAGCATGTGCATTGCAGTAAAAAATCAGGAGTCAATAATCATTCCTTCATATCTTAATTGCAGAATTACTGCATGCAGGCATAATTTGTTATCTCATTTGTTATGCTGTGCTACTGCCTCATGATGGATTGCATGAATCTCTGCATTAACCTTAGGTCTGGATGAATCCTACCGGTAGTTGTAATTGTATTGAACAGCTTTGCATTCTTTTAAATGTGAGCTCCTACTTCTGTCAGTATGTATCTTACTTTAAGTATACCACTATCATAAGATGGATGATGAGACTGTCATTCTAATGGTTATACTGCTGACCCAGCTTGAGGTTTTAGAATTTTGTGGCCATTTCAGACCATGACCCAGATGTTAAGTTCAACCTATGAAGAAAATGGCAGCTGACTCACCAGTTAGAGTACAGGCCACAATTTGAGAGCTACCTCTTTAGAAAAGAAAGCCCAGCCAAGCTTGTCATGCACTCTGGTGACAGGACATTGTAATATTTTGAGATGTAAATTCAGTCCCCAGAATACTTTCATGTATGTTCCAGAATAATATCTTAAAGCTACTTCACTGTGCACTTACTTGATCTCCTTCCTCTCTTTCCTTTTCTCTTTTTTCCCCAGTGAGAAGCAACATCTACAGAGACAACATTTTGAAGAGCAAATCTTCCCCTAAATTTGATTTTGACAGTAATGATTGTCATGGGAGCCAAAAAACGCAGGTTTCCCTAAAATGACATGTTGAAAAGAACAAGGTGTTTGATAGACTGAGAAGCATTAGCAAAGTAAAATAGAATCTATTAATGATAAATACAGTATTGAATATAACATTGCACATTTCCCTCTCAATTTTTAAAGAACACCTTGAAAGACAAACAAAATAGAAGCATAAAATATGAACATCAAAAAAAGCACTTAAATTCCCTTGTTTGGAGGTGATTTATTAACATCATAGCAATAGGGGTGGGTCATGACTCAGTTGCCATGCGTGTTGTCATGGTGACCAGCCCCTGTACCCCTTCCCCCCTCCTCTGGTTGGTCCAGCTTTTGTTGTGGCTTCACAACCATGGACCTCGGCTGACAGAGGCAGCATCTCCCTGTCCCACTCCCTGCACCTGCTCCAATCAGGCGAGCCGTGTCATCTGTACAAGGAAGAGTTTAGATCAAATCCCAGACAGTATTTCAGAGAACACAAGATACCTCAATCTACAAGAGAACTCAATTCAGGTAAATATGACTTCAAACAAGCTATACATTAAGGCTGAATGTATTTTGACAACAGTAATTTGGATTTTGTCACAATGTTCTTGTTTCCATGCCAGGTGATCAAGTCTGACACATTTAAACACCTGAGGCATTTGGAAATCCTTCAGCTCTCCAAGAACCACATTCGGCAGATTGAGGTGGGAGCTTTCAATGGCCTTCCCAACCTCAACACGCTGGAGCTTTTTGACAACCGTCTCACAGTGGTACCGTCACAAGCCTTTGAGTACCTCAGCAAGCTAAGGGAACTATGGCTACGAAACAACCCCATTGAGACGCTGCCAGCATTTGCTTTTCACCGTGTCCCCTCTTTACGACGTCTTGATCTTGGAGAACTTAGGAAGCTGGATTTCATCTCAGAGGCTGCCTTTGAGGGTCTGGTAAACTTGCGCTTCCTGAATCTTGGCATGTGTGGCTTGAAGGACATCCCTAACCTCACCCCACTAGTACGACTAGAGGAATTGGAGTTATCAGGGAACCAGCTGGGGATAGTTCGGCCTGGATCTTTCCAGGGTCTAGTGTCACTTCGTAAGTTGTGGCTAATGCACTCCCGAGTGTCAGTCATTGAGCGCAATGCTTTTGATGACCTCAAAAACTTAGAGGAGCTCAACCTCTCTCACAATTCCCTGCATTCCCTGCCCCATGACCTCTTCACCCCTTTGCACCAGTTGGAAAGGGTTCATCTCAACCACAATCCCTGGGTGTGCAACTGTGATGTTCTTTGGCTTAGTTGGTGGCTGAAAGAAACCGTTCCCAGCAACACCACATGTTGCGCTCGCTGCCATGCTCCCCCAGGTCTAAAGGGAAAGTACATTGGGGAACTAGATCAGAGCCACTTTACCTGCTATGCCCCAGTGATTGTTGAGCCACCTACTGACCTCAATGTTACTGAGGGCATGGCTGCTGAGCTGAAGTGTCGTACTGGAACCTCAATGACCTCTGTGAATTGGTTCACTCCAAATGGCACTCTGATGACCCATGGATCTTACCGAGTTAGGATATCAGTGCTTCATGATGGAACACTGAACTTCACAAATGTGACTGTGCAAGACACTGGACAGTATACTTGCATGGTAACCAACTCTGCTGGAAACACCACTGCATCCGCTGTGCTCAATGTCACTGCTCCAGACCCAAGTAACAGCTACAGCTATTTTACCACTGTCACTGTGGAAACAGTAGAGACAATAAGAGGAGAAGACGAGAGGCGGGCAAGCCAACAGTATATTAATGAGACCTTCATAAATTTCTCTGATCCTACTGTGTTAGACGGCCGATCTGGCATCACCGCATCGCCTTCTCTCTCTTCTCTTTCCTCGCTGTCCCCGCGAGCAAACAGAGTTACTGAAAACGCAGTGACTGTGTCTCCAATGGATGTAACTAACATTCCGGGCCTGGATGATGTAATGAAAACAACTAAGATAATCATTGGTTGCTTTGTGGCCATTACATTTATGGCAGCTGTAATGTTGGTGGTCTTCTATAAACTCCGGAAGCAGCACCAGCTTCACAAGCACCATGGCCCAGCCAGAGCCATTGAAATTGTCAATGTGGAAGATGAGATTGGAGCCGGGGCTGGAAGCGGAATCTCAGGTGGTTCAACAATGAATTCTGGCACTGGTGGAGAAGGGACACTAAGAATGCATCATCCAGAAATAGTCAACCTTCCCAACATTGGCCGCACAGATACTCTCAACCATTATTACAAGACACATCATTTCAACAACAATGTGATGGGTCTTAGTATTGGCAATGAAGGGATGGGACCAGGGGGAATCCTCAGTAACAAGAACCAGCAAAGCCTGGATATGCCCATCTCCTGTACCCCAATCCCAATCTCTACATCTAATTTGCTCACCACATCAGGCAACGGCACCAACCCTAACTCTATGTCCCCACCACTACCGATGTCTCTGCCAATGCCTACAATGGGCTTACATGGATCAATCAAAGGTTTCATGGGCCAAAACCAGAATCCCCAAATGGAGCCTCTTCTCTTCAAGGGGAACTCGAAGGAAAATGTCCAAGAGACTCAGATCTAAAAACAAAAGTGAGAATATATGGAGAGAGTGCGCAAGTGTTGGAGACAGAGAGGGGATTGATCTTGGGTTTATGTGCGGAATGATTAGACACTGGAGTGCATTGACATTACACCAGGAGAGAGAATAGATGGACATGGGTATACACAAACACATACTTATCCATGACAGTGTACTGAGCCAAGGATTACCACAATGGGCCACTTGTGCTTGTAGTAACTATCATGGCCATGGAGATCAAGGAATGGACATTGCTACAATGTAAATCTGTGCCAAAGCAAATGTTTTTTGCAGTTTCTACAAGCTGTGTTCTCATAGGGAAAAACTAGCCTTTCAGAGTAATCAGTCCCCAAATTGTTGTTGGCCAGCAAAGATGAAAAGAAATGCACAGCACTTACCACACTGAAGATTGATATTGCAGAACAAAATCCAAGAGACATTTTTCTTCCACACAAAACACAAACCACACTCTCTCTCAAGTGACTCAATAGACTCCCTCAAGGTGAAAATTATGTAGGCATAAATAGATGGACAAAAAGGTACAGTGCAGTACAAACTACTGTGAAAAATCCACAAATTATATAAATATATTTTCATTTAAATATGTATCATTGCAGACTCCGAAGCAGAGATATTTTGAGGTGGATGTACAAGCTGGTATAGTTTGTTTCTTTGTGAATAATCAGGACTGACAATAGTGGAGGTTGGTTATGATACATGTTTTAAGTTTGGCTACTACTCAGAAACATAAGGGCTCAATTGCAACACTCATTGCGAATCTTTGAATTGGCTTTGTGACATAAAGACCATTTAGGTTGTAGACCAGTAAATGCAGATCTCTGTTTGACAAACTTCTGTCTGTTGCTTCAGTAATAATCATTACAAACGTTTGTGTTCTGAGAGTGTATTGTATTTTGTAAAAGCCAGCTACTTGGTATTTGAATTGACAATTATGATACTTAAATGCCAGCATCAACGAATGGTAAAATTATGTTCCACAAACATGCAAAAGTAATCCAATGCAAAGACCTGTATGGGTAAAAAAAAAGTGTTGACAATGTGTTATTTGAATCAGATCAGTAGCCAGATATTTGCTTTTAGACAGGAATTTGATATGACCTCCTTGCTCATGGTTACCATAATAATGCCATAAAATGCTGTGATAAGGATGATTAGACATCTATTTGCAGCAGCATTTAAGAAGGGATTAAACATCCATCTTAAGATGATTGGAATGAATGGAAATGTACAGTATATTAATAATAATAATGTCTGGTTGTATGGCAATTGTAAGATCCACATTTTTACAGTGTAACTTTCATATGTTAAATGCCATTTACGCTTCTTGCGTTTCAACTATGTATTTCTTTATTTTTGTTAGTTTGATATAATGTGTACAGTTGTCTAGCCATGTATCATTACGTGTGAAATAAATCAATCATATATTGGGTTGTGGCAGCTCAATATGGCAACCACATACTGTAAGTAAAGAGTGAGACATTATGCAAGCCTCTGTGCTAAACCTTGGATTGAAAATATGGTTTGTGGTTCAGCCATTAGTCATTCTGGTAATGATATGTTCCATCTGCTCTATTAACATGTTCAGACAGGCTTTCAGTTATTCTCCTATAGATGTTCCATAGATACTTCTGGTATAGCAAAATTTATGTTTATAAAAACTATTTTATTCTTAATGAAGTCGCTTTTGTCTCATAGTAACTCTTAGTATGCTTCTCCCATGGTGATTTTTTCATGTTAGTTTTCATATGAAAAGATGACAAAAAAATAATAAATTACCTGTTTTGGATGACAGAATATATTTATCATCTGGGAATCTAAAATGTTTGTTGCAATTGAGCACAAACTGGACATACAACGAGTTAATCAACATAAATTGATATCGTTTTGTGGATAAAAGTATTATCTACAAAACTATATGAATAAGATTTTCAATTGAAAGACAACTCGGTATGCTGGTTTTTTTCACTTCTCTCTCAGACCTGCATATATACAGCATTTACAATACAGGAGATGTTATGATGTGATGATGGTTTTTCTAATCAGTAAACCCACACTTATTAGTGGAAAATGTACATCGGGAAATAGTAATGATAATGATGATGATGATGATGATGTGTGAAAGAAAACCCACCCAGACTGTGCTGACACAGAGGTTAATCCATGAAAGGAACGTCTTCTACATCATTGCACACCACATCCATCCTAAAACATGCTAAAAATCTAATCCATCTTAGAAACTATGTATGATTATACCTACAGTATGTAAACAGATTGATCAAATAACTTTGCCTACCTAAATTGCATCCATGTATTTTCTCAGTTTGGTGTTTTGGTGGCAAATCACATTAAATATAAATGTGTTGAGATCCAACCAACAGATTACTGGGCAGGATTCAACTGTAGCCCCTCAGAGACACAAATAGAATATAAATGAAGGCTAAAGACACAGCATATGGCCACTCCCTTGATGTGTTACATTTGGTGGCTCTGTCATCAGATTTCAAAGAGCATATTAGATACCTCCTTGTGTGCTGTGTGTGTGGGCACATTTCTGCATCTTAACCACCGCACAAATATTCTAAACACTACTGTAGCAATGTTTTATCATGTTGGTGACTCACCTAATCAGCACTGAAATGTTCCTTTCATACTGTACCTCTGAACAGCAATAACATGCACCACGCACAGTTATCATTGTTAATAACATTTGGAGGAAATGCAGAAGGGCTTTGTTGGATCTTAGTGTAGTGGCTGCCATTGTACATATACTTGATGCAATTGAAAAAGTGGCTCAAGATCACAAGCTTGAAACTGGAATCTGAATATCTCCAAATTAGGCAACTGTACCTCACTGTATATTATGGTTCTGAATTAATGGAGTTTGGCGACAGGTGGAGTCATTTGCACCACGCATCGCTTACAATGGATGCTTCAGTCCAGATGACATTTATTGGTTTGTTGCAAGCAAAACTCCTTAATGAAATGGATTATCGTTGCTGAGACAACAAATTGCAAGACAAGAAAATGGACTGACCTTTTGGTCCTTTAAAGGTAAGCTGCTCTGTTTGATAATATAAAAAATGTGGGTCTGTTTTGGAAGCTTTTTAAAACAAAAGATAGAACAGTGTTAAAAAAAAATAGATTTCTTTAATACAAACAACTGATTAAGTCATTTTGTGATTTTTTTCCTTTTGACATTTTCCAGTTGTTGGCTGTATCTTGGTGTGTGATATTCTCAGTTTGGGTCCTTATGTATTGTCATTAAATGTCATTTTTTTCATGTATTCATGCAGGTACACAGTGCGCAGCAGTGTGTATTTCTTCAGTTAAAACAAAATCACCATGTGCTGTACTTGCACTTCAATGACTGTCATACAATGACTGAGAGGTATATTATTTAACTGTTTGCTACTTCTGTGACCTCAGTTTTTCCACCTGCTGTACGGAGTTATTCTGCCATAAGAAACATTTACAGCTTTCATTCTTTGTTGTGATTTCATCCTTTAGAGCACCACAGCTAACTTCAGGAGAAATTAATCAACAATTTAAACATGATGATGTTTCAAATAAGTTATTGCGTGAACATTTATAAAACAAAATGAAAAATGTCCAAACAATAATTGTTTACACTGTATTCTATTTAGCGTTTTTTCTTTTCCTTTTACACTTAAATCAGGAGACCAGAAAAACACTTTCAAAATAAGGTAATGGTTGGACACTATGGCGTCTTGTGCTCTGTGTACAAAAAACAAAAAAACATTATAGCTTCTAAAAGTGCATTATAATAGCAATTTTCCTGTGAAAACTTTCTTTGCAACTTGAAATCCTAACAACTACGTTGATTAATAGGGGAGGGTGTAGAAGTACAGTCATATTAATCTAATAAATTTAGCACACCTTACATCCTCCAATTACTACACATGGCAAGTGCTTTAATAAATCACATGGCCTGTCGTGTTTTATTATAATATTATTAGCTTGTTTTGTGAATTAGCCACAAAGGAAATGGAAAGGAAAACAAAAATCCTTTACATGGTTTCAATAGCGGACAAGAATAATAAAATATTATGCTCACTAGAGGAAATGAAAAGGAAAACAACTTTTTACGCAGGACACTGTTTTTTATCGTATCATTATCACTATTTCTTATCTTGAAAGTGTTACAAGCTACAAAATGTAGCTGGATTCCTTTGCTTTACTGTGTAATATTCTGTTTTTCAGTCCATCTGCATGTTCCAAATTTTGTTATTTTTAAACTAATTTTGAACCCTGAGGTGAGGTGAAGTTGTATAGACTATCACAGATGTCCACTGCACAGTGCAAGTCTACCCCACATTATGAAACAACCTCAAGGGATTTGTGTAATAAGAAATGCATAAGCCATGAAGCATAACAGTGAATCTGAATAATATGTTTACATAAAATATTTGGGCCTTACAGCAGGGAGATTGTATTTGAATTGTCTTAGGGATCACTATGTAAAATAATTTTCTTGAATGTAATTGTACTTGGCTTGTACTCTGGTCTCCAGAGACTCCAGCCCCCATGAGACTTCTTGGACATAATGTTAAAGGGCCAGTACACTGAAATAACATTAGAAAATATACATTAAATCAAATCCTCTGTCTCACCTTGAGATAACCAGCTTCTGCTGTTTTTCAGCTTGTGCTAATAGTGAGCAAACATATGAATGGTAAAACTACTTGAGTTTGTCCTTTTCTTGTCATGGTCATATCAAGTGTGTGTGTGTGGAGGGGTGGATGTGTGTGTAAGCAAAGAGTGTGTATGCAGCAGAAAATATACATCAACATGCATTAAAGATGGTAGAGAAATGCTCAAATGCAAATGTATGTGGCACATTGTGATCTTGACATGTATACAATGTGATGGAGATGTGTAATTTTTATTTTAATTTAAAAATGACAGTTTCAACCCATGCAGCAAGGACAGACATAATCTGCATGAGGTATATACACTCACAGGCCACTTTATTAGGTATATTTGTACAATCTAATACAATCTATAGTAACACAGCAGCTCTGCCATGAATTCTGCTTTTTCAAGGTTAAAACCTGTCCGTTTTTGTTGAAGCTATCAGGAAGGTTTTATGTTTTTTTAAGACCACAATGTGTGGTGGAATCATAGTACAGTGTGGAGTACATTATATTAAGAGGTGCAGAGCTGTATTGGATTGCCTTAGACTGTACATGTGTACCTAATAAAGTGGCCAGTAAAGGTACAACAACATACATTCCCACTTCCATAGTATTTACTATATCAAATCATATACTATAATATAAAACGGTACAAATCTATAGTGACTGCACTAGCCTTTTCTTTTCCTTATGCTGTCATTTCCCTTCAAATTCAATAACCTCCCAGCTGTGTGTTTCTCCAGGGATTCCCCCAGCTCCCCTGGCCCACAGACAGACTGCAGAGTCTGTGGGGAGCCTGACACAACATAAACTCCACTGTGACACGGATATATCAGAGTTTGTGGGCTGCCTCTCCACTGATTGAGGAGCCACATACATGTGAGCATATAGTGATACTATATGAGTTATTCTTTTTCTTGTCATTTAAAAAAAAAGTAATTTTCATATCAAGTGTGCATGTGGAGGGGTGAATGTGTGTGTAAACAAATACTGTATACGCAGCAGAAAAGACACATCAACATGCGCTAGAGATGAAAGAGAAATGCTCAAATGCAAATACATTTAGTACCTTGTGATCCTAGCATGAATATAATGTGATGGACTAAGATAATTTTCATCTTAATATAAAGATGACAGTTTCATCCCTTGCAGCGAGAACAGACATAATCCACATGAGGCATATATCAACATACATTGCCACCTCCGCACTATTTACTATAGTAAAAAGAAAAGAGAAAAAACCCAGTGTTTGGAAAATGTAACAGTCTCCCTGTACAGTACATCGACATCTCCCTTTGTTATTCATGGTTATGGTGCAGTCATTTTCTAGAAATCCATAGTGACTGCACTAGCCTTTTCTTTTCCCTATGCCGTCGTTTCCCTTCAAATCCAATAACCTCCCAGCTGTGTGTTTCTCCAGGGATTCCCCCAGCTCCCCTGGCCCACAGACAGACTGCGGAGTCTGTGGGGAGCCTGACACGACATAAACTCCACTGTGACACAGACGTATCGGAGTCTGTGGGCTGCCTCTCCACTGATTGAGGAGCCACAAAAATGTGAAAGCCTTTTATATCTTCACACTTTAAGGGCTGCAGCAAAAAACACGAGAGCGGTGTGTTCGATACAGCTGCGTGGGCTGCAGTCGTAGCAAAAAGAACTAAGCATAGATCCTGTGGCCTATTTAGGCATTGTTTATATGAAACTGGACTACACAGGACTGTTAGCAGGCTTGGCTTGTATTGAGAATCCAAAGTATTATAGAAAGTATGCGCAAAAGACGGCTGTGACCCAGTTGGACTTAATTTGTGTAAGATTGAAACCAGAACCCTTTGTCTGAACGCCCTTTGTTTAAAGATTCAGCTTTCAACTGTAATTACACAAAATGCTGGTGAATTATAAGCGTACTACTGTTGCTCTCAGAGGGCTTTACACACTGTACTGAATATACTTTGCTTTTGTTCCAGTCTATATTTAGATTCCCCCTCTTCTCCCTGTGTCCTTAAGAGTCATGCAGCAAATCCTTTGACCTGCGAATGTTGTTTTCTTCAGACTCAAAGATCTCAATTAACAATCCAGATAGACATAGGAGCTAGCAAGCACTCAAGACCTCTTGTAACCCCCTGACCAACTTGGCACCCAGAAAATGCTGCTGAACTATATTTGATAAGGAATTGCTTTATTTGATGTG
>JAUBNQ010000011.1:8414163-8447435 GCA_032353495.1 Ctenopoma kingsleyae
CTTAAAGTGTACAGCACTTTGATCAGCCTTGTTGCATGTGTTAAATGTGCTTTATAGATAAAGTGGTATGGTATTGTGGCTTTGTTAATAATCCACATAACCAGTTGTATCCTTTAAGTATGTGGACATCTAAAATGTATTCCTGTGACACTGAGTTAACTTCAAAGTTTAACTGAATACTTCCTCTACAGGTTTTGTGTATAAGCTGCCAATTGTATGTGTGCATATTATTTATTATTAGTATTTTTTGGAGATAAATATCTATGTCACACTGACAAGTTCCCTGTTTGACTACTGTACTGTGTATTACCTAGTTCCCATGTTACACTTATACGTATAAAAAAGATGTCAACACGGTATAGCTCTAAATCTTCACACCCACTAATCCCCACCATATCCCATAAAGCTGTTTTGACACTAACAGATACTTACATGTGTGCCAAGTAAGGGAAAAGACTCCAGGCCCTGTAATTTCAGGGCCAAACCCACAGCAGATGACATGACAAGTTATAATGAGTGTGGGCCACTGTGTAAGTGTGTATGTGTGTGTTTACAATTTGAGAAACCAGGTGGGGGAGTCTACACTTATTCCATTTGTTTGTCATCTTGTTTCTCTAAAGCCAGAGTGTGCTTAAGAATAGATGACTGTGGCTTTAAAGTGGAGTTATCCACATTTTTAGGGGCCAAACATGTATCCTTAAGATCAAAAGCTGACTCAAGGATGTCTCCTAAGGTTGGCTGTCATGTCATTGCACAGTGGGGGATTGGCAGAGACACTGATTTGGACTGCAGTTGACAATGAAGTAGATTGGGACCAAAGATCCCTGGGGAGAGAGAGAGAGATAGATGAGGTCAGGTAGGAGGGCTATAAAAGCACTTTACTGGAACATGCACTAAATGTCAATCTGTGTATGACTGAAGATTTGGGATGCACGGCAGCTCCCTCCTGTCTGTGAATTGTTTGACCAAAACAGCAAAATGTGTAAAGACGTATGCTGAGGTAAGTGCAAATGTTCATTTACATTATCTGCTAAATGCTTTCTGACAAGGCATTTTGTTGTGAGTCTACTCTACTGCACAGCACACATTCATACATTCTCAATGAATGTTTAAATTAAGATGACATAAATTCAGGACAGCACTAGTATTTTAAAAGTGATGACTAAGCATACATATTTTATATTTTATGTTATATAATTGACCTAAAAGGCATGTTTTGCATAACCTTTGCTTGCACAAAATTGAATAAATGTATTTATCATATTCTCTCCATAATAGCCTTTAGAATAAAATTTCTTCACATATTTTCCCCCACATTAAAAGGAGAATTCTGTGAACAAAGTAGAGGTCGACAAGTCAAAAAGATGCGGAAGTTCCAGAAAAGTTTGGGATGTTTCTTCCTTCTCTGTTGCACCTGCTTTAGTGAATGTCGGGTGCTGAAGTTTGTCGTGGCTGTAAGTCTACCCAGTTTTTTTTTTTTATTACTGAGTACATAATTAATAATGATGACATTGAACATTGTAGTTCTGCTTCACATTCAGTTGTTCAGAACTGAAAATCTATTACTTTGAAATGTAGAATTTAATATATTTTAAAAGCTTTGTATGAGTGTGATACATTATTGCTGATAACACTGTATTTCCCTGCTCAGTAAGCATTGTTAGACTATATATTCACATTTTGTGACAGAGGATTATTTTGAGCCAGTGTCAAGCCTATCTCACCAAGACAAAAGTTTTGTTAATAAACCTCTTTGCATATCTTCCTTTTACACTGTAGTTCAATGAAAAAGACTATTGAAGGATTTAAGTGAAAATCACCAGTTATTACACCAGTGTGTTTTCTGCTTACTACTGACTAGCATTATATGATAAGACGTCTGTTATGTATGAATAACCTGGCAGTTACCATTTACAGTAACTATAGTCATTATTAGGTTTACCATATGATATTTAGTTTTATCATTTTCTGTCCTTCTATGACAATAAAATGCTACATAAATAATAATAATCAGTAATGACAAAACAAAAATAATTTCATGTTTCTATCAGTCTCTCAATACTTTCCAGTGTTTGCTGGTGCTCTCAGCCCCAAGTCTATTGCCAGAACACATACATCTTGAAATAAAATGTAGTTATACATACCAACTAAAGAATTTCCCAAGGCAACTCCCAAAAGTAAAGGAACTTCACATCACATTTCCAAACAATACTCAAACAGGAGTAAATAAACTCAAACAGGGGTAAATAGTTTATTTGTTGGCAAACACTATGTTTCCAGTCTCACATCTGGTACACTAATAAGCACAGAGTGCTGCAGGGATGACGTACTTTTGTAGGCCAACGCAGAAGTTAGCATCACCCTAGTTCCCTCAACAGAAAACCAATGTTTTTTTTCTTTTTTTCCCCCATTTTTTCATTATTGGAGAAAATAATGGTAAAAAGTGGTAAAACGTCTGACAGGTCATATTTCGCAAATGAACATCTCTTTATTATTTTAAGCCTAAAAACTATTGGCAGAAGTAAAATCTATTATTAGGCTTTAAACAAATGTTGACATGGCTTCAACATTACCATCACTTCTTCTACCAACATTCCAACTTTTATTTTAAGTGCGTACCTCTGCAATTGCAATTACACCTACATTTGGAAAATACAATAAACTGATAAATCTGCAATTTGGAACGACTGAGATAGAATAGTTTATGTGTATAAACACAGCAAGGCTGTAAAATCTTACTTGTGAGTAGATGAGATTCCATGTTCTGCGTGATGATGTTTAATGTTTCTGACAACCTCTGTAGTTTTTAGCAACAGCCGTTTTAAGACTCACAATCCCATCAAATCATAAGTGGGATTTTTACTGACATTTTTTATGTTGCAGAATAAAACATGAAAATCTCTTGACCTCGTGTCAACTACAGATCTAATTTCAGATGTCTAACCAAAACCTCATTCAAAAAAGTAAAATAAAAGGTTGCCTAATGTACGGTACCAGGATAGTATCTGTGTATATTGAATTTTTATTTAATTTACACCTAATTATTTATTACTAGATAACTGTTAAAATGTACTTGTTCAACTACTTTATTTGATATTAGTAAACTTAAATTAAGCTCAGTGTAAAGTCCTAATTTTAGTCTCAGGAATGTCTGACATCAAAACAGTTGTTACCTAGAAAAAGCAAACAGTGACTTTGTTCACTTGACTTTGTGGTTTGTTTTGCAGGTAAATGAGTTGTTGACTGAATCAGATGTGTACATAATTTATTTTAATCTACTCATGTGTCACATCAACTGCTCAGAAAGTCATTCGTCAGGTTAATAATATAAACAGATACAGCCTAGTATTTGTGTCTTGATGACATCATTAAAATTACCCTTCTGTGACTTGCCTGTTCAAGATAACAGGTTTTTATTTCTGAGTTCTGTCTCAGTCTGTGTTTTCCCTTTGGTACATAGTGTAATGGCTGGCACAGCAAAATTGTGTCTGAGTCCATGTGACTGTAACTGTTATGACTTTTAAGGTGTTCCGACACGGTGATCGATCTCCTATTGAGGCTTATCCCAAGGATCCTCATGGGGAGCAGGTCTGGGCTCAAGGATTCGGACAGCTGACTGAGGTACTGGATGTTATTCTGTGTGCGTGGGTGTACTCATTATTTTGTCAATCAAGGTTTGGCGAACAAGAGTTTTTAGGTGTGTATCATGCTTGAAATCCACAGTCCTGAGAAAACATAGAGTTTTAATTAGATTTCTCCTTACTGTGACATTGTTCTGTTCAGGAAATCCGTCAGTTTACAGTGAATAAACATTTTATTTCTGCCTCTCATGTAATTTTATTTCATGTAATATTATGTAAATAAGTTGAATCTGACCTTAAATCTGCCAAATCTTCAGTGGAAAGGTCAGATTCTGCAAAAAAAAAAAAAAAAAAAAAAACAATGGTGATTTTCCTTTCAGCTGGGCATGAAACAACAGTTTGAGCTGGGCAGGTTCCTACGGAGGCGCTATGCAAACTTTCTCAGTGAAGATTACAACAACAAAGAGGCAAGTGTATCTGTGTATGCATATTGTTAATGTATATGTGTGTGAATGTTTATCCCCAGTGCTGGTTAAGTGTCTGTGTGCTTTAGCGTCACTTAATCCTATTGTCATTTGTGCCCTCGTTTCAACGTGTGTTCATGTGTGGCCAGCAACCATCTGTAATGGCTGTAACCACATACTATAAGTTAATTAGCATGACTCGTCTTGGTGTTATCACTGCCTTGGCCTTGTAATATGTTGTAACATGTGGGATAATCTTGCCTCTGGGCTTCATGTACAGTACGGTTGGCAGCATGTGTGTTGTTCAGTGTGCCCCTGGGCTGCATGCTCAGCATGCTGATTTCTGTTTTCCTGCCTTTTTTTTACACTCACTGTCTTCCCTTTTTTCTCTTGCTCTTTCTTACCCCACCCCCTTGCCCTTCTCTCCATTCTTGCCTTCAGTCCTTTTCTGCCTCTCTTAAATAATGTGCAATTACCACAAAAATAACAACTCTTCTCAGTACCTGTCACTGGCGATTTGTCGCCTGAGTCTCAGTCAACTTGTACCGTACCTTTCCCTGCGCTGCCACGTCTGTTTTAATTTGACAAAAGGAGGGGGAAAAAAAGCACTCTCTGCATCACAGGAACATCCAACCTTATCAGCGTGATTTACTGTGTGCAAAAACCTGACACAGGGTGACAGAGAGATATAGACGAGCAAAGGCTGATGTCAGAAAAGATCACAGCAAAATGGATCTTTTTCCTCCTCTCTCTCTCTCATCTCTACTGACTCTCCTCCTCTTCATGTTAAGGGAATACCTCAGTTGACTTGGGATAAATACAACTCAGTCATGATACACTGCTGCTTTGCTGGGTGCATTTATTTTGCATCTTTATTACATAAAAATAGAATGAAAATCATGTGCATTTCCACTCTGGAAATTCAAATGCAGTGCTTTTGAGTTTCCAAGCACATTTCCTTTTTCTATAAAAAGCATACTAAACCTCAGTGTCCCCTTTGGAAGAACAGAGAGTCAAACCTAGTACCGACATATGTATGCATTTTAATGCCACACTTCTCTCTTTTATCAACAGATATATGTGCGGAGCACTGACTACGACCGCACACTGATGAGTGCCCAGGCCTGCCTCGCTGGGATGTTCCCCCCAACCAGACGTCCGCCTCCCATCATGCCCCAGTTACTGTGGCGGCCTATTACAGTGCACACCATCCCCAGGGCCCAGGACAAGGTGGGCTGCTGAGCCGCATAAATATTTCCTTTCACACAGCAGCCATACACAGCCGACTAGAAATTTGTACAAGTTAATTTGAGCTTTTCTTTGTAGATCCACGTTGCTGCCTGTGTTCACCTCAGCTGAGAACTTTGTGTGCTGAAATCCCCCGCTGTTTTTGAGTGTGAAATGAACATAACTGTGTCCAGAAGACTTGTTGTAACTGCAGTAAATATGTATTATTTTCACTGACGTTGTGTTGTTACTTTGGATTTCCCAAGCTGTTGAGGTCTCCAAGCAAAGACTGTCCAAGATTCAGAGCACTGATGATGGAGACCATTGAGAGTGAGCCCTATCAGAGGTTCCTCAGGGATCACCAGGTAAGACAAACCACAGAAAGGAGACACTCCAGTATAACACACTGTACTGTAACTTATCCTCAGCATCTGTTCAGTGACGTAAATGTTCTACTCAGAGCACAGTTTGTTAAACATCACTTTTATATGACTCATGTGCCTGTTAACCACTAAGAAACTTGTTTGTAACGTTGTGGTTTTATATATTATATAATTGTAGTTGCTGTAAACAATAGTTTTCCTCACTTCAGAAGCACTGCTTGTTTGCTTATCCATCCCTAGATTTGTAAATTATCAGTGAAATGCACATTTGTGTTAAACAGTAAAATATATACTTCACAGTTGTTGGTGCCAGTGTTATCGGCACCTCCAGTGGACGTGTTAGTTATGGTGTAGACATCATGTCCTCTCAGTTAATTTCTCAGTCACTGTGACTCCAGTGCCTACAGAAAGCTGCACAGTGCAATTTCTCTCACATTCTCAGAGACGCTAATTAACGGTTGGATTGAATTAGATTAAGAATTACAATGAAAAGGTTTTAATTAAACTGAGTCCCATGTGCTGCCTATTAAGGTTGTGTTTAGATCAGAACAAGGCCTCCAGCATTGAATTTTAACACCCTCTGCTGGAGGCACAGTACCTGCAAGTTACTTCCAAAATGGTGCCATTAGTCATAGTGTCGGCTGAGGGTGAACTTGCAATAATCGGTAACCTACATCAATAAACTGTGCTGATGCTTTACATTAATCAGTTAATGTGTTCCATTTTGAATATTAAACACCAAGTAAGAGATATTTTATCAGTGTACCTGCAAAGACAATGGCAAAAAGTTTAATAATTCATATAAAGAGTATAACTGAAGTGTTATATGGAGCTTCACTAGTCAGAGAGAAATTGTTAAAGTGATGTTCTTATTCTTTTCCTCACCATGCAGCACTTTGTGGAGGAACTCTCCAACCACACAGGCTACACTGTGTCCAAACTGGTTGACAAAAAAATATGGAGGGTCTATGACACTCTTACCTGCCAGGTATATTTAATATTTCACAGCAAGCACATAACACACATAAACAAAATAAATCATGTATATTACCTGTTATCTGCAGTTTGCAGGTTTCACTTACTGATATTGTACAAACACAAGCTGCAGAGGCAAACAGATTGAAGGGAAAGAGGTGATTCTGTTTTCTTCAGCACATCTGCAAAGAGATGTGGAGGCAGTGGGAAGGAGTATGGGAAATCATTTTTATACATACAGTAAGACATGAATAAGTCAGCATATTGAAATGATAATTTAAGCTTTATGAGATGGGTGGATTCTAGGCCAGGTTGAATATGTTCATTCACACTTGCAAAATGAGCATCTGTTATCTACAGACCAGTTCTAAAAATAGCCAGGGTAATAGAAACAATGAAATATAACCATTAAAACCCTCTTTGTTGTGATTCATGTGTTGTGTAATGTGATTATTGGTGTGATGCAGGGTGATGAATGTTATTTTCTTGTGCAGAGAATCCACAACTTAACTCTCCCACAGTGGGCTACCCAGGACGTTCTGGACACTTTGAAGAGAATAGCATCCTTTGAAGTCACGTACAGCATCTTTGGCCACAAGCGGAAAGAGAAAGCCAGGTTCTCGGGAGGTGGGAATTTGTCCATCCAACCGTCATTATCCTAACCACTTTTGCTGTTAAGGGTTGCAAGGGTGCTGGAGTCTATCCCAGCTGTGTTTGGGTGAGAGGCGACACTGGATAGGTCACCAGTCTATCACAGGACTGGTGGGAATTCTTCTTAGAGGCAATTCACTTAAAATATTTTTGTGACAAAAATGTTATTACTTAAAAAAGCTGTGTATGCCTCAGAGAGTGTAAAGTGCTGGCTTGGGTTTCTCAAACGCACATTAGCACATATGAGCTAATGGGACGAATGATTAGAATGTTCAGACAAGATGCTCAATAAGGTCAAAAGGACTGTGTTCGTGTCTGGGAAGATTTCATTTGCACTACTGACACTGTGTTAATTACCAGGAGTCTTACTGAATGCCATCCTGAGGAATTTCTCCAAGGCTGTGGAGCAAGGGAGCACTCTCAAATTCATTATGTATTCAGCTGTAAGTTCAGTATTTAGGCACATACACACTGTTATAATCCACTGTGCCATCTTTTCACTTCCCTGTTTCTGTGATGTTTGTTTCTCATTCCAGCATGACTCTACACTCTTCACCCTTCAGGCAGCTCTGGATGTGTACAACGGCCTTCTTCCTCCTTACGCTGCCTGTCAACTCTTTGAATTCTACCAGGACTATGATGGGTAATGACTTTCTTCCAACATCACTTCATGCACTGCTCTCTTTGTATATTTAAGTACACTATCTAGGTCAGATGACCGAAGCACAACACAATTTGAGTAACCACTCAAAGTAGCCACACCAAAAACACATTTCTGTTTTTCTTTTAAATTTGATGAAATACAGTGGAGATCCTGGACTGGGCAAAACACCAATGTCCAAATTAAATTATAATATATAAAAAAAAGATTTTGTAACAGTAATCTTAATTATCTGTCATGTCATTGTATTAATTTAAGTCATTCCCCAGGTCTTATTCTATAGAGATGTATTATCGCAATGACTCCTTCCATGACCCCTACCTCCAAACTGTGCCAGGATGCAATGGGTTGGACGCCTGTCATTTGCCTGTGTTCACTAAGCTGGTGCATGATGTGGTAGCAGAGGACTGGGAGGGTGAATGTGGGCTTAGGAGAAAGTGGTCAAGCACAGGTGAAGTTTTCTTAAATATTCTCCCACTTGCGCTGATTTCTATTTGCTTCTATATTATCATGTATTTTGGCAACATTAACACTGGTCTGCAATATGTTTATACTTGTATTTGCTTTGGGGACTAATTTGGAGATTTTCATATTGCACAGACTGTCTGATTTAAAAATATATATTTTCTAAATATTCCATATTCATATGTTACTAAAGGGACTTGTCATCCCCAACAGGTGTCACAAAAGCTCTTGCAGTGGCTGTTGGTCTCCTGGTTGTGGCGCTGTTGTTCAGCATAGGAGTGGCAATATACAGGAGGAAGGCACACTACTCCAGGGAGGTGTAGTGCAGATGACTGCCACACATGTGCCATAAATACATAGAAGCGCTTCCTACATGTGGAGACAGCTGTAATAACAATGTGCCATGTATTTTAGATCCTGAGAGGTCAGCGTCCTCTTTACTTCTTCTTCTGAATTATGGATGGATAAACAAAAGAATACCACCATGAACCACCAAGTGCATGAATTGCTATGGAAAGTAATTCAACAGAGAAATGAAATACATTCAAAATAAAGAATTATTTATAGCACATACCACTACATTTTATTTGATTCACTTTTGACAGTGTGTACTCTACATACTGACACTCAATGTTCATTCACTGTTTGGTTCATATCGATTCACATTCTTTGCTGTTCAGTTTTCTCACTTCTTCTCTGGGTCTATTGCAACTGTGAGGAGACACAACCAAGAATTCAAGTTAGGTTTTGCTGAAATAAGCCCAAATGTAACATGTACAATATTGCGTTGTAATATATTTTCATTCTCATTTTAAAAAACTAATTTCTACGGAGCTTTCACAGACAGCTTCTAGCTTTGAGTGTCTTTCACATAATCAAGACTAACCATCTATGTTTAGCACAATCAAAGACAAATCAGAGCTTTGGTGACAGTCATCAATAAGGTTCTTCATCTTCCTTCATCACTTCTGTCCCCCCTGACCTCCACTCTTGTACACCTCTTCTCTCTGTTCTTACCTCGGACATCCAACTTGCACTCCACTTCGTCCTGGCCGAGCTCGTTGACAGCCATGCAGGAGTATTTGCCTCCATCAAAAGTGCTTGGCTTTCGAATGTTCAGGGTCAGTACACCTTGGTTGTTCTGCATCAAGTACTTGGGATCCTCACCAATGATCATTCTGTTCTTCATCCAGATAATCTTAGGCTACAGAAAGGAGGACACAGAAAAGGCAAATTCATAACAAAACTACAAACTAAAATCAGGTACAACAATGTACAACATGCTTCGATAAAAGAAAATGGATGTATTTTTTGTAATATTTGTCCTATCAAGCTGATGAAAAAGGCAACTGTAGCTAGCTCAGAGTCGCCCTTACAGCAAACTTCAGACCTTGATTTACTTATGACAAGTGGCATTGTCTGTCTACTCTTGAGAATTACACTCCACAGGCTATTCTAACAAGCCCATTTACCTTGGGGAAGCCTTTGACGGCACAACTGATGGCAGTGCTGTAACCGGCAACTACAGATCTGTCAACCAGGGGCTGAGTGAACTTGGGCACACAAGACATGTCTTTCTCCTTGTAGGGGTTAGGTTTGTGCACCAGTCCTACAGAGAAGGGTGGGAGGACAGTCAAACTTAGTCAACCTCAATTAGTAGAGTAGAAGATTGGCAAATTTCACTTGATGTCTCTAATTTCTACTGCAAATACAAACATACACACATGCACATGCACAGCCTGTACATAATGTATGTACAAATATACACACATGTACACACACTGTCACACCTGTCTTGGAAATGACAGCCGTGTTTTTGCTGCTGCATGCGTCCTCGCTCAGGCCGCAGAGGTTTTCACTATAGACACGAAACATATATTCATTGCCCATGATCAGATCGGAAGCTGTGCAGTTTGTTCTTCTGTTATGTTCATAAATGGTGAACCATTCCTGAAGAGAGAGAAACAGCGATGGTTTTCCATTTTTAAAACACAAGACCACAGATGAGTAGTGTTTGAAACACAACCATACACTATTTGTTCTTTTGTCTTTATCACCTTGGTCTTCAGGTCCGCCTTCTGGATGGTGTATCCAGTAATCTCACAGTTTCCATCATCCCTAGGGGGATCCCACTCCAGAGCTGCATTGAAACCCCAGACGTCTGTCACCCGCACTTTCATAGGAGGCCCAGGCTTTTCTGTTCAGATTAATACATTGCAGTTGTCAAAGTGTGATCAATTACAAATAGTCTTTAATAGTAATAATAATAAATATGGTAAATATGACTGTCACTTACCAACTATCCTGATGTCAATAGTGGCCCTGTCCTCCATGTTCTCAATCTGTAGAACAAGCTCATACTTCCCAGAGTGCTCTCTCTCTGCTGAGCGGATGAAGAGGATGCTGTCTATGTTGGAGTTACGGACATTGACTATCTTGGGGTCGATAGGTTGACCATCCTTATACCAGGTTGCAACGGGGCGTGGCTTACCCTATGTTGACATTAACATATTCTATTGTACAAGACGAGACAGATTTGCTGCAAGTTGTCTTTTGAAAGATGTGTCATTGTTTTAAGTGTTTATTTAGAGTTTGAAGTTTGCAGAAACAGAATCATGGACATCAGTCAAAGGAGGAATTCTCACCAATAAACTAAATTGAATAATAAAGCTAATACGACCTTTCAAGCGATATATAGAACAGATCCTAAACATGTTTCTTACCTGGAAGGGGATGGTCAGGTTGATCTTTTCCCCAACTTTCTTGATGTACTTTGTTCTCAGGTCACGAGGAAGGCGAATCTTAGGATGTTCTAAAGCAGGAAATAAAAACTCTCTAAACACAATGTTATACTATAGCATAACAAACACTAAAATTAACTGAATCAATCAGATAATGTATAAAATACAGTCTACAAGCACTCTGTGACAGTTTGAGTTGTGTCTGTTCACAACTAAGCTTGACTGACTTACCCATAATCTCACGCACGGTGACGGGCTGTGCCAGGGTAGCAGGAAGACTACGTCCAGCGATGTTTACCGCCACCACCCTGAAGTTGATCTTCTCTCCCACAGGGAGGCCGCGCACCACATATCCCTGCTTCTCACAAAGTTCCTGGTTTGCCACCACCCACTCAGTGGCTTAAATAAAAGAGAATTACATGAAGTAAATCAAAGTGAGTGGGATTTGAGTCTTGTTACTTTATTGGGATATATTTTATACATGCACGTTTGCAGTCTGGTCACCTCCTTCCTTGCAGTATTCAATAACGTAACCATCCAGGCCACCAGCTCCAATCTTCTCTGGAGCAAGCCACTTCAGGCTGCATGTGCTGTCTGTCACATCATGGACTGTCAGACGTGTTGGCTCACTAGTTGGGGCTGAGGTTGACAGAAAGGCAGACTCAAGAGAATTACTTGCTGGGTAGATTGCACATAGGTTACGTGCAAAAAGGAAGGACAGGGACATGGAATATAGCTGTGAAAGTACAATTAAAAATGGCTGTGAAACCTACCAATAGGCATGAAGGGCTTGGAGTTGAGACTCGGCTGAGACAGGCCAATGCTGTTGACAGCAAACACCCTCATCTCATAAAAAACACCCTCAATCATTCTCTTAGCCTCATATGTAGTTGATTCATATACATCAAAGTTGAGCTTAGTCCATCTGGAGGAACCTTTCTTCTTCCTCTCCATGAGATAACCTGATTGAGGAAAAGAAACAGTGGCTATAAACATGGAGAATATTTCAATCAACATGTTTATTTTTAGAAAGTAAATGCAATTTTCCATGTGCTACAAGATGTAGAGCGAAAGTGAACACAAATCCAACAGTTACCTTTGATTGGTGCACCACCATCAAATTTAGGAGGCTCCCAAGTAATGGTGGCAGTGTCCTCTCCCACTGATATGCATTTGACATGCTCAGGGGGGTCGGGCACATCTAAATTAAGAATACAGTAAGGTTAATATATCCTTTTAGAAAAAAAGACTGATGAATAGTAAAGTACATCACATCATATCACACAATGTGTAGACCTGTTTTATATTTCACCATATTTTAGGGAAAAGTCTTCACTTACCCACAATCTTCACAAACAGCACAGCCTTGTCCTCTCCAGCAGGGTTGGTAACACAGATGGTGTAATTACCCTCATCCTCTCTCTCTGCTCCTTCTATGACGAAGCAGCTCAGGTCTTTCCTGGACTCCACCCTTACACGCCCTTCTGTGTTTGAGATTACCTAATGGATGGAAAATGAGAGTGCCTTAGTATCATGACATGTAACTTTGTACAAGTAATGTGAACAGTCACAGGGCACAAATTTGTCCCTAAAGTCCTTTATTTGTGTGTCATTTTACTGTAAAACATTAAGTTTATGACCGTCCCACTAGGGAACAGCTGTATGCACTTTCTAACACTTTGGTTCTTTGACCAAAAACATCAAGAGCAGTCTCTTTCCTTGGACTCTTGTGCCTGTAAGTGCCTGCAAAACATTTTCCCCTTGTGCAGAAGCTTTTCACTAACAAAAAGGAAGAGGGGGTAGTGAGAAGTCAGAAAAAAAAGAAACAGCCATACTGAAATAGCAGACTAACTAGACCCTCCAGTTGTACTATTTCCATTGCCATTTTTAAACACAATTTCCTCCTTTGATATTCAAGTTGGCTGTTGTGGTAGTTAGGGTTTGTCCTCTGGGGAACTGGTCCCAAATGTGCAGCATGTGTCCACTCACAACAAGTCATGGAATCCAAATACATTATTTAAAATGTTTAATATGTAATTATTTTGTTAACAAGAACATATTTATTAATTGAGCTCCATGATATGTGCTAAATAATGACCTTCTGTGCCACATCCTTACTTCTTCTCCTTTTGACCATACAACAGTAGGTGCTGGCTCTCCTGTGATCTCCACATCCAATCTGAGCTTGTTGCCCGCCACCACAATGATAGTGTTTTGAGATACCATATTACCAGTGGTATCCAGGTGGATCTTTGGAGGATCTGGTTAGAGAACGTAAATGAAAATGGGTTCTATTAGGATATGAACTATACGCCAGATTAGAAATTTATTAATTGTTTGTGAAGGTAATTTAAGGCTACCTACCTTGTCTGGGCACATAGTCAATCTTAATTTCTGTTTTGAGAAAAGAAGAAAATAAGTTGACAGTATTACACAAGCTTCTGGTGATTTATGTTGTAATCATTCTGTCTTTCTCACCCAAGAAGTTGAGTTTGGCTGAAAGTGACAGAGCATATCCATCAGGAACAAATGTGTAGTCTCCAGCATCTTCTGGCTTCACCTCGTCAATAATCAGCCGATGGAACCTGAAACAACAAAAAAGGTTTTAATGAGGGGAAAACAGCTGCCTAATGAAGTAAATACATTGTTTCTCAGTTGGGCAAATATCCTAGCATTTTTGCCTCTAGCCTTTATGTATTTGCCCCCATTTTGTACCTTCCAATGTGAGTCATTTTGATGCGATTACTTGGCAAGACCTCCACTCCATCTTTGTACCACTTTCCTGTGACTTTGTCATCAGACACCTCACATTTGAACATAGCCTGATCTGTAGCCTTGACTGTCAGATCAGCGATGTCCTGCAATACCTCCAGTTGTTTTTCTGAACAAGAAATTGGAAAGCACAAGAAAACAGATCAGGCAGGAGACACAGTAAGTGACAGTAGGGTGAGAGGGAGGATAAGGCTCATGATGGTTACATCCTGACACCCACTGCCACGAGTTGTTAGTTTGTTTGTAAAGACAGGCGTTAAGCCCCTAGGCCAGCAGTTAAATTCAGCTGCATCCTCTGCACTGTACCGAATACATTTAAATGACAGAAAATGCAGACTAAATATACTAAGTGTACGTAAACTATTGTATGTACAGAGACGGTAACAAACTAATCTGAAATAAACAAATACGTTATTCTTAATAGTTTTCCATTACAAAAGTTTTAGAAATTCAGAAATGACACAAAAACTGAATGAGATTATTATATATAACATTGGTACCTTCCACCTCTAGCTCTCCTTTGGTATGCCCCCCATTTGTCCAAGCATGGTACATTCCAATGTCGTCCAGTGTAGCCTCCTGGATGATAAGTGTGTGCTTCCTTCCATCCTTCTTAAAGCGAAACTTGGAATCTTTGTCTTTGTGAAGCTCTTCATCTTCAAAAAACCTAAGAAAATATACATAATATAAGCATATCTCATGGTGCTGCTACTAAATATTTAATACAAAATAATAACAGTAAGAATATGTTTGACGTACCAGTCACACAGTCACCATTTATTGAGTTATAAATGGTCTACAACATGAACAATATGAATGTACTTTGCATTCATCAGTGGGAAATTATGAAATCACGTGTTTGCTAGGTGTACTATGTAGAGGATACTATGTGTTTATCCATTAAATAAAATTATTCACTCCTTGAAACCATTCCGATTTTAGGTTTGTTTTTTTTTTTTGCTTTGATTGCTGCTAGAATATGCTAATTTGATCAATTTATTTGATTTAATTGATGTTCATTTTTAAATGTTTTTATAAAAAATATCTACACATTTTAATACAAATAAAACAAGAAACTAAGTTTTCAGGTTCTGTTGTAAGTCTTCAGAGTTGGTTTAATATGTTCCACAATCTCCCTGTGTGTCTTCAAGTGCAGCAGGATGATGTAAGCATTGCACATACATGTAAGGACAGATGGTGTCTTTAAATACAGCAAAACAAATTGAGGTGATTAGATGAAGAGATCAGTGATTAGATGCTCTGAAATTCAAGAATGAAGACTTCAGATGTGGTCTCCTTACATTTTTCATGCTATTTGAGTTAGTCTTGCAAAATATTGTGATAAATACTGACCACATGACATGGGCACCCTCTTCCGATACTTCGATCTCAAACTCAACTCTCTCTCCCACGACCACATGGTAGTCATCCATCAGTTTGGTGATGGTCACGGGGGGTTCTGAATAGAGTAGTAGGAGAAAATTCATAAATTCAACAGAAACTCAGTGGTAACGCTATGATGTTTCTAAAATCATAAAAACTACTCATGCTAATATTGTATTTTTACTTTTAACTATAAGAGAGAAGAGAGTTCACCTTTGACAAACACCTCTGTGAAACACTTGTCTTCACCAACCACACACTCATATGCAGCATCATCAGCCAGAGTTGTCTTATTGATGGTGAGTGTTCTGACATTGCCATTTGCCTCCATGACATACCTAGAAAAGTGACAGATTACAATAAATGTCAAATCTTACAGTGTATGGGAGAAACCGTGTGCAAGTGTTCCTTTATCAATCTAAAGCTTTAGTACAAAATAATGTCTCTATATTTAACATATCTGTGCCAAAGTTTAATTTTAAGTGATTTTGGCAACAAATTGGAGTGACTTTAATTTAGCCAGATTCACTTCACCTGGATCATATACACTACTAGTGAAAGGTTTGGTGTTATAGAAATGATCATGTTTTTTGTGTAAAAATACGTCTTCAACTGTGTTACCATCATTGCAAAAGGGTTTTCTAATGACCAGTTATCCTTTTAAATTAATGGACTTGCATAACGTGGTATAGGAAGACATGTTTTTTCTGATTACAATTATTTCTGATTTCTGTTTCCATCTACAATAGTCATATACAATATTAATAATGTGTACACTGTATTTCAGATCAATTTGATGTATAAAATCTCTTTCATAAACATAGTCATTTATATGTGAGCCCGACCTTTAAGCGGTAGTGTATATATCCTGTATTTATTATTATTTTTAGAGGTCTTTGTCCCTGGGGTGTATAGTCTACATGGGACAGATATAAGATGACTTGCAGTGCAACTTCCTTAACCCACTGGGAGGCTTCTTATGACCCTCTAAAAATAAAACATGTTGATGGCAGCATCATTTCAGAGCATGACTTTGTAGCACTGATAATTTTAGCTTGATATTTTTAATACATTACCACCCAGTCCATGTAAGCTTGATGATTAATATGATACAGCCTAACCCTACTGTCTAATTAAGCTAAAATTTGTTGCTAAGCATGGTGAAAAAAGACACTAAAAACATCTGTGAGAACTAAAAATCACTGATGTGTGTGCACATGTTTGTGTTTTTAAGCATGTACTTGGCTGAAGGTTTGATCTCCTGGCCATTCTTCAACCATTTGACCTGGACATCTGGATCAACTACCTCACACCTCAGGACAATCTTCTTGCCCTTTTCCACTGAGTAGCAAGATTCAAACTTCTTCAAGAAAGCTGGGGTTGCAGACAGAAAGGAAAAGGGATAAATAAAGACGGAACAACAACAAAAAAACATTCCTTCTTTATTTTTCCTGCCCAATTTCATGGTATCTTTCCTCTTTCCTATGCCTCTTCTTGTACATCTATCTCCCTGAGGTAAAATCTCACTTCCCAGTTCAGTTCTTTCATACTTCAAATGCTTCTCTTTTTCACTCCTTCCCTTTACTCATTACCTGACCTGACTTACCCTCGCTATGCTTGGGCTCGACCTTCATCTTTTTCAGACGTTTCAGCATGCCCCTCAGGTCAGTGATGCCATACTTAAAGGCAATTTTCTCATACTCGCTTGGGTGGGCACTCTTAAGCAATTCCCACACATCTATATCTGGTTCCTCTTTTTCAGGTTTCGCCTTCCTGTCAGTTAAAGAAAATGAGTATGTTTACACATAGTACCAGAGAAGCAAAAACGATTTTCAGGAAGGAAACATTTCATACTATGTGCTTGATAAACCAAATAATGTTTAGTGTCTTACTTCTTAGTGGCTTTCAGGAGAGCGCTGAAATCCAAATCTCCCTCATCCTCTCCAGCATCCCTGTGTGTATGGAAACAGAAACAAACAGTATACAAATGGCACAGAAGATCAGCCACGTCTTCTGACATGGCACGATATTAAATTTACTTTTGTGTCATATACTGTGCTATAGTATGTAGACTGAAACACACACATACACACACACACACTGGAAAATATTATAAATAGCCTACATACAGTATGCATTTTCCCTCTCATGTCTTGGCACATGCGCACATACAGTACTATTGGCTGAAACACAAACCCCAATGCACTTACGCTCTCTTGAAGGCAGACAAAATATCCGCCTGCCCCTCCTGGTGCGCGGCTGTAATAAGAGAAGTTGCAGAGAATGCAAATTATGGCTGGATCAGATCAAAACAGCATGGATGGAATTTATCATCCTCAATGGACCAAACTCTATTTTCACACACCCTCAACAGTGATTTCAAAGGTGGAGCTGTCACACTTGTCCTTTGCTGACACTTCACACCTGTAGCCCCCAGCGTCTCCGGGGACCACTTTGATGATCTTCATTTCATAAGTATAGATCTTGGAGAGAAAAGTATTACTAAATATTACTCAGTTATTTCTGAAAGAAGGAGAAGAAGATCATGTCACACGTCTTTCTCACACACATACCTTAGTATTTCTGTCATAAGTTTCTTTGAACTGCATATGTTTCCCAGCCTTGCTGCCCAGGTCGAGCCACTTGCCCTTCAACCACTTCATGATCGGTTTCCTGGTCAGGGTGCTTGAGTCAACCTTGGCTATAAAAGTCACATCCATTCCTGCAATTGGCAAACAACAGTAAACTCATATAGTCCATTTAAACAGGTTGCACTTCATGAAATGTAAATTATTGATCCATCCATTTGCGTTGCTAACCTGCAACAGCGACCACATTTTCTGGAGGTTTCTCGACGAAGAGCCCGGTGAGCTCAGTCGACTGAGACTCTGAAAATAAGGAGCAAAAACATTTGGTCACTTGCTCTTTCACTTTTTAAAAAATATTTGTTGGAGTCATCTGATACAACCACAAGAAGTGTGTAGTGGCATCCACAATGTGCAGCAATCAAAAGTGCAAAAGAGACAGTGAAACAGACGAATGAAAAAGTCAGCTGCACACACTGACTGTGCTGTATTGTAAATATGAAATGCTGCAACCACCAAACCAGCAGCATTTCGCTACAAGGACTAAAAGATCGGGTAGTGTGACAAGTAAACAGTTTCTGCAACATGTCCAACATATTTGACATTGATGTTAAGCACACTTATCCAAACTGTTCTTGACTAATAATAATATAAATTTGTTAAGTCTTACTCTATATGTATTTCTAAAACTTCCACTGATGTTATTCTATTCTAGTTATGTATAGAAACAGACACTGCTAACAGTTTTCACTTACATGATATTGCTTTGTGGTTTAGATTAAGATTAAACCACTATAAAACCACAATAAAAAATAAAAAGACAAATTATTTCACAGTTATATCTAGTGCTCTGTGGAACCGTTACAGTAACAATAAAGCTTGGGGAGAAATTTGCTTTCTCTTATTCAGTCCAGTGATAAAATTTTTCTTCACCCATAACATAGCTAATGAGTGTTTTTCTTTCTAAGACTGATCTCTTTGTTGCACATTACAGTAGCAAAATATTTACACTCCATTACATTTTTTATGATAAATTATGCTTTTTCAACAGAACACGCTCTCTTCTGACCAATAAAAGACTGCTCCATGTCCTCAGGATATGTTCCATGTTTTCATAAGCAAACACGATACACAATAGTTGATATATAATTACTACAGCAAAATATCATTATCATATTATAAGGTCTAGGATGTGTTAGTATAGTCTGTCTGTGCTAAGTGTACCACTTATAGCAAGAGCACCTGTTAACCTTCATACATCAGTACTTTCTACCCATATCAAAGACTGGGTATTCAAAGTACAAATCTTTAAACATCTCCAGTATCATCTAAATTTAGTGATGTTGTGCAAGACCATGCCTTGTGGTTTTGCTTAGATTAAAAAAATCCCTGTTTATACATGGTGCTAACAGATTAAGTCTGTTTTTTGTTTTTTTAACAATATACCAACCATTGAAAAACACATCTTTATTGTGACTATTACATTACAACACATAAGATGCATTTCATAACCTCACATTTGCATCCAGTGGATAACCACAGTCTCACATTTGGCCTTCAACTACTGTACCTGATCTCAGAAAAAAAATACTCCCATTTAACATATGGAAGTATAACAGTTTGCTGTTATACTGTACCATAGGTTTGTGTAAACTCATGAGGTAAAACAAGGTAAGTGGTCAATAACTACAAAAGGATTATTCTAATTATTAAATTAATACGCCACACAGTGAAATGCAATCACAACTTTACATGTGAAGGTAAGATCATGGCTGTTATCAATCAGAACACAATGTAATCAGATGTGTTGATTACTACACTTTTAATCACCAAACTTAAATTATTATTTGAAATTACCTTGATTACTTTATTTGGACTGATCTTGCAAAGCTGCTTGTCACAAAGGAGGCAATTACTTTCCATAATACAGAATGTGTGCACCCCAGGCCACCTAAACAAACCACTGAAGTGTGACTTCAGAGACATTTGTTCATTTATTTGTTTGTTGTATCAGTGTTTGTTACATTTCCTTCTCAAGTTACCCTAAGACTAATTCCAATCCAGGCAATCCATCCAGTTTGCTCTTTTAACATCCAAAAGCTCACACTTTTTTTTTTAGCAAATTGAAAGTAACTTCTTGCTAACGTTCATAAGCAATCGTGGTGCAAGTCCCCCAAAACAGTCTGCAGTTGGCCAAGTGATGATAATCCCCCCCACACACTATACCCCCATGGGCATGGCTTTAAACAGCCTTGGTATGATAAGAACTTCCCACACAGAAATTCTGCTCTAATAGACACACTGTTGGCAAGCTCAGTATGGTGCAATACCCATGCTAGAGTCAGGACTGGGGATCAAACAAATAGTAATGGTAGACATAAAAAAATTATATCAAACGCAATTGCAAGTGTGTAGTCAAAATGTCCTCCTGCATACTGTGCATGTGATTCTTTGTAATTACAGTTACAGAGTAACTCTGAGCTATGAACTCCTAAATGCATTGGAGACATAAACAGCAAGAAATAGATGGTAGGAGCAGTAGCACTGGACCCATTTCCCAAGGAATTTATGGAGGTAACATCCAGGGCAGCAACCATATTTAACATTTAATGACCTCAACCCAGCTGCTTGACCTCTCCTTTGGTTCAGCAGGCAACATTTGTGAGGAAATTTTTAGCTCAGCGGCAAACTTCTCCAAGCTAACAGTCTTGCCTTCAGTGGAGTCTGTGGCTACCAACTTCTCTTCTGTATACCCAAAGTCCACCATCCAACTCTTACTACACTGGCTAAATAGTCCTAGAAGGAAGGTGCCACATTGGACATGTTGGCCTATCCTCATACAGAGCTGAGAATGTCGAGCCTCTCCTCGATATGTGATTAGGTTTACTGCACAGACGATTATAGACTTCTCAGTTGATAATTGTTCTGGACACTTCCATAACAATTCTTCCTTTCAATCTACTCCTAGTCAGTCTGAATACAGAACACATCCAACTCACCACTCAGCTATATGCCCGTGACTGTGGCAGACAGGAACGACTTTGTAACATGAATAACAACTCTTTAATTTCACTTGTAAAAGCTGGGCTATGGTGCAAGCCAAACATTTCTTTGACTTGAGCATCATTTTGATGGCTGTGATACACAACCAAGATTTGGTAAGTAGACCATCAACAGGCCTTCCGATGTTGGACGGCATTGAGTTAGATGCGTGGACTATGATGTCTTGGATAATGTCACGGCTGAGCTCTTCTTGCAGTTTCCTAATACAGCATAATGTTAAGTTGAGGAGCAACTATAAAAGTGTCATCACATTGGATGACACTTGGTATGTTATTGCTTGGTATGTTAGCAACAGCTGCCATTGTTTCATGATAGCTGTTAAACATGAACCACAGCTGTGTTTCCACTATCACTGTTTAAACTGCCAGAGGGACATTAGCAAAGAGAGATGGTATCGGAGGTCACAGATGGAAAGAACAACACTCTTCATATGGAAAAATAAATCCTGAATTGCTGAGAGAACATAAACAGCATAATTTGTAAGTGAGATGTCTGCTGATGAACTAAAACAGGACAGAACAGGTGAAACAAACAACTTTGTCAGCATGACACGACTCCAAGCAAGAATGTGCAAGCTCTGGGGGTGTTTTCATGGGATTAGTAAAATCTTAGTATTGTAGTAAGCCTTGCATTATCTAATGTATATTATATTTTCTCTAACAACTCTGTGGCTTTTTTTGAACAGGCAGCCTAATGAACACCTGCCATAAAATAAGAACCTTGTTTTCATAAAAATGTCCAACTAAGAAAGACTTTGGTGGAATAAAGTGTTAAAAATTGCAAAGATCAGTTCAAATTGATGTCAACATGATCTCAAATAATAAATAAAAAACACAGTCCCAGTACCACATAACACTTCACTTATTATGTGACATTTTGACCAGCACATAATACCGAAAATAGTACACAACATAATGTCAAAAACACTCAAATCGTACTTTTAGAGAAGCAAAAGTAAATTGTCAACAGACATATGAATATAAATGCCACTCTTTTCTTACCATTCCAGTCACCTTCTGAATCTGCTGCAGACAAGGAAGCAAATGACACTGAAAAAAAGCAGCTAGGAAGCAAACATTTGGTGGTTGCACAAGAAGACAAACAGTAGCAACATAAACTAATGAACAAATATAAACAGAAGCATCATGCATCAGAATAAACTCCATGTTGCAAGCTAACATTTTTCTTTTATCATTTTCAGGGTTGCTGCATGCAGAGGTGTATAAACAAGCAGAAAAAATAAAATGCTCACAATAGAAACACACAGAAACTAGAATATAGCTTACAGTTTATTGCTACTTGGAAATACAGCCATAAATTACAAAACTGTATGTTGCACATACTATACTGTAAAACCAAAACAAAGGTTAAGTTCACACATAACATATACAGTATATTTACAGTATATGTATAAATATGTCAAAAAATTAAAAACATTCAACACGAAATCCAACATAGCAGCACTCACAATTACTGACTTAATAAATATGTCCACAATTTTCAAAATTGTCTTAAAACAAGAGTCAGATGCCAATGGAATCACTAGAGGTTTTACTGGAAAAAAGGTTTTCAAGTTTTTAAGTTAATTACAGTTAGAGCAAGCACAACCTCTTACAGTGCTCATATGGTCACCTGAGTGTTGTTTTAAGGTAGACTTAAAAAAAATGTGCACCTATACTTTAAATAGTAAAATATGCATCCATTCACCATATTAATTCATGTATTTTAGGGAATCACAAAAATACATAATGTAAACATTATGTAAGTCATCTGAAAGTTCACTGAAACTAAAACTAAAAGACTCATGCAGATACTGTCGTACTCACACACAATGTGGCCTATGTATACACTCGTATGTGAATACATTTGGTAAATTATATACAGTTACTGTATATATTAAACCAGAACATTCGCGTCCAGGATTCATTCTTACCTTCATCTGCAGGGAGTGCATCTAAGAAAATTGAATGACAATCCAGTATGTACTTTATTATTTAAGCTCAGAGAAAAATGCAGTAGAACGTTTTTTACTGTTCCCTGACACTAAAAGGTGCCTACCATAGTCTTCTACCTGCAGCTTGGTTGGACAAATAAAAACCTTGGTTAACTGATTGAAAACAGAAAGTTGATGAGACAAATGGAGCCAAATATGAACAGAATACACTCCTTACTTATTTTTGATCCCCATCAACTTAATGTCTCTTCAAGACCAAAGAAAAGGAAACAAGGACATTTATTTTCACTATAGTGGTCATCAACAGAAAGACCTGATGCTAAGATGTACAGTATAGTACATACAGTACATGTGCACTTTGCTGTTGTGTTACAGTGGATTTTAACAATACAATGACTTAAAAAAGTCTAATTAAAATGACACAGATGCCTGCACACTAGCTTTCCAATTTTTATTGATCTGACTAACGCTTTGACAACAGTTCTTTTGTTTAACACAAGCAATAAAGTCCACATAGTCTACATGTAGTTCAGGCTAACACGTGATGCTGTAGACGAAGAATGCAAACACTGATTCACCGGGATAAGAGCTGCATTATCCCCTTCAGCAGCTTCATTTTATCTCCCCAGATGTGATTGACACATCTTCCCCACTAGGAAATTGTTCAATTTTCTAAGTATGGCAAAAGCACTTGTTCAGTTTTATTTTGATAATTGCCTTGACCGATTCACTCAAATGTATTTTTAAACAGTTCAAACACACTACATAGTACCACTGTGTGAGTGCACTGGCTCACTAGAGTGACAAAAATGCTCAAATGCTCAAATTAGAGTAGATGTAGGACATAAATAGCAATCCATGGGAACCCCTAGTATCACATTACCACATTCAAATATGCGTGTTAAATTAAAGACAGGTATGTAATTTGATAACGTACGATATTACACATTCTCAGTGAAAATGCTTGAAGGTAAAACACAGAACATATACGGTACCCTGCTGGTATACATAAATATAATAAACATGCTGCCATGACAAAAAGCGAAGTTAATAAATGAAGACTTGGTTAATGCTGCTTACACACCCTCAGAAGTCAAAACATTTGCTTGACTCAGACATTCGGCTGGTTATGTGGGTGAAAAGTGAAAATGTGACAGCTATAATCAAGTGACCGTGTGATAATGGAAGGCACACAAAAGGTCAGTAGGCAAATGCTGTGGAGCAGCTGACTTACCCTCCCCCTCCGGTTTAGCTACAAAACAGAAACAGAACAAGAAGGTGATTAGAACCATCACATATACTTTTTGTATACAATTAGTAATATTAAGAAAATACATCATCTTTTATTTGTATGTAATGTAATGTAACGGTATGTTAAGATAGTTTTGTTAACTGGCCTTTAGTCTAAAATACTAGTCAGGTAAATGGATATATTCTATGAAATCGCCACAGTGATGTATAATATCTAGTACAAACCTCTGAAAATTGTGTCTTCACCTAGATTTCGGTATTTAGTCACCTCCTTATTAAATAAATTTACCACACCATGTTTAGCGATTGCCAAACATTTTTTTTATGGCCAAATGGAACTTCAGAAAAGGCAGAGAGTCAATTTGCTTTGAGTGTTGAGTGCTGTGGGTGTAATTGTTGAGGCCTAAATCTGGTAAAAGGAAATTCTCAACTGAAATAGAGGCATATAATATACCCAAGTGTACCAAGTGTCTCTGTGGGGGGTGGAGGGTAGGGCGGTGGGGGTCACTGCAGGAGCTTGTAAAGGCCAGAGACGGTATCTTATGATCTCCCTGAAGTTGTGCCACATTCTCTTAAGTTGAACATAGTTTCCTTGAATAGTCAACCCAGCTTGACCTTACTTGCTTTTCTGATCATTTAAGGCTTGTTATACATTTCTGGCTATAATAGGTGTCATATAATGCCATTAAAAATCACTTGGCTGTAACAAAAAATAAAATCATTGTTGGATGTAATAGTTTTTTGTTGTTAATAATGTGTTTGACCTCTTCATAGTTCTTATCTTTGTGTAAACATGACATCTTCTTAGCATTGTATTTAATGCTGCAGCTACATTTGTATATTGCATTTATCCCAGTTGGTTTCTTAAATAACAGATAAAATATTTATTTGAGCTGTCAGTGACAACAGCTAAAGAGTAGCATACACTAAGTTATTATTTTCTTGGTACAAAATAGGAAACTTTAGCAACATACAAACTGTAGCGCTGATCACTACACACAAAATGCACACTGCTAGAGGATTTCAGACCTTTTGCTGAGCGTAAATCTGCATCAGCATCTGCTAAGCCAGTCCACTTGGGCTGAGAATCTTGATCATCTTCAACAACTTTGTGATAAATCAGGGTAATGAACTTCAGAACAGCTGTTTCTCACAGTTTCTGTGTTCTCCTCAGAGGCGTTGTGGGGTTTCATATATTGGCAAAGTTATCAGAGTTGTGATGGTAGATGTATAATTAATTAATTAGTGTGATTTTGAAAAATGTGCTTGTTGAGTGTAATTGTATAGATAAAAATGACATTTCTTTGTTCCGTTTGGGGAGATGTCTTTATTTGTTTCCTCCTTTATTTTTGGTTCCCAATAGAATATACTGTATGTCTTCGTCCTTGACTACCTTTAGTTTATTATCTATCTTAAATTATTTTTGTGGTCGGTTTAAATACTTAAGGTCTTCACCTCACTGTTTATTTACCACCATGTTTACGCTGACAGGCTGATTTACTGAGTGTGTAATAAGCCAAACATAAAGACAGGTATTAGATGACCTGAGCTTATCAAACCTCCAAGGAGCGCTGGGTTGTCTCTCTGGGTTGTCAGCATGCCAAAAGTTTTCAAACTTATCTCACCAACACATAATATAATATTTGTTGGTTTTAATATGCAAACATAAATATTTATTATATTCTTATTAAATTACAAGTGTAGTCTTAAATACTGTGTATTTTGTGCTTTGTGCTTAATGTAAATATCTACCTGCAAATTAATTTTAATTCTGAAACTTCCACTAACATATGTCAAACTCACCTCTTACTATGTACGTACTGTATATTTTGAGTCAAACATACTCAATAACATTTCCAAACACTAGTTAATGAGGAAGAGAACTGTCGGTGCTTTTGTAATTAAAAGAAAAAGTAATCACTACATCATTTAATGTCATGTTTTTTGTGTCATACAGCAAATAAACAGTGTTGGGGAACTGGAGAAACTTCACAGAGCAATTTTAACTCAACTTTCCCTCATGGTGTTTCGTCAGGTCACAATGATGAAAGGAATTACAACCATGAATCATATGATACCTTCAAACCACTGAAAGCTGTCAGGTGTTTGATTTACTATACTGAGCCACGTAGTATCGAGGAGGGAGTGTCAGGCTTGCTGACCATAAGGGAACTTTCTGGATTAAAGTGACAGACTGCATGATGATCTATCTTAGCTGGAACTGTGAGAGGGTTACAACAAAACGTGATACACCATGAAACTCTATGAAATATGAGGGTTATGAAAACAAATAAGTGGAAAAGTTCAGGGGTTATCGAGCACTATTTTTAGCTGTTAAGGTTGGCATCTGGCTGCTAAGTGAAGTAACTAAGAAAATATTTATGTTGTGTGTAAATACAGAAATAATGCTTGGTGGAAAGTAAGTAGCATTTCACTGTAAATTCAGATATCACATTTAGTATTTCTAAGAGTCACAGGTTATCTGAGCCTCATGCTCAGTGTTGCTGTGGAATCATAAAGCAGCGGGTGGTGGAGACATACAGTAGTGAGGGGAAAGTGGAATCGATATTACTCTGTGGCTGTATATGGTGAATAAAAGTGATGCCTGGTTATGTTTCTGGGGTAAAAATAAAAAGTGCCTTGCTTAGATCTTTAAAAAGACTTGCCCAGGGACAGATGCAGAGAATAAGATTCAAACAGTACAACACAGAATTAAGAGTAATGTGCTAACAACACCAGAAAAGCCTTTTGTATTCACCATTACAGCATGATTAGAGGAGCAATTAGACGGATGGTTTGAGAGGCTCTGCACGTCCCACACTCCTGGCCTGTAAAACTCAGCTCCGATAATAGACTTGTCTGCTATGACATATCAGCTCAGTGACATAGGGGGCACACTGGGTCACAGAGGTGGACAGACGGCTCCGTAGAGCTGAACGACAACAGACAACTATTTATGAGAAAATGGCCAAGAGGTGCTAAATGTGTACTTTTATAGGAAAAAAAAATAATTTTACAGACACACACAGCAAGCTTTAGAAACTGTTTATATCTTTAAAAACTAAATTTAAAAAAAAAAATTAATTAATAAAATTGAAATGTAAACTCTATTTGTATGTCTGTGGGTGTTTCCTTTTGCATTTGCATTTTTGAGACCACTTTCTATGAGAATACAAGTTTCAGAGTCATTAGTAATGTAATTTATTTTAGCTTATGCTTTGAGAAGATGAAAAAAAAAATCCTTAGAGTAATTCTGAAAAACTCCTCCCACACAGCACATATATAGATATAGATGTATCTGTCCAAACCTCCTGGAGTTACTTTTCCACGACTGCAAGCATTCCAGATTAGTTGACAAGACAGCGGTCTCCAGAATGATGTCACTAACATACTGACCCTGTTGATGTCATAGCAGCTGGCCATGTGAATATTTATGGCCCTAAATATTTTTATTGAAATGGCACCGAGGGTGAATGAGCAGCAAAAGTATCAGTTAACACTTTTGGATAATATTGTAAGTTTTTTATTTACAGCAATATTTAACAGTGGATTTCTCTGTATAATGCAGCACAGTTCAACAGCAGCGCAAACTATAACCTCCAAAATGACCAGACAGTTACATCAATGGCTCTCTAAAATAGTTTCCACAAAAATGTAACATTATCACCTTCACGAAGGGAGGATTAATTGCAGAAAAGATGTATTGGTCTGGAATAGTTTAAGCTTGGTGTCCCTATTAAATTCCCGTTGAAGACACAGACACAGCATGTTCTACTACTGTGGGTCATATAGGGTTTAACCTGTGACTCTAGACCCCCTGCTTCTCATCACTCCTCCTCCAGAATAGTAATCTGGGTATTAAGCTAAACCACTTTATCTGTCACCTGCTTGCAACTTATGATATAACATACAATTCCCCTATTACATCACTCTGTATTCTTTTTAATTATGGTAATTATTTGTCATGCACTTATATACCAAAATAGATAATATTTAATATTATATTGAAAGCAAATATGCCTCACTGAAACCTCCCTCCAAGCAAGACTACCCAAATTTAAGCATCAACACATCCACTGAAACTCAGTCTCTAGACTAATTACAATGAATTATACTTTCACAAAAAGTATCTCCATACCTGCAGGGACTGGCTCAGGCATGGTTATTCCTGTGTCTTCGCTTTGCTTCTGGAAGACTGAGGGCTTGTGGTGCTTATTCCTTTTATTCCTCCCCTCTCTCTGTGTTATTCAAAGCTCTCCTGGCACTCGAGTCACCCACACCCTCCAGTGAGCAAGAAGTGAAGGAGAGACTGACGACACCCTTAAGGAGTTCAACAAGAGAAGCGCTCAGAGTGAGAGCGTGCTAAGGTGAGGGGACAAGAGGGTGAGGTGGTGCTGAAAGGAGTCTTACACATTTATGATGAGATTAATGGGCTGTCTAAACCCTTTGAGCTCTAATGTTCACTGGAGAAATACAGAATATACTGAGATGACCACCACCTGACCCATTTTCTGACACTTTATCTAGTGCTGTGTGTTGTGCAGCTAATCTGTCAACCACCACCTTACACCCACACTAAGTTCAGGATAAACAAGTATTTGTGAATAACTTTTGTGGTTTCTTTTAGAATATAATTCGATACTGTACTAAATATTTCAGGTTGGATGTAGAAGCGAATTACAAAAAAACATAGACACAACTAATTATGAAATTGACCCTGTTTTTTCAGACTTTGAATGCAGTTAGTTTTACAATGATATGATGTCCAGTTTGTGGATTCTGTGTACTGTTTCTTAGCTGGGAGCAGTGACTGTCTGGAGACCTTGCTGGAGACAGGGTTTGTTTTTCTTGGACATAACCAGGCAAGCTGTTTTAGTCTTTATGCTAACCTAAGTTAACTTTGGTGGCTGTGGCTTCATATTAATATCAATATTTATTTTTGAGAAGAAAGCAAATGAGCATATTTTTCAATATTCAAATTTTTCATTCAAATAAAAGCAGAATACAATTGTGTAAAATACTTTATAGCGATTTGAAATCAATCCTCTCTGCACCGGCCAGCCCTTTCTGTCCCTGATCTGCAGCACTTCTTTACGATTATGAAACTACAATAAAGGAGTATTCTTCAGATCTTACTAACCATGCTGAAATAACCGAAATTCATTGAGCGGTGAGAATAGCAAGCCTTGTTTAAACTCTTTTAAGGATGAATATCAATGCACTGTGGGCAGTGCTGTACGATGTGTCAGTCATTGGAGGCTTGGATGGCACCTCTTCATATTACGGTACGTTTTGGAGCATATTTCTAGTAAAAATTGTTCTAAAAAGTTACAAACTATATCTTTACAGTACAGTACTTCAGTAAATGTACTTAGTTGGATTTCTCCATTGCAGCTTCCTAAAGGGTTCTAAGGTACTATTTGTAGCACAAAGATGAGTGAAAGCCAGTCTTTCCATACATGGTCATTTGGCCACATTACTTTTATAATGTTACCCCATGAAGAAGTGTCTGCCTCCTGAAGATTCAAGTGTTACGCAAGTCTTTTTTACATGCTATCATCTCCTCCTTAATTTATCAGAAATGTGCCTGCATCAACAGCCAGAGCCACAACAAGGGAAACAGGACCCCTGCTGCTGTGAAGCTGTGAACGTGTGAAAGGGGACAGGCATGTCAGTCCACTGCGTTGGGAGTATCTATAGCTGAGGTGGTTGAAATGTGTCTAGGAAAGCAATCAGATAGAAAGAGGATGCAAGACTGAGAGGACGCGTGATATATGACTGTAACCTACCATGCAACTGTAATTACTCTCAAGTACTGTAGGCATTACTTGATCACACTTTATTTAATCCTTGATTTAAACAGGTAGTATCATGGACATTATAATATATTTTACAAAGGAAACCCATTTAGAAGATTATGTGTTTAAATATGCAGTTTAAATATGAACTGATTATTTGACACAACATTTTTACTTTAAGAAAACCAACAACATGTGGAATTGTGAACACTTGGGCTTAGTCTTTTAAAAGTCTTTTAAATAAGAGATCATCCCACTTGTGAGGAGCATAGTACCTGCCAGCAGCTCTTCCAAGCTCAGTTTGACAATGTGGTACAGTGGATATTAACATTTCCTGTGGCCTGATACTTATAGGAGAGTGCACTTCCCTTTTGTCGTTTAAGGAGGACCATCCAACCTTTTCATTTAAGACCCTTTGCTGAGGGAGTAAATCATCTTCTGTGATAAAGCGCAGTGCATTGTGTTAAAGAGTGTTTAGAGGAAGAAGCATGCATGTACACAATATCACCACAGAGTAGACAGAAGAGTAGATTGTACAAAGGTCTTCTGACTAGCAAAACAGCAGCAATATTTGTTTCTCTGTTAAAATCTGCAAGTTAGAAAGTTTGTTTCAATATAGCAATATCATTTTGCAAATATAATAAAGCCATTGATGTTCCTGACTAATACAGTATGATAGATAATGACAGCTTAGCGTAAAGAGTGGAAACAAGGGGAACAGCTAGCCTGGTTACCTCTGACATATTGGCGTCAAACCTATAAAGCTTTGATGCCATTGCTTTTGGATAGAGCCAGGCTAGCCTGCTTCTGCCTCTACATGTATCAACCTAAGACCAGACAGCTGGACTGATTTAAACAGGAGTGTGAAAAAAGCAGCCAAAACACTTTTGGTAAAGATGTGATACTGTCAGACATGAGAGTGATATCTTCCTCTATCACCCTCTGAGAAAGATTTTTCAAAACTGTTACTACTGATGCTAGTTTTCAGCTCAAGAATAAACATAACTTCAGGTCACTGACAAGTTGGTATAATATAGTGCTTAGGGTTATTTGCACAGAAGTAATGAGAGAACACTAGTTGTGAACAGTAAAGTATATAAAAGAAAAGAGGCAACAATTTCCTGATACTGGAAACTGAATCACAGAAAAAGATTAAAGCATAACAAAGAGATCTGTTGTGCATGCATGCATACACAATATGATGTGCACGAGTATGTACAGACAAAAATGGAGTCAGGTGTGTAAGGGTAGTGCAGATAGAGTATTAAGTTTCTCAGAGATCACTCGAAAAGTATTTTAAATTCTGAAGAGATGAACATTTTTTTGGCAATGTAACAAAAAACTCAGTTGAAATCTTGTGTGTCTAATGTGATTAGACTGTGATTAGTCCATAATGTAGAAAAATACAGTTTTATAGTGCTGAAATCTGCCAATACAATTTTAAATTGAATTTAATTCTAATTTTGTTTCACATGGAAGGAATTCAAGCTGACAGCATTTTCAAAAGAAATTATGAAATGTCTATTTCAGACATTCAGACAGCATTAAACAAACCCAGAGGCACAGGTAAAGTTTGTACACTGGATTAGGAGGCGAGAGATGCTCATACAGTACGTTGTTTCTCTCTAGTCTATTTTCTGTTCAGAATTTTTTTTCCCACATTTCACAAGAATGATCTAGACACTGTAGGTGGTATTTTAAGTGATAAATTGTGGTGTTCATAACGTTTTTTTAATCTATTGTTCCTCCCTTGAGTTATACTCAAACCTCAGCTCCTACAATTGCAACGTTCATATTCATGACTGCCATAGCACGTATTTGGACATACATTTATCAAGTTTACAGATGATTCTGACTTTCCATATGACCTTTTAGCAGGAGACTTGAGTGTGTGGCTTGCGACTTTGTGTCATGACACAATAAATTGTAGGCATTGCTTTACAGCCTGCTTCCAAACAAGTCTACAATCTGATAATGAAATTGAACTGGAGAGCAGCTATAAATATCTGGGGACTTTTACTGATAGATTTGAAAACTTCATAGACTTCATAGGAGTATAGCAGGTCACATTTTAGTCAGCAAAAATAATGAACTTGTTTTAGCAGAATTTATTGTTTCAGCTGTGTGTGTCTCAGTTACTTGGCTTTGTGAGTAACTCTAGTCTGGTTACTGCTCTGAGCTGCACAGAAATTCGTGAGAGTCATGTGCTGAAATCTTTTTGACTTACAGAGAACTGATATTCTCTGGTTGTTCTTTCAAACTGGATAAACTTCAGGACAGTCTTATTTATTTCTTCTTCAATTAGATTGCTTAATTTAAACATGAAATTCAGCACCAAGGTCTGCCTGTATGCTGCAACAGTCTGATATTACACTATTAACTGACTAATTATTGCACTGTGTGGTGGGTGTCAAATTTGACCTGTTTTCAAGTTTAGGTATGTTTGCTTTGTTTATTGGAACAAGACTTCATGTAATCCTCAGAAACAGCCATTTTCACAACAAAAGAAATTTCTAGTTTCTAAAAGGTTTCTAAAAGTTTCTACCTAAAAAAAAGTTGTTGTTTTCTTTCTAAAAAAAGTAACATTTGTGTTGTTGTAGGTTAAATATGGCCTGGCTTGCTCTTGCTTGCATCACTTAATACATTATTATATTACATATAATATATATTTAACAGTGTGTACCTCTTAAGGTTACTTGTTCCGTTTTTTTCACATGACTTACCACATTTTTGTCAAACCTCATAGCTATGAGAAAATAAAAAAATAATGACATAAATAAATCTTATAAATCTATCATCATCATGTCATAAATCCATCAATTTTACTCATGATATGAAAAAACAACACAGACTGGCAGACTGTACTCACAAGTCTCAGTACATTAATCCGATTGTTTGACATTATGGCTCCATCTTGTGGACATATACACAAGATACAGAAGTTACAATTAATTTAGTGAAAACAACAAGAGTTCACACTCTACTGAGACTGATGTGTTGGCAATCTTTAAAAAAAATCAGAGAAATGCATGTTGTTGCACTGCATGATTAATGACAACATTCCTGTTAGGGAAATTAGCAAACTTTGAAACAGCTCAGAAGATGTCCACTTTAAGACACACAAAAACAATATTACTCACTTACTTAAAACAATATTATTAATTGTTATTATTAACTTTGTTTTTTTTTTTTTCTCTCCCCTAGTTGTGCTTCGTTCTCTCTCTCTCTCTCTCTCTCTCTATAACTTTCCTCAGGTATCCTCGACCTTGGAGCTGCGGTTGCTGGTCCTGCTGACCTGCCGGGTGCCTCGTCTGCTTC
>JAUBNQ010000011.1:8447705-8468757 GCA_032353495.1 Ctenopoma kingsleyae
CTACTTTTTGTTTTCCCTCATAAAGTGTATGAGCTCCTGCATTTACACACTTCTGACTCCATCACTGGATGTTTTTTTTTGTGAGGGAGCACTTAGCTTGTTGTTGGCTAGTAAAAGTATGTGTTAAAATCCTTGTTGACTGATCGTAGTTGACTTTAGGATCGCTTATTTTCTGTAGCCTAACCATCAAATTTAGTGGGAGACATTTCTCAGATGTGATTCTGTGTTTAGTTACATCGTGACGTTTCACATTCCCACTTTTAACCACTGAGGGCAGGTCTCAGAGCAGAGGAGACGCAGCGGTTGAAGTATGAAGGATGAAGATAAACACCTCGGTCCATTTGGGATTAAAAGTCTGGATTTCAGTGTCAACCTTCCATAGTTTAACACACGTCATGTCACACTGACTAACAATGTCGCCGCTTTTCTCTCTCTTCTTCTCCTTCATATTCGCTGTTTACTTTCCGTGTCTCTGTTCAGTCAAGACCCGCCCTACTCTGGCTGTGATTGGCTGATTCTTGCCCTGACCTGGACCAATCTCAGTCCTCATGCTTAAACCCAACCAACCTGAAACCACAAAGGTAACGAGTACTGGCCAATCACAGACAGGTAGGATGAGCTTTTAGCTGAGTAGCAGTGTAGAAACACGATCAGAAAAGAGTCGCCGGTCAAAATATAATCTCTGCCAAAACCGCCTAAAACATAATGACAAATCAGTTCTGGCTCCGGGTCCAGACAGGACAGAGTCTGGGTCCGGATCCGGACCGCGGTCTGCCAGTTGAGGACCTCTGCAATATTATATAACTACTTTTATAACATTATATTTTCCTAAAAATGCATAACACAAATACTAGATAAATTTCAGACAACAGAATGATCATGTGATCAAGTATGTTCACATTAATTAATTATACATGTTTCTTGATCTACACAATGCCAAAGACATTTTCTTACTATTGTTTAAGTCTATAATAAACTGCTGTGGTCACTTCTACTTTCTCTCAATCACAGTAACATTTACACAAGTCCCAATACATACATATCAACAGCTACACAATGTCATGGGAAGACATTTAACCATTAAGACAGAAATCTACAGATGAGACTGTGTATCTGCCTTTCTTGATGCCACCATCTTCTTTGCTTTGTTGGAGATTAATCATCAGTCACAAATAATGCTCCACTACAACAGTAATGTGTTGATGATATTGTTCGTTCTTTCATATAACTTGTCTCATCTCTCCAGTGCTGCCAGCTAAATACTCTCTAGTCTATAAACAAGGTTACACTGATGAGAGTCTACAGGGGGAGACAAAGACAGAGTTTTCCTCACCCACAGGATGAGAGGGGTTTTCTTGACCTGCAGTTACAGTTTGTCAGCAAACACACAAACACATTTGGAATTGGAGTACTGCTGTTATTGATGTTTTCATTTTAGTTACAATGTTAAATTGCAACTAAATATTGATACCATTCTTATAATTAAACTAAGCACTGAGTTTGGGTAAATGAGACATTCACTGCTTTATATTTCACCAACTCATTACATCCGTACTTCTTCATTGTCTCTATTTGTGTGCTTATGTGTCTTGTTTATTGCCCCAGGATCTGCTTTCATGTCACCAGCCTAATCCTCTGGGTCACTTACTCAGTGTTAACAGTAAAGAATGAAAGACCCAGAGCAGCTGAAGATATGTTCACATTTGAATGCTTCACTTGACACTGAGTAATGTTCCTGTGCTGTAAGTTTGTATTTATAAATCATGACTTAGCACCTGAGGATAGCGCAGAGCGGTGTAGCCCTACAACATGGATGTTATTTGTCCTCTCTTAAATATATTTAACATGGCTTCTCTGTCAAGCTTGTTTTATTTGAGTATTCTTCTTCACTGTGGAAAACCTGAGGATTTTGCACATGCTCAAGTATCCTGGACTTTATGATTCGTGTGTTTATTTGTCATTTATGTGCATAATAATTTAATAATGTCTTTGTTTGTTAAAGTTAAATAAGTGTAGAAATGGATTGCACTGACTACACTGGACGATTTGTTCTCATAGGAATTTTCTAAATGAAAGTTCGACTATAAATATTATTTATATTAATTCATCTCTCTTAATTTTAGTTAAAGTGTCTATTATCTTGTCCTGGCTGGACAGAGGAGCATGTTCAGCCAGAGACTGATCAATGTCAAGTGCTCCACAGAACGCTACAGGAGATCATTTCTGCCTGTGGACATCAAACTGTACAACTCCTCTGCTTTATGTAAAGGGGAGGGGGGATAATCAGATAACCCATTACATTTCACACAGGACTGATAATGACAGGAATTGACCGGTTTTTGATTAATTTTCATTATTTGTATTACCTATTTATGTTCGGTAAATTGAGTATTTACTATTTGTGTTGGTGATATTTTTTTCTGGTTAAGGTTCTTTCTTTCTTTCTTTCTTCCTTTCTTTCTGTTTGAACTGACAGCTGTTGTAACATGCCAAAATAATTTCCCTCCTGGATCAATAAAGTTTTTTGAATCTTGAGTATTACATATCACCTCTTGGCGGGGGGGACCCTGAGAGAAATTTTGATTAGCTATTTAAAGATACAGTAACTGACTTGTGGGTGTGCCACAGAGCCTGTTAAACCAGGAAATACCCATCAGTGCCAACACCTGACCTACTGACCCACATTTATCTAGGTAATTCTGATCTAATCATGTGTAATCAAACACTATAGAGAGAGATTATACAAGAGTGAAAGCAGAAGTGGACTTGTGAGATCTTTTAGAAATGATGGTGAAGAGAAGAGAAACCTCATTCTGCAAGGTTTCCTATGAGATAAGTTTGTTCTAGATTATGCACTTTAAAAGTTTACTTAAAGATACAGTACATAGACATCACTTCCCTCTATGATACAGGTAATTTTCTGTCTTATGTCCTTTAATGCAATGATCATGACACTAATCAAATTATACTTATTATACCATGTAAATGCATTTTGGATTTAATAAAATATTATGTTTATTTCCACTAGATTGTTTTTCCATGACATATACAGTAGACATGCAGTAAACATAAAGCATGTCATACAGCAAGTTTTAAAAGTGATGACCTTGACCCCCCTGAGAGTCTTTGGGCAGAGTTTGCTCATCTGTCAGCAGTGTTTTACACGCCTGGTGCCCTTAGGGAGGAGAATTGGAGGAACTCAGATAGCTACACTTGCTTGCTTATCCATCCTTGAGTCTCTTTTATTTACAATAAAGTCCACTGGGCAGTAGGGGCAACCCTGCAATCAGTGGCCCAGTCAGTCATTTGCTTGGGCAGACAGGAACCAAAGAAGAACGAGACAGCCTTGACTAGAGATTTGGCTGCATGCCAAAAACAGTAAACACCTCGGACACACATCCCATGGTGGAAAGCGCATCACAAGAAAGGATTTAGGGCCAGTGACATGCTTTTTCTTTTAGTAGTACATTATATCATTGTATAGATACATTATTTTAGATTAGTTTAACAATAAAACATTTGTGTGAGGGTTGATTGTACTTAAAATAACAAAACATTTCTTGATAGAAAATTTCTACATACATTCTTAACATACTACATGTTTAACTTAATGTTATTGTTTGGAAAGTCTGACAAAAAATAATATCTCTTAAGATATATCTCTAAAGGGACAAATTGATTTTCTTCCTTGTTTTTAATACATACAATTGATTCATTCCGTTGATATAGAGCATACTACAAACGTTGCACTTTGAAATTGTGAACAAAGTTACAGTAACTACATTTTTTAAGTCATACATTTGCACCTGTTGGACCTCATGCTGCTTGGCATCTAACATCAGAAACTCTCAGATTTAAATCTTTGCAGCTGCATACTCTGAATTTTTGTGGATGTGTGTATTTGTGCGAATACACTAATCATCCCATCCACCATCAATACATCAGTGCTGTCACTGTGCAATGTGAAGTGATGTAGGGAGAGTAGGCGGAGTTTGTTTGGACATATGGAGCGTCTGCAGACATCTGAGCACCCAGCTAACCTTTTTAAGGAAAAATATACATACACAGCTCCAATTACAAACCTCCTGCGCCCCCCCCTTCCTATTGGCAAGTTTTGTCTCATGCTCATATCCACGCCACTGGCTGATTTCCTCACCTCTGTCCTGCATTAAAGGTATATAAGTGTCATTTAACTGTCACACAGTGGAGCCAACTCATCATACTCAGAGAGTCCTTCTGCAGCAGTTAGCCCAAACTGAAGCTGGTATCAAGATGCCTGCTACAGCAAGAATCATTTCTGACACCCGGAAGACAGATAAAGGTGAACTTTATTTTCTATTGACTATTTAGAACTGTTTTTTTTTAGTAAAATCTCAGAAATATTTGAGAAACTCTAATGACCCATTTTGATATTTAGAAAAATTCAAAGATCATCTGTATTTTTTAAACATTTAAATAATGCTGCAGCATTTAATACTGAAATAATGATTAGTGCTTGTAGAAATGTGACATACTGATAAAACCTTTAACCTGTAGTGCTGAGGTTTTTGTTGTCCTCTAAAACAGATCCTGAGTGAATGGGTCAGACTTTATGTATGTGTGTGTGTGAAAAATACAATAATTTACAGGTTCATTTTATTCTCCTCATTATGATGAATGAATGATGATGGGTCTGCAAGTGCACTGAATAAGATGTAACAAATTCTACTGTGTGTTTTAACTTGTTTTATGCACTGTACAGTTAAATACTACTCTTGAAAATGGGTGATATTCAGTGGGGTTAAAGAGCCACCCTCTAATTTCTCTGCTGTTTAACGTTATTATTACAAAAAGCAAGTAGGAATGTGAGGGTGGAGAAGGGGCACTTACAACAGAAGTCTGCTAATTTGCATGTATGTAAGTACAGTAAAATAGATTTTCATCAATAAAAATGCAGTTCCACTTAATAACATTATAACCACTGTAGGTATTTCCCACATGGACTGAGTTGCCTAAGAGCACCTGCTATTTTGGTCCATGCTGATGCACCAGCACAAAGCGTGAAAATGCTGGCTGGAGTGGAATATAAATTGAAGGGGGCGCTTAGTAATAAACTGAACAGAATACTCTGTCGTAAAGCAGCACTATGTGTAGTGTCAAATGGAGTCACTTTGTAGCAACCTGTTGTCTGGTTTACACATGACTAATGGTGAACTGAGAGGTCGGCCGTGCGTATTGACACCATGCTCTGATGTGGCACTTGTAAAATCACAGGCTGCAAATATAACACATACAACATATGTGTTGCTTACATAGACTGATTGTTTCGATTATAAACATTATTACCCCATGCATACCTTTGCTCCATGAATTTATATTCTCTTTCTCATTAAAGACAAGTGGCGACAGATGTTTTTCTGCGGCGTCCTTTGTCAGCACAAAGACAAAGCATCTTTCCCACCAAATTACCAATAACTTGCTCCCTGTTGCTTCATTTGAATCAACCAAATCTCTGCACGTTTCCCCAACCCGCGCACTGCGCTTGGCACAAAATACCTCAGAAACAGACAAAGCAAAGTCATGAAAATCTGCTTGTGCTGGTCAAAAATAGTGACCCAAATGTTTTGCACTGTACAGTGCCAACTCTCAAGCAAGCACCTGTTATTCTGCTGTTAATCTCCGTATGGTGTAATTGGGGCAGACAAAGCACTTATTTTCATCACCTTGTGTTATATCTGAGCAGGTGGCTTCACGTTCTCACATGGGCTCTTTTCTGCATCCCGTCAACAGAGATATAAATATCAGCTCATTTAGATGTGACATCCATAGTGCATGGCGTAAAAATAACCGTTAAGTTTTAAAAATGTGGATAATGATGACAGGTGTATTTACATGTGGTGGGAGACTGCAGCCACACTTGCATCAGCGCATACATAACCTACGAAGCCTACATTACTGTAATTGTTTTTCTTAAAATTCATTCATTAGGCTATTTCTCTGCGTGCCAAAGAAAACAAGCTTTAAAAAGGATTTAAAAGTGTGAATGAAACAGATAGTTTATTTTAGAGGTGACATTGCTTGTTGATATAAATAAAACACATTACTTATGTTAGTCCATGTTGACATCCTAATACTTTGGGGATTAAGTGTCTCCTGGTCTTGAGCTCTGTCCTTAACGAAAACCTGGGGACCGCATGCTTACACATGATACCAAAGTATTAGTTACCAAATGGGTATAAATCTGTTATGTAACTGTAAATTACTAATTAAGTTGGTATTAAGTTGTGACACAATACTGCAATCAAACCTAATTTGAATGCGAACATACTTTCTCTCTGTATTTCTATAAGCTTCTTTCATTACAGAGACTTGCCTATGTTATTGATTTCAGGGATGACCAACAAGTTGCATGTTGCAAGTCATTATCTTTACATAAACTCAGTGACAACCTAGCCATACAGTATACAACACACAACAACTGTAGGATCCCCAGCTTATCTGATTTGTGTGAGCACATCATGTCCCTCTTCTCATCTGATAAATTGCCTTAAGTGTTATGCAGCGCTCTAGTGTGACTGAAGCCAACCCTGCAGCATGTGAGGTGTCTTGGTAATTCCAACTGCCTGGCATGAATCAAACACTGGCTCCAGAAAGCATGCAGTTGCTGATGTGTTGATCTGACAGAGGCAGATGGTTTTCTAAGTATACACCGTTTTGCAAAGGCTCACTTCATCACCTGCTGAGACACACCTGACACATGCTATATAACCTATAGTATTTATAACAGCTAAGTAAGTTGTGCTTAATGTGGATTGCTATAATGCATTTTTGGGTTTTTTTTATGCAGCAAAAAATGACAAAGCTGGAAACACACCCTCAGGTAAAACAGTCTTCTGACCACAAAGTTGATGAATGTATTTGGTTTTGGGTTGTGTTGTATTGCTCTCCTAACTTGATACTTGACTTTCCTCCTCAGAGAAGATCCCAGCCTATGAGCCAAATATCCCCGAACCTAAATGCAGAGCTGATCTTATCAAATGTAAGAACACTCCTCCCTGTTTTTCCTGTTTTGGACTAAAATTTGAATCAAGCATAATTTTACATTGAATCATTGTTTCTTGCTGTTTTTAAGATTGGATCAACCTTTCCTTGGATGACAAGACAGCCAATAAGACGCTGTGGATCACAGAGGGTGGTGCTAAAGTGGCCCGTATGACTGACGATGTCACCTGTCCTGTCTTGGATAGACCAGAGAGATACGAGTATGCTCCACAGGTATGTTATAGAGATGTAGTTAAATTATTTTGGTGTGAAATTGCACTCTTTAAAATGTATTTTCCTATGATTTACCATGTTCAAGATAGATGGTGGAAAATGATGCAAGAGTGCCATGAACACATCATCACCATGTGATAGCCTGTGGTGTTTGTTGTGATTGTAAACATAGATAACAGTATTATATACTAGAAGACTGTCCGCTGTGTTTATTTAAATGTTGAGCCAAGTGGTTTGGCATTGCAAATATGGAGAAAGCGAGACTGCTCTAAATTCTCCTCTGTGGTAGCTACAATGAATCACAGGCTATGTTATGTTGTGCTCTAAATTACATTCTCATCCATGTTCCAAAAGGTTCTTTGCAAAGAAGGCATCCTGGGCTTTCGAGGCTACTGGGAGGTGGAGTTTTCAGGATGGGTCGTGGTCGGGGTTGCATATGAACGGGCGGCAAGGAGGAACAATGATGGACCCTGCGGCCTGGGAGAGAACGAGGAGTCCTGGGGTATCGGCTGGAGTGGCTCCAGCTATCATGCCTGGCACAAAGGCCAGAGTACAGAGATCAACGGGATTCCTAAATGCTCTATAATGGGTGTATACCTTGATCAGCCTGCTGGCATCCTAAATTTCTATGCTGTGGATGAGGTGAAGGAGGGAGAAGAGGGCACAGGAGGAAAGGAGGTTCAGCTATTGCAGCAGGTTAAGAGCTCCTTTGAGGAAAAAGTGATGCCAGGTTTCTGGGTGGGGACACAGTCTCACTGTTTAATCACAAAGAAAGAGGAATAAAGGACTCAACTGACATCATAAAATATTATCTAACAGTCAGTGATTGTGAGCTGAACTGTGGGTAAGAGAGGATTGAAAATAGTATTTTGATCCTAATGTAATGAAGTTGGGGTAATAATGCTGCCAAGTTGGCAGCTTTAAATTAAAAATGACTAGACCAGTTGTTCTCAAACTATGGTATATTTTGGTACGCAGGAATACCTGAGATTTTTTTTTTTATGAAAATGAAATAACATTTAATCTGTGCGCATGGATTACGAAATCGAGGCTTTGGAGCATAGTTTACAGGTGAACTGTTTCCGCTCACTGGACGACGTCTGACCGTCAGACTTTTATACACTTTACATCCCCATAAACTTTACTAACAGAGTCACAACACCGAATGTCATAAATTAGAACAATGTTCAGTTTTGTTGGGGACATTTTCAGACAATCCCAAAACACAGGTCGGTAATAAGGTCGATAAGTCAGACAGCTTGTGTACAGAGGGGCACACTTCACCCATTAGATCTCTCAGGTCTTTTTACATCTTATTCACAGTCATCACTGAAGTCTAGTCGCTGAAGTCTGGTGGTTGGTCAGGATCTAATGGTAAATCATATTTATTTCTCAATCCAGAGAGAGCCAACGGCCATGTGCACACAACTGTACAGCTGTCTGCCTTCTGCATTAGTGAGCACCATACCTCAGTCAATTTAGCAACGTTATTACCGACCTGTGTTTTGGGATTATTTGCTCACATGCGTCTGAATTAAACGTCCCCAACAAAACTGGGCATGGATCTAGTATATAATAAATATTAATAAGTCAATAATAAATATGAATCCTAATAGTAATATATTTGCTTTTTGTGTGAATTGCGTATTGTATAATCAGGCCTGTGTTCTTGTATTTTAACACTGTTCATAATGGGGGTACTTGACGAGCCAAATATTTTTTGAGATGGTACGCAGTGTAAAAAGTTTGAGAACCACTGGACTAGACAACACCAACATGGTCATACTATCATTTGTTTTGCACTGCCACTGACATATTTATTAACCCTCAACTTACATAAATCATAGACACTATATACTTTATTCATTACATATAGTGTCTCAGGGGACGATACACAATAAATGATGAAGTATGTTTCAGTAAAGGGAACAAAGTCAGGTAGGGGTTTGATTGGAATTCTTTGACCTTCCACTCATCTGGACTTTCCTGAAACTACAGGACCACGTAAGGATTATACAGATATATTTATATATATTTTTATTCCTCCATTATTATTGTTTGCTAACAGTGTGTAGGTTTCCTTGTTTGGTATTGATGTATGCAGAATGTTCAATATGCAAAAGTTTAAATAAACAATAAAGAATTGAGTAAATCATACTTTGTCCAGTTTTTATTAAATCTGAATAAGAACACAAGAGTAACAACAAACAAAAAAAAAGATACGATAAGTTTGCTGGAAGCCATGGAGTTTGATGGTAGCAGGGCCTTGTTTGCCTTTTCATCTTCACCAGCTACAAACTGTCATCACTGAGTTCCTTCAGTCACGTCCGAATCTGGTCCATGAGCAGCGCGGATAACTCTTCCCAGTGACTTTTCACAGCACTTCTTCCCTGCTCTACACTTCCACGTCCTCAGCTCCTGATGGATTTCAGGTCTTCTGGATTATTTCTGGTGGATTTCAGGTCTCACCCCTAGGATCAGGCCTGTGTTTTGCAAGGCTGGTAGCTAATAGCAGGTTAACTGTTACCATATGTAAAAAAAAAAAAAACAATGGTAATGTTTGCCTCCTGAAAAAGTCACAGAAAGTCCTCTCACAAATGCAGGAGATCAGAAAGAACCCAGTAGTAAGTTCACTTCTGCCCATCACTCTGGCTTCCTCCCACAGTCCAAAGACATGCATATGAAGTTAACTGGTGACTCTAAATTGCCCATAGGTGTGAATGTGAGTTTGAATATTTGTCTGTCTGTATGTCAGCCCTGTCATGGACTGGCGACCTGTCCAGGGTGTAATCTGCCTCTCACCCAGTGACAACTGGGATAGACTTCAGCACTTCCGTGATCCTTGAGGACAAGCGGTTATGATAATGGATGAATAACGGAAGGACTTTAGATCATTATCTGACATACAGTTTAACATCTTTGTTTACTTTGATTGAGTTGTCATTGTTTATACGATTCCACCTTCTTCCAGTACTTTGATCACACCATTTCCTGAATCCTAATTTCAGTCATGTTTGCAATAATCTCAGACAGACTCCTGAAGTTCCATGAGTGTCAAATGCCTGTGTTAGCCTTACTCAAATCCATATGTCAAAGTCAAGTGTATATATCCTCACAACCCCTGCTGAGAACCCATTCCTCTGACCCCAACACCTCCTTCAGTCACTCCAAAAGCCCCCTTGCTCAGCTATACAGAGGCTATAAAAGTGAAGAGGAAGACGGAGACTTTGCACATTTAGGTTGGTTGCATTAAAGAAATTTGAAGCATTTGGATGTGTGGATGGATAAAAACCTCAAGATGCCAGCTAGACGCAATTCGACAATAATCCTCACAGAGACCAGAAAATCAGGTACAACGATTTTCCCACAATGTAATGTCACAAATTACATTAAAAATGGAACACTGGAATTTGCCTTGTATAAAACACATTATGTATTAGCATCTTTTCTAAAGAGCCGATGCACATTTTCCAAGATAGTTACTGCCAGGCATTAATTTCTGCTTGGAAATAAATTAATAAGCATGTTTCACTACTTAATTGCTTAATTATACTTTAAAAATATGACTTTAAATGTCTTATTGAACAAATTTGCGTGCCAGGTCAAACAGGTATGGGTGGATCTACATGGAAGTCAGAATCCCTTTGTCATGTGAAATAAGTAAATGAAGGAGGCATCCATCAAAAACATCACATTTTAGGAAACTATCACAAATACATATTTAGACTTTTACCTATATTCTATATCATACTCAGTTTTTGTTGACATAATCTATTTTTAAATTGTCAAATCACAGAATAGAGCTTAGACTATTGTTTTTCCATAGTAGATGGTAGCTGCATATGCATCATTTGTATGTAAAGATACAGTTACAGTACTTTTTTTAAACATACATACATTGCATTCTGTTACATTTATATTTATACATATTATATTTTAATTATTTTATTAAAATATCTATGTTCATGCTCAAAATGTACAATTCTTATGCATGGCATATTGTAATGCAGTTTGTAATATTTATGGTATCACACACAATCTGTCTAAATAAATAATGAATACTTATCATTACCTGAAAAATCAGCCGTGTCTCAAGTAAATTATTTTTTAAAACACCGGCCCTGAGCTAAAATTCTGCATCAGCTCTGTTGCATCGTGTGTTTGTGTGACTCCTTGCAGCTTAACCTTTGGCCTTTATGTTTCTAGGGAACAAAAGTAAATCCAACAAAAATGAAAAGGTTCATGCAGGTAATGAACTCTGTGTGTGTGCATGTGCTACTCAATTAATTGCGTCATTTATATTTGTTTGTCTTTAAACAGATTTCCCCTCTTTACAGAAAACATTTATGTGCCAGATATCCCAGAGTCAACAAGCAGAGCTGAGCTCATCAATTGTATGTATACATTTTGTTTCTCAAATTATTTTTATGTAATGTTTTTCCAAGCCTATGTATAAATCAGGTACAATTGATTGATTTTCTCCTATAGACTGGATAAATTTGTCTTTGGATGATAAGACAGCCAATAAGATGTTATGGATTTCTGACAGCGCCTGTAAGGTGTGCCGTAGAACTGAAGAGGTGTGTCCCGTCCTGGATAGACCAGAAAGATACGAGTGCTCTCCACAGGTGAGTCACATAGTTATTTACATACAAGTCACCTATGAAGCAACAAGAAAATCCATCTTTTTCATCCTGTTTTTATTGTTTTCTTCAAAGGTTCTGTGCAAAGAGGGGATTTGGAACATGTGGGCTTACTGGGAGGTGGAGTTCTCAGAGTGGGTGGTAATTGGAGTCACCTATGAAGGAGCAGGAAGGAGGGCAAATTCTGGCCCAAGCGGCCTCGGAGTCCTGGGGTCTGTGTTGGGCAGGAACATGTTACCAGTTCTGGTTTAATGGTGTAAACAAGGACATAAATGATGTCCCACATTGCTCCACAATAGGTGTTTATATCGACCAGCCTGCAGGGATCATGAATTTTTATGCTGTTGCTAATGAGGGAGAAGAGAGGGGGGTTAAGCTGTTGCATAAAGTTAGGACAACTATCAGGGAGAAGATTCTTCCAGGTTTCTGGAATTTAGTCTTCTTGCACAATTCTCAGAAAATCTGAATGAAAACTAATCTTGTGTGTGCTGATGATGTTTACTGAAATTCTTATTTGATACTTAAAATGTATTTTAATCACAGTTAATATTAAGTTAAACATGCATCATTTGAATTCTCCTTGTGGATATTTAAAAGAAGACATCTATTGTTCACAGGTTCATTTTTGAGAAATATTTTTTTCTATTTTTGTGGATTTTTTTCACTAATACTTTATTGTGTATTGTATGCCAACAGTATAATATCATATTGAATATGTATGTACTTATTATAATATTTATGAATTTTGAGTGAGATGTTGCTAATAAAGTCTGTATTTTAACCAAAGTATTCTCCCTTATAAGCAGTTTAGACTCACCTTTGTGAAACAGATTAGAGACAAAACTAATTTACTGATGCTAATTTTTCTGGGATAATTCCTTAATGAGTGAAAGCCTTTGTGGGTTGCTAAGATAAGGTTGCATACAGTGTTAAGACTTCACAGCATTGATCGTCTCTGGATTTAGCTGCGTTAAGGAGGAGGATTGAGAATCACTCCTCTCTGGGTTAAATGGGGTTTCTTTGATATGTGAGAGGTTCCAGCCTGAAGATCAGTTTCCTACTTTGACAGGTGGGCCTCAACTCCTGCTGCCTTCACACCTAAAGTATAAGCTTTACGGGAACTAAAACTGGCGCACGGCAACAAACACAAAACATTCACACTTCATGAGGCCCAGTGCATCATGCAACCTCATTTGCCAAGCGCCAAGAGGATCCAAGATGATTAACTACACACGAGGCAAGCCAGTATTTCATATACTTATCTGCTGTCAGTTCATTACATACTGTACAATGAAAGTCATGTCCGGCTGAGACAACAACAGCAGTGCGAGTCTGTACTCTTCTTGTTTTAGAACGAATATTTTTAGATAATAATAATAAATAGATGCATCCTAAATTTGTCCAATGAAAAACTATTATTTTACAGCTGGAACTCATTTCTACCAAGGTAACTGTTTGCAAAAAAGTGTGTAAAATATGGTAACAGACAATTAACTGAAGAATAATGTTAAAATAGTGGTAAAATACTGTAAAATACCGTTAATATGTGATGACCCATCCATCCATCCATCATAACTTAATAATACTTATGTGTATATATAAATGTCCATAGAAAAATAGGATAGAGAACAGAAAGGAGAAAACAACATGTTTGATAAGTATATGGAATATGAAATACTGAAATACTTTTTCAAAAGATGAAACATTTTTGACATATGCACAAGTTAAAAAAAACCACATCTGCTTGATTATTGAAGCTTAACAACACATTCATCCCACATAATGTTATTTTTTTAATGTCATGGTGCTAATCTTTTTGTAAAATTTTTATGGTCTGCCATTTAATTTGCAGAGAAGCTAAGTCAAAACTTAATCTTAATCATGAGGCCAAATTTCCTTTGCCAATTGATGAGAATGTTCAAACAGCAGACAGAGATTGCTCTAGTTCATATAAACTTCCTTACAAAATACTGTACACCTCATAGATTTAAAAATAATGTGAACAAATATTTGTTTCACTAACAACAGAACAAACAAACACGTAGTTACATAAGTGTATGTATATATAACTACTGAAGTTGACTTGTGATTACAGACATCTCAGTATGATTTATGCTGTGGTTCCTGTGATGAGTGTAAGTGAAGATTTACAGCTGAGACAATTTAAACCATATGGCAAACATCCATCCAGGACCAAAGCAAACAAAAAGAGACCCTGATCCTGGAATAATCACTACCACCTAAATGTTTGTATCAGGGTTTGTGAGCTTATGCTTGGCCTGTGAGTGAGAGGTACCTCGAAGTTTGTGTCATTAGCAAAGAGGCACAAGCTATATAAGTGACAGATATAGTATGACATAGGGGCCGGAGGGCAGAGTGTCCCTGCTTTGCAGTGATACAGCCTCTGAATGCAAGTCAATAAAAACTTCAAATAGAAATGTAAATGATTTATAACAAATTGAAAACAGTAACAGTACTTTCCAGTCTTCCTGGTGACCCAATATTGTCTGTGAAGTAAATAAAAATCAGATTCACTTGTGCAACATTAGAAATGTTGTGTTAAGTATCTAGTTCTAATCTCCTCAGTGCACTGTAAAACAAAAAACGTTAAAAAAACCAGTACGGTACGGGATAATACCAAATGTTATTTTATGGTAAGTTTCCATTGAAAATTACAGGTTTTTTCCATTGCTTCTCACAGTCTATCACTGGTAGAATTACAGTTGTGCACCGTTATAAAAACATTTCCAACACATAAAAAGGAAACATCTTTTAAAGGTACGGCTGCTTTGAATTATAGTTGACTGTTGCTGATTTAGAGGTAAGCACTTGTTTTCGATCAACATTAGACCATTAACTTTATTTACGTTTCTATATATTGTGGCAAATAGTGGTTAATTCTGGTATTCCTGTAATTAACACCTGTATAAGCACAGCATCCCAACACATTAATTATCTTAAATTGAACAAGGAAGAATACTACTAATGGTGCAACCACCTACACTTATGGTGTAAAATGTCTGCATCTAATAACCAATATGCAATGTGAAATTCAAAACTATGAACATGACAAACAAATAATTGAACTTGGAACTTAAAGAATGTGTCATGAAAAGCAGGAAAATAGAGAAATTATGTTCATATGCTATAAAGTACCCAGAAGTCCCAAACCACGCCCACTTCTAAATATCGAACAGAAAACGTTAACTTAAAAAACAGTGTTACTGCACTATTTACCTATAGAATCTCCCTTTTGGAATCTTACAGGATAATTTTGAATAATTTTCTTGCCTTTTCTTTGCATTTTAGAGACGTTTTTATGGAAACTCACTGTAAAATAACAAATAAATTAATTTAGCGTAATTTAATGGTAACTGTATAGTAATGTAACTGTCAGAACCATGTAAAAACAGCACAACTGTGTAAAAAAATAGTAGATTCTTATAATGTAAAATTACACATTTTCACTTTAATCTTACAGGAAGTCTACTTTAAAAAACAGATTTACCTTATTTTAATGGTATATGCTTGTAAAACAAAAAAGATGGCAAATATCTGTATTCTTTCATGGCAAATTCTGTGTGCTCCTGCATGTGGTCCAACACAAACCTAATGATGATGTGCAGCACTCGTTTATTCTGACACTATTTTTCCCAGCTGATTTACTGTCATGTGACTACTGGCCCATGTTCAAACTGTCTAACATAGCCTGGCGGGAGCATCGGTTACACGTTGCTCTTTTACAGGACACACAGTGTACACAAACCACTTTCATTCACCATTCAGCAGGACAAGTGGTACTCCAGTAGTCCCAAGTGAGGTTTTTTGACACCACCTGTACAACTTTAAAACTGATTGTATTAGAATGGGAGAATAACATGTGCAAATTATTTCAACAAAAAATGTTACACAATTACACAAACACTGAAGTATATAAAAAAAAATGTGAAAAAAATCTACATGTTCATGTCTTCTGTTTCTCTTGTGTGACTTATACTGTATATTGTATATTCAGTAAGATTCTTTATTGTTAAAAAGAATGGTTTTCTCTTCATTAACTTTACAGATGTAATGTGTTTTTTTTGTATTACTGTTATTATATTAAAACACCTGTCAGTTAATTTAAGAACAAAATGAAGTTCCAGTATGGTCCAGTAGTGTCACAGGTTGTGTTATGGTTCTTGTGTGTGTGTCCATGAACCCATCAAGACAATATATATTTGAAACACTTGTGAATACTGATATACTTCATTATCATTGTTTATAACAATAATAACTGATACTTTATTGATCCCCTTGGGGAAATTCTTTGTGGACAGGCAGCCCCTGTGAGGGGCCAAGGGTCAGGGTATCAGTGTCTTGTCCAATGACACCTTGACATGTAGCCTGCCAGGACTGGGAATTGAGCCACTCAGCCTTGGGTTTGAAGATGACTGCCCCTACCCACTGAGCTATCATAACTGCCCACATGTCCTTATACTTTACTATACTATAGTAAACTACAACTTAAGGTAAAAGTAAACTCCTTTTCACTTGTAAAGAAAACATTGTCATCTTCTGTTAAAATAAGGCATTGCACGCCAGGAACTCATACATTCTGTTGTGTTACAGTGATGGAAGTATGGAAACTATGCATGAATTATGAGAAAATTGGCCCCTGGCATTGGCAGGTTAAATCCCTCCCAGTTAAATTTAGTAATTTGGCAGATCCTTTTATCTAAAATAACTTCTAGTGAGGAGTCCACACACTCACAATGGCACTGGGAGCAACTTAGGGTTCAGCTCAAGAACATTTGGACCAAAGGAACTGGTGATCAAAGCACTGACCCTGGGATCAGTGCATGAACTGCTTTGCCCTCTGAGCTACAACTGCATCTGATAAATTATCATGCAGTATTTTACATCAGACACTTAATATTAAGGCATTAATGCACATATAGAATTAAAATGATGTAGCTGGAGAAGCTTAACCAACTACTAGATATAGAAGTTCTTATTTTTTGTACTTATCACTTATATCTCTCTTTTCTTTTTGTGAAAAACTGGATAATGTTTACCTTATTTGATATCAAACAATTTACGTAAATGGAACTATGTGAGTTGAATAGAGGTGGAATCATCTTTTGGAAATACAATAATGTCTTATTTTGAAAAGTAACAAGTAACTGTTACTTTGGAGGGCGGCTGTGGCTTAGGAGGTAGAGAAGTTACCTGCTAATCATAGGATCAGCGGTTTGATTCCCTGCTATCGGTGAGTGTGTGTGCTTGTGTGTGTGAATGGGTGAAGCAGTGTAAAAGCATTTTGAGTACCAGTAAGGTAGAAAAGTGCTATATAAGTGCAGAACATTTACCATTTACTGTAACTATATAAGTATGTACATAAGTAAAGTAAAAGTAGATAAGCACATTTAAAGCAGCTTTGTTAAAATGCCAGTGGAAGCTGTATGTGATGTACAACATGACTGATGAGCTCCACCTTCTGGATTCCTGTTGTCTGTACACAATTGGAAAAAACATATTTACTAAATATAGATTACAATATTTGTATACTGTATTTACCTTTATTACATTTTGTACTTGAAACACATAAATAAGAAGGTACATTAACATATTATCACAGAATGTAGAAAAATCTGAATGCTTATACAGTTTATGAATAAAACTGTATCTAGTAATTATAAAAATGTCTTTCTCGTTACCATGAAGCATTATATATAGGGTCTTTCTATTATATCAATTTATCAGTGTAACTCTTTTTACAACCTGAATCATTGAAAGGATGTAGTAAAAAATAATCAATTTATTTAAACGAGACAACACTAGAGGTTCATTTAGGTTCAGCGTCTTTTGCATTTGCCAACATTTGTCCATGATCGAAGATTAACCACATTTCCCATGAGGCTTTGAAACACTCTTCCTACTTCCTGTATGAGAGCACCCCACAGGGTGTGTAGCCACACAGCTGTCAGTCAACAGGGCTGATTGTGTAGTATGCTAAATGGGAGGGGTTGTAAATATCTGGAAGAAGACAGATTTGTCCCCTGTGAGAACTGGACATCCTAGGCATCTGAGGTCATGACCTTACTGGTTAAAACTAAACGTCGTGGACATGTGAGGCACTAATAATAAGATTCCATTATTATTAGTTGAGTGTTGAGCAATGGCTTGAATGTTTTTGTTGGTTTTGATTTAGAACATTTTCTCCACATGAATCATATATTTCAATCTTGACTCCAACTAGCCAGGACCTTTGCACTTGACTTTGTCTCTTCCCTATCTTCTGTTTTCTTATCATAGCACTTAAAATGCCTTTGATATCTTCCTCTTCTACAGAAATAATGCCAGCTCTCCAGAGGCATGTGTAGTGACCCACTACTATCAGCTTTCATGTGCTTTTCCTTCTGTCTGGTTTTTGATATTATTCATGACTAGAAATCCTGTCTCTCCTCTCACCTTAAAGCACTGTACACCTGTCTTCTTACAGCTGGATTAGCTGAGTACCATATTTCTCGTGTATTGCATGAAAGTCGAGTGCATTAGGGGCACTTCAGTTTCTATCTTGAGAATATTTGAAGAACTCCACAAGATGCTGACTCAGAGCAGCAGGAAAGCTAAATAAAAGTCTGCTATCTGGGGAAAAAGCTTTTTCCTAATTATGGAAACCTTTAAAGTCTAGACCAACCAGTTATAAGACAATGTGATTATGTCTGATAATTATATGCTGCATTACATATCTTGACTCTATAGCTTATGTGTGAACAATAGATTAAACAGTGCATTTGTGAAGGATTTTTAGCTTGCCTTTTAATTCTTTAACTTGTATATATAATATATAAGCATTTTAAATAAGCTTTTCATCTAAACTCAAATTATTTTCTTGCTGTTTTTAATTCAACTCTCTTTTGTCCCAATGTGCATCAATTATAAAGTTCAGTGGATGTAAATAAAAGCTACAGTATGTAACATTTTTAGTGGTATCTTTTGTCTTATCTTAATGTGGCGAGGTGCTGTTAAACCTATTGTGACACAGACTCACAGAACAGCACTGGTGGTGGTACAGAGATATTGCTCTTTTTCAAAAAGGTGGTGCTGAACCAGATGGAGAAGCTCATTGAAAAGATGTATTTTAGAACCAGCTATTGTTCACAGGATGGAACCTACTGTGCAGGTAACACTCGTAAATTATGTTTGATGCAGAGAGGTTTTGACCATGTACGTACAGTTTGGTTTTGATACAGCATTAGTATTTGATGCCTTTAGTGGATAGATTTTCTGCTTCATATTACAGCTAGTTTGATTCCAAAAAGTTGCATATTGTAGCTTTAATATCAGTTAAACATATTTATTACAGCCTGTGTTTATTTGCTGCAAGTGAAATAAATCTTACTTAAGAAACTTAAACCTTTCTACACACATAATCAATGGCCTGAATGGCCTGGCCTTTAGCAAAGGTAATAATTTAAGACTGACATCCAAATCTTTAATCGTCATAGAGTTATATCAAGACAGAAGAGAAGTGAAATTCAAATAATACAAATGACTGAGCAGAAGGATGAGGGACAGCTGTTTTTTGTAAATTCCTATGTCACAAACCCACACTCAGCAAACGACAGAGAAGCTGTTGGGGGCACGGTGAGAGGGAGGGGAACTGAAGAAGGAGAAAAAGAAGAAGAGGAGCAGGGCAGAGAAAGAAGGGGCTCACAGAGACGGCACTGTTAGAGGATGGAAAAGCAGACTGACTGTTGAAAGCCAGCGTAGGTGGATCACCACACAAACACTGCTGTTACAAGTCAGAACAGAGTGAAAGAGTGAGAAACAGAAAAGGAGATTCACAGGTACGAGGAGAGAAACGGAGTATAGCAGGAGAGTGTTGTGACTGTTTGGGCAACAGGAGCTTGTGGTAGCCAAGAAGAGGGCAGCCAAGCCTGCGGAGATGCTGTAAGGAAGCCTGCCAAGGGATGGAGCCCAAAGCAGCCAGCAGGCGAGCGCAATTAGCCAGGTACAGCAATATGGCATCTTTATTATGAGTTATGTCTCATGTAAATCTAAGTAGAATTTAAACACAATTGTGGTGACAAAATATTTAATTGCATCCCAGTATTATTTTTTAATTAATTTTCTTGTCATCTTATACATAACAGATATAATACTGTTGCTCAAACTTCACAGGATTGTGAAGCAGCGTGGCAAATGTGATGTATTATCTGTGGCTGAAACATTACAGGCCTACCAGGGGGCTTTTTCTCAGCTTTGCCAAGCTGTGATGTTCCATCTGTCTTTACCCAGTAACTTTTATTCCTCTTAAAACCATAATACATAACATGTACAAATATGTTGCATACAGAAATCCCATGTTGAGCTCTCTTCACTGCTTTAATTAGGGAGGTCAAATGTATAGTGATGATTTTGTTGACATTCAAAGGCATGAGAATGTAGGAGACATGCAAATGTTTTTGTTGACGGAGAGGCAGGATATTATCCAGCACGATGTATTCAACATGCTCAGTGCCCAACTTCACATGATGTTCCAGAGTCCACAAAGCGCACTCTGTGTGGTACACAAACCCACCATTTGTCCTCCCCTCCATCCCTCTTTAGCATTTTAAGTCTTCTCCCCAGCAAGTGACCCCCACTGACTGAAAAGGAGATTTTCTAAATATTTCGCAACACCCACGTAACCCCCAGTGGCTATGAGATTGTTAGTCTCTGCTCTCATCTCTTACAAAGACATGATTGTTTTTGCTCCTTTACTCTGTGTCTCACCAGTAGAGGACTGTGGTTAATACTGACATAGACTGTGGATAATAAATCGTGTCAAACCTCTGGGTCACCCACGAGTTCTTGTGGAGGCTCAGTGTGAGATGTGTCTCATGAATTTTTATCTTCAAGTTCATCTGTATTGTTGTTTCATGAAGGTCAACAATAACTGTACAGTTTAGATAAGTTGTAAAACGAAGCTTTGCTGTGGAGCCTACAGCAGGTGGAATTTAGAGAAGCTGTTTAAAAATTGTTTTCAGAATCAACTAAGTTGGTTATTGGAGTGATTTTCTTACAGTACATACATATTGTACAAATATACTACAGGGTGGGCCATTTATATGGATACACCTTAATAAAATGGGAATGGTTGGTGATATTAACGTCCTGTTTGTGGC
>JAUBNQ010000011.1:8468857-8485502 GCA_032353495.1 Ctenopoma kingsleyae
ACAAACAGGACGTTAATATCACCAACCATTCCCATTTTATTAAGGTGTATCCATATAAATGGCCCACCCTGTATACATTATTACAATGGTTTAGCATAATGAATTGTTTTAAAAAATACACATAAAAACATTTTAATTTAAGAAACAGTACATACACATATACAGTAGTATACAAGTACTTTACAAATGTCTATTTAGGTAAGGTCAGACTTTGCTATAGACCAGTAATTAATATTAAACAGAATCTGAACGTCATATATATAAAACTTGTATGTGATCTGTTTACATATTTGGGAGCTGTAATAAAAAAATAAAAAACACAAAAATAATTTATACTGATCTGGCATCATGTGACTTTAACTGTATGTTAAATGTTAATTTAACATTAACATGTTTATATAACATAGTACATTAAATATAGTATTGCAATAAAAAGGTTTATCAAAGCCTAATAGAGTTTATCAGAAGTAGCACTGGGTCATACAGCAGGTGCAGGTGCAAGAAACATGTGACCATGTGACCTAAGGTACCAAATATGCTAATGTATCCTGAAGAGATTCTGACTCTACAGAAAACACATGGCACAGATAAAGTGAGCTCCACCCCTCCTACATATTTGTCTAGTCAACATACCACTCTTTTATTTTGGTTTTCTGTCCTCAGCCGTCCAGGCTACAGTTCTGTACTTTGGGACACATTCCAAATCTTGTCTCTCATACCAGCCCGTCCCTGCTGCCAGATTGGTTTTCACACGGTCCCAGGCCCCTCCCAGCTACCACGGCGATGCAGCTGTCACCTGTCAGTTTCATAGTGGGGATGCGCACCGGCCTGTTACGCCTCAGAATAGAATGGTGGTAGAGCTTTGCTGGAAGTGGGAAAGGACGACGTCAAACCTCTGAGAGAATGAACAGTTGACAGGAAAACATCTCAACTATATGGGAATGTGGCATATGTGTACTTGGAGATTACAGGGTGTTGTTCATGGGAGTGACTGCTTCTACAGAGAGAGGGACTGGTTCACATTGTATTGGTAAGGCCTTGTGTCTTAGCCACACCAACAAGCAGCAGCCACAGTAGTTCATTCATATGTGTAGGCAGCTGGCTGCAACTCTGTAAAATATTAACTCAGTATTGATCTACATCAGCGACACCGCCACAGTGGTCCAGTAATTTTGAGCAAATAATACCGTATGTCTTTCAGTGGTCCAGATGTGTACTGTTTTCTATGACATAAGTATGTTTCTGACTGTTGCTTCTCACTGCTGTATAGCATCTCCTCATTCACATCTTTTTCCCTTTATATAGTATCTAATGTTTTTCACAGTCTTCAGTGTATTTATGAATTATCTTCTTTCCCTGCAGAATGGACGACCAGGATAGAGTAAGTCAAGCCTCCAGTGTGGCCACCATTTCCTACATTCCTGTCATAAAGGTTTGTTTTCCAGTTTTTGTGGTTATCATGTCATTATTTGCACATGTATATGGCTTATGATGACACTGTTAATGCATAAATAGTGCACAGTGTATACAAATGTATTATTCCCTTTGACGTCTGCAGGAACATGATGGAAAGGTACAAACATTTGGTAAAAGGTGTCAGGCTGCCAAGAGAGACCCCAACTGTCCTGTGGTCATTAGAGGATGGCTAAACAAAAAAGTAATGTTTCACACAGATTGTGGTTGTTTTATGATCTGCTTAAAAATATTATTACATCATTGCACATGTATGTTACCAAGTTAAGCAAAGATCAGCTCATAATGAACCATAAAAACATAATCTTTTTGCAGGATAGCTCTGGATTGAAACTGTGGAAAAGAAGATGGTTTGTCCTTTCCAACTACTGCCTATTTTATTATAAAGGTAATGTGCACAGTTTGTAGCACAGCACATTGACTAGATACAATCCTTTCATATGCTCTGAATGTACAACAATGCATTTCTTCCTTTGTTCCCTTCATTTGTGTCCTCTACCAGACAGTAGAGAAGAATCTGTGCTCGGCAGCATCCCTCTCCCAAGCTACAAAATCCTGTTCTGTACACCACGAGAATGCAAGAACAGAAGGTTCACCTTCAAGGTATTTTCAGTTAATCACCTATATATAAATATACATATACATATATACAAATACTTTCATTTGCTTTAAGTGAATTAGGCTGCGGTATTGTAGTCACCCATTTTATTCAGTTCAGTAACTTCACTTTAAACTTAATGTATATACACTTTTAATATAACCAAAAGATGATTCTTCTTTGAGCCATAGAGCATTTGAAAACAAAGATCAGTTTTTCATTGGCGATGGGAATAATTAGAGTGTAACATTGTGAATAACATCTGTAAAACAAGGTGGTGCACCAGGGAATGCGCTCTTATTTCTTCAGCGCTGACACTCAGGAGGATATGTTAGGCTGGGTCCGAGCCCTCAGTCAGTCTGCTGCCATGGAGCAAGACAGCTCATTGAACAGGTATGACACTACTCACTGTGGACATGAGGTGTCATACAACACATATTAAACGTTTTAATGATTGTGATTATGCATGCGTTTTTCCACCTGTCATTCTTTCAGGCGTTGTTCAAGCTATCAGGATTTCACACAAATAGGCGGCAGCAGTGAATCAGTGGATTTCCCTAATTCCCCCTCTGATGGAGAGGGTCACTCTCAAACACAGAGGCACGTCAGCAGGACTCTGAGTGAACCCAGTCAGGTCACCTTTGGAAGGATGGGGACATCGCACTTAGAGCAGAGGGGGAGCCGCGGTGTGCGTCACAGAAACAGCAGGTTGTCAAGTCATGTGTGTGTGAATGACACCTCATTAAATCCCAGTGGTTTACTTAAAGGAGAAAAATAATCTGAGAAATGTAACAGCTTTGGCATTTGGTTCTGTTTTCTCTGGTGGTTTCTGCAGAACTCCCAGCCCGTCTGAATTCAGCAGAAGAAGAGCTTGTGGTCCAAACCAAGAGGAGGATTCTTTTCCTGGACATAACACACCACCCACGAGAACAGACATTGTGGGAACAGGTTCTTTGACTTCAAGAGGTCAGCTGGGGTCACGACCTCATACTCCAGTGGGAAGGGTTGACATTCGACCTCATGATGACCCAGTCGTGGTACCACAGACCCTGTACTATGCACCTGCCTCACCTAAGCTGGAGTTCAAATCCACTCCTAATACTCCAGTCACAGAAAGGTGGCAAAATCTTAGCAAGGTGAGGACATTTTGGGTTTATTTCTATAACGGAACAAATTAAATTGTGTTACACAGCGGCTAATACAACTTTTATCATTGTGCAATTAGTTGTTTTAAAGCAAATCTGTCTATAATAACATGTCTCTTGTTCACATCTGTTTATTTGTCAGTCTGTGAGAACAGTTATACTTCTTGTTGTTGTTGTTGTTTTTTTACAGCCTACACCTACATATGGTTCCATCCATCACCTCCCAAGTGGAAGAAGACCTTTGGCAAAGGTGATATGAACTATATACTTTTATATCAAAACACAGAGACAAACCACCCCTTCATATTAAAATGATGACAGCTCACAGTCGTTTAGCAAAATCTGCTACAGATTGGTGAAATTGCTAAAAAAATATGGATTTTATTTATCCCGCTATTACAGTAAATCTAACATGATGCTCTGTTTACTCTGCTTTTCTTATTTGATGTTATCTACATGCTGTACCTTCAGAGCTACTCTACAGGAGCACATGCAGACTTATTGCCCCCCTTACCCCCTTCATCGAGAGCCGCACATGCTCCTCACAACCCACACCACCACCACCACCACCATCACCATCACCGCAGCCATTTATCCGTTTGTGTGCTACCTCCAGCTATGGTACAGCCCGCCTTGCTGCGCTGTGTGTTCTTATGGTGTCTTGTGTGGTACAACTTTGAAACTGTCAGTGTTGATGTGTTGTAGAGTTGTCTAACCGTACAGTTAACTCTAACAGTATTAGCAATATTTTTTTCTGGTCCTGTGATATTGTCCTGTACTATTATGCCTGTGTCACTGATTTGTTTTATGTCCATGTTGCTGTTTTGTATTGTCACTAATCATTGCTGTGTCATTTGTGACTATTTTATGTATTGTGCTCAATATCATTATTATTATTATTGTTGTATCCAAAGACATTAAACCTACATACTGTATCTGTGTTTTTCATCTGATTATGATTAGTTACAATTAAGCTTTAATGTAATGAGTCTCACAAATACTTCTTATGTAAACATATTTCAAATAATATTTACACATTCATGACCAAATTCATGCTACAGAATTGTATTGTCTCTTTTTTTCTCATCATTGAAAACTGCTCTTTTTAGAAGACAACAGCTCTGTCACAACATTCAAGAATTAACCTACAACTACTACTAAATATGTGTTGACAGTAGTTAGCACAAGGGATTTCTTTAAAAAAATCAAAGCTCCTCTTGTAAATATAGTATATATAATATGAAAATTATACATTGATAAATACTTGTTATGGAGCAAAAAGGAACAGTTTTAAAACAATACAATACAATAATTTTAACACTTTTCAGACCCCAAAGCCTGACCTGAGGGACACCCCACCCATCAGACCCCTAGAAAGTGACGCAGATGTAAGTATTCACAACTTTTACCTATGGCTCTTCACAGTCACCAGAGACCAGTACAGTAATTCATCATCATATTAGATGTGTCTCTCTGACTTGACATTAGTTTGAACTTTGAATTTCAGGCTGTGTTGACAAGGTTATGTGGTTGTGACAAGCTGCTACAGTCTTTGTCTGTAGAACTGGCCCAGCTACAAATGGATAAGGTCAGTAATCACCCCAGAAGTGTACAATTCGAGGCCATTTACAAAGTCTATGAACAATAAATGCAAGTAGAATTACAAATTTGTGTTTATGATATTTTTTATCAGCAATACTGGATTTCAAAAATGCAAATACATTTTAGTGGTTATAGTTGCACCCAATCCATGAGAGCACATTCAAATGTCTCTTTTCTGGTATATTCTATTCAGTTATGTATATATATCTGCATATTGTGACAACTTTTTCCCTTTTGCAGGACAGCGTTCAATGTGCATTAGAAGTGTCCAGGCTGCAGCTGGAGGAGTGGCAGAACCAGGGGCCCCGAGCCCAGGAAGAAGCACTGACCCAGAAGTCTTTGCTCCAGGAAGAGCTGGTCACAATCCGGGCCAGAATGTGTGACGTATCATTGGTGTGTAAAGACCAATACATGTGCAAAACTGCTGCACTTGCAAATCTTACATAATTCCTAATTTATTAGGAGAAATTATGGATCTTTGGGGATTTGTATGTATGATGAATTATTTGTTGTTTTTTTAAGCTGTCTGTATATTTTTATTCAGGAAATGGAGAGGGTGTGGAGTCAATATGAGAGAATGGAGAGTGAACTGTCTGTTGTCCGCTCACACCTTCAGCACATCTGTAACTTTGGAATTCCACAGGTATTTTATAAATTACAGAATATATCCTTTTTTTTACTAAAATAATGAGCATGTTTACAAATCACAAAGTCTCTGTTCTTTACTGTGAATGTTTAACCTTTAATCAAAAGCAACTTTTTAAACAATTATTTGAGGACTAAGAGCTAACTAAGGGTATCTCCATTTGTGTTTGTGTTTGTTTATGTGTTTGTAAATGTTGAGTGTTATGCCTGAAAACAGGCAGATTTATGAAGTTTCTTTCTTATCAGGAGCAATCTCAGGCTCAGAGGGAGCTGTGGATGATGGAGGACATCCTTGCTGGACTGAAGGTCAACAGGGATCACTTCCGCTTCCTGCTGGGATTACAGAAGCACCACAGTGAGCATCAGCATGTCCTACTGTAATCTTCTGTCAATAGACAGATGAAGTATTTAACAAAAAAGAAAAGTTGAGCTTCACGATAAAAAATAAAACACATTGGAAGTTGTTTGATTTACCTTAGTATTGTATCAAGCACCTTGTATTTAACTTTTATATAATACTATGGGGTGTGAAAGTATGTTATACAACACAACATTACTATCATCTATTAATATTAAATATATATTCATGAATGGATGGATGCATGGGGCAAGAGTTCCTGGATGGAAGTAGTTCTAGTACTACTAATACTAGTAGAATTAATTCAATTTCAAACTATAACAAGACAATTTGTATGTAAAATGGTGCCATCTTATCAGCCTCAATAGCAGGAGACCCTCTTCACAACACATACTCAGGTGGTGGTAAACCAGCACTGTAGAAAGTTTCTTTCTTTCTTCTTCTTTCTCAGCTTGATCTCAGCAATTTGATCAAACAGTTTAACCTGATGACTGAACAGTCACAGTTCACAGTTTTGTGTTGACTCAGTACATGCATTTTAATATTAAAGTCTTAAAAAGTCTTGCTTCTTTTTGGGTTTTGTCAATGGGCAAAGTTGACAATAGATGAACACTGTCAAGCCTGTCACCTTTTCTGCCTCCCCCTCAGAGTTCCAGCCACATCCCGGGTCTCCTGGCTCGCCCATAGACAGGCTGCAGAGTGGACTGCCAATGGTACAACTCCTGTCTGTTGTTTCTCGATGTTTGCTTATGAAGAAACATCTTTGAGTCCTACAAGTGTTTTCTTACAGTCTATCTGTGTCATACATTGTCGGAAACTTACATTTTCTGTTAGTGTTTGGATCAAGTCAAGAATAGATTCTATATTTTTAAGGTGAGGCCGGCCGTGACCATCTGGTATAGATTCCAATATGATAAAAAACAGACCACAAACAAAAGCCATAAATAATAATAGCTTTCCTGTTTTAATCATATCTCTTGTGATAATGATCCCTACAGGATGTGGAGCTAGAGCCACCAGTCCGTCCGCCACTACCTCAGGAGCTACAGGAAAGCCACCACAGCAGGAATCAAGGCTATGGTTATACAGAGTCACCATCTGAGGTGTGAAATATTTACATTATCAATGATGAACATTTTCAAGATAGAGTTTTTGTTGTTCATTTTTTTTATGCTTATGCCTCAGGGAATCTACAGCCACGCTGTTGATCTCACACACAGAAGAGGGAACAGCCAGTCTGATCTCCTTAATGTGAAAACACAGAAAGATGCATCTGGTTTGCACAGATATACTCTATACAAAAACAATAAATGGAAATAACAATATTAAGAAAATTACTGTTTTGCTAAATGTATTTTCTCATACATTGTATAATAAACAGCTTTAATACTTGTTTTGTTCAACAAGCTAAATGTTTTTTCACTACCCTAACGGCTTTGTTTTGTCTGCAACCCTCATGTATCCTATTTCATCACCATTTTTCTTTCGTTCTATCTCTCTTTACTCCCACCCAACCCCTCTCCCTTGTTCTATCTTCCTTATGTTGCCTATATTTTCATTTCATTTTTAGAATCTCAGCCTGGTTCAAAGTGGATCCCACCAGAAACAATAAACCAATCAACCAAGGTTTGATTCTTCATAATTTCCTGTTTGCTACAGTAGTTAACTAAACCTGGATGCATGCAGTGTGATCCAAAATGCACCAAATATAGAAGCAGTCAAAGCAGATTTTTCCTCATTGCAATCACAGCCAAATTCCAATTCTTTGATTCTCTCATCTCTCTTGCAATTAGGGCATGTTGTAGTGCCTGTTCTAGGCGAGAGGGGGGAGCAGAGGCTCATGTCTCAATACAGTAGCTCAGTCTGCTACCCAACCCCCCTTTCCCACATGCTCACACGCATATATATTCAGACATGCATATATGTTTCTGCACAGAAAGATGCAAATACATTATACTCTTTAGCAGTGTTTTTGATATGCAAATCATGGATTCTGCTTCTTGTTTTACATTTTACATGCTGCAGAGTTTATAAGTGACTCATTCTAAAAAGCCTAAATATTTTGTAGAAGATAAAAATGAGTGAAGAAGAACAGATTGAAAGGATGAAGAAAAATCAAGAGAGGCTGACTAATAAGAAGAAACCTTGCTTAGCAGCTCAAGGTGCCCAGACCCAAAGTCAAGGTTCAGAAACACGAGAGGAGGTTTGACAAATCATTGTGTATAACTGACTGAATCACTACTATTATGTTTTATACCAAATACTGTACTGCTTAAATATGAATCCACTTTGGTATCTTTTCAGGCCCCCTTTCCTTTAAGGGTGACACGAGTTGTTACAGCTGTACTGCCCTCCTCTCTTGTGGCCAGACGGGTTTCTGTTGAGGATCCACCAGCTGAGCTTGATACACCACTGCCTGAGCAGATCCCCTCTGAGATGCAGCAAAGACTGGCTGAGCAGAGTAAAGCGTTGAACAAATCACCTAGGCGGCTGCTGCTGGAAAGCCCTGATCAGAACCGGTGCTCAGCACAGATGCACCAGGATGTTAAGAAAACAAGCAGACAGCAGCATCAGGGAGTATTGAGGTCCTCCAAGAAGGAGTCACAGTCAGATGTGAGCAGAGCTGAAGCTACAGAGACCTCAAGGCATCAAGTTCAAGACCAAGCAGGTTTAGGAAATGAAAGTGCAGGCTCTGAAAGCAGGGTAAGGAAGTGTGAAATAAAATGAAAATACATCAAAGAGTAACACAATGAAAGCATGCTGCATATTCAGACAGATGAAACAGTTGAACACCGTACACGTTCTTGTTCAGTGCAGCTTCAGTAATACAGTGGGGCTTTGACTTGTCATCGTTTTGTGGTCCCAACTGCTGTATTTGTAAAATAACTAATAATTCAAAATCAATGTGTAGAAGTACTGTACCTTCCTAAAGACACAAGCTGTACATTTACGAACTCACAAATAAGAACATGAACAAAGATATATTTCTATTGTTTACCAATACTAATTAAAATAAAGGTACAGTACGTTCTCTTATCATGCTTAGTAATATTACTTACATTTGGAGCAATTAGACCCCAGAGACTCAACTGTTAAAGAAGACCTGGGGTCTCTGTGACTCTTAACAGGACATTAGATTTAACTCACATTGCACCAGTAAGAACGTCAGGTCCTTCAAATAATTAACAATTCAATAATTCTGTGTCATTACCATATTGAAAAATGCATTTATATCCTAAGAGTTCATTGTGATATATATTCTAATGTGAAATTACTGGAATAGGCAGACGAATGCCCTTCTGCCCTATTGACCCCTGACATGAACCCTGACCTTTGTCTGACCACTGAGCAACGAGAGGCCAAACTCCGACGGGTGGAACGAATACGAGAGAGAGTCATACGAAGGTGGGATCCTTAGTTTGATCTTTATGTTTAAATGTTTGTGATTGATTTAAAGGTCTCCACAAACTGTGTGTCTATCTATCTATCAGTGCAGTCAGAGAGAGTGCTACTTCGCACAATCAACTCCCAATCAGGGAGGAGCGACAGGAAGTTCACCAGATATCCCCTGACACAACAAAGCAAAGGATGAAATCAGGTACCCACTGCATTTAACAACACAAAATTAGCACCTTTTCAGTTGCAGCTGCATAAGTTTAGCTTTTAATAGCCGTTAGCTCTTACAGAAAATGTTAATAGAATTCTACATTGGTAGATGTATCTGCTGCTGACATACTATTTCTGCACTCATTTGCTGGCAAATCCTGCTCTGTTCCCTGTTTTCAGACCATGACTTTAATAGTGGCCATGGAAACTGTGGGGATAACATCAAAAGTCCTGCAGAACTTCAGCTTTCTAGTCAAACCTCTCAGGGTGAAGATGAAAGAGATGGACATGGGAAAAAATCTAAAAGTCAAGTTAAGTTTGGGAAAAAAACACATCTCAAAGAACACAGTGGAAGAACAGGGGTTGCCAAAACTAAAAGCAAACGCCCAGCTTCACCATATCATATCTCTTCTATGACTGTCTACCAGAAAGATGGAGGAAAGGGATTCACAAGATGCAATAATGAGGAGGAGAAAAAGTTTGCAGAACCTGCTGCTGTTGATGAAAATAATGCTTCATCTCCCAATCTCAGAACCAAATGGTTCCTCTCCACAAACCAGTGGCCAGGGTTCATACCTTTGCAGATCCCTGGTATAGAGTCACTATACAACGAGGAGATATCAGACCACGACAACCAACCAGCTTGCTCTGATGATGTGACTGATTCCACCGAAATGTCATCCACTGTAAGCAAAAGCTTGGAGAAAATGAAAGAGAACCATTCACTCTTCTATAAGATCGCATGTGATATCAGCATCTCAGACACAGATATAACAAAGAATAATGGGAATGTAAATTCCCAAATATCATCTAAGCCAGAAGAGGAAGAAAAGCTGTTGATCACAGAATCTTTGCCAGATGACGAGACCAGTAATGTTGGGAGGTTTTGTGATCAAGACAGTAAGGAATCCAGTTTAATTTTCTTATCAGGTGCTGATGGAAGCAGCCTCTCAGCTGATAACAAATTCCAATATTCAAAACTGAAATCCCACAACAAAACAGAGTTAAATACTTCAGCCAGTCCAGCACGAGAGATACATGTTTATGAAGAAATCCAACAGATAGGAAGGGAAGGTACCTCAAGTCAAGAGAGCCAGTTGAAAGTCAAGGAAACTAATCATGGTGCTTCTGCTCAGTATGCTGAGTATGATCAGGCCCTGGAGGAATGTGAAAAGACAAGAGAAGAAAAGTCAGAAGACAGGAAAATGGACAAAGAGCAATCTGAGGAGCTGAAGACATCTAGTAGTTTAATGGAGGAGGACGAAGAGACAGTCCCAGAACGAGGCGACGACAACTCCATCACTTCATCCAGCTCTGTGTACGAGGGACAAAGTGTTATCCGGAGTGCCTCTTTTGGGAAGGCACGAGTAACAGTGTTAAGGACAAGTTTGTAGAAGCAAATTCAGTAACAGCTTAGGGAGCTTAAACGAAAGGACTTGGGAAGGACAAGAACATAGTCAAGCAATTTATGGTAAAGAGAAATGCCTGAGGAGGATGTAAAGAGAGTGAAAGATATGATCCATATATTCATCCATATGAAGATATGGATCTAAGTGTGAGTTAGAAATGGTAAAATGGGAACATACACTATCAGAAAAAGACAAACGTTGAGAAACTTGAACATTTCCATTCTCATAATTTGTGGCTTGAAATAGATAAAACAGAAAGTGATGTATGTAAGTTCAGTGGTGTTCTTGCTGTTGATAAACACCAAATATCTTGTAACTAGTTTCAGTTTGAATACATGTCCAGTATTTGAGATTAACACTTTCATTCCTCTCCACATGTGCATCTAACATAACTATGATGGTAACTTTTATGACGGCAACACAACCCTGTTATTCTCACTGTAACAAAATGTGTTTTGTATGGCAAATATCCTAATTAATAAACATGCTGTGTGCTACATCAATGTGCAAACTCCTGCATTTATTTGTGCAAGAAACACATTTATGTTTCGCTCTCCTTTTTTTTTCCTCAATGAAGGTCCCCCCGGGTGCATGGGTGCTGCTCTCTGACTAGACTGATGCAGAATTACATGGAGCCACTGAAAATGGCTTTGTCACTTTAAATCCTTGCCGTGTCTCAGTGGATGACATCATTGTCTGAGAACACATTACATCACCCCTTCCCAGGCTCTCTCTCTTAAAGACAGCACCACCTTATGTTTACTGAGCCACAAACACATACATGCAAACATGCACAGACAGAGACCGGGTTGTCAGTTTACAAATGTGATATCAGTATGAACGTGCATATTAACAGCAGTCTCTGTGACATTACATGTTATGCATCTGCTGGAGAATGGATGTAAATTAAATTAAGAACAGCCACATTTCACAAATGCATTAAAGAGCTATAAGTCCTTACATGTAATAACACTGGCTTTGAACATATTTCTGCCATGATATAATATAATCGGCATGCTTCCCTTACCACATTTCAGTACATCAATACATTCATCAGAATATTTTAAATAAAATCTTGTTTTGTGTTTTTCAAAGAGCTTCAGTTGTCATATCTCAAATATACTGGGTATGTGGAAAAACTGGGAAAATGTGATCCTCATAATTATTTCATATAAAGTTAGATTATTGACTTATCTTAACAGTTACAAGATAAGCTAAGATAACAAAAAAACTATGATTAATACTAGCTGTGTTTAATAATGACTTTTTAATGGTCTGAAGTTGGGCCTATGGAGCATCAGCCCAGGCATCCCCTGCCTTCTTTTACAAAAATGCACTGCAGATATAAAACTGGTTTGTTATTTATAAAATAACTTGAACGCTGTTTATCACACGTACTGTTTTAAATTAGTGTGCTCAAGCTGCAGTTATAAAAAGCAATATAATGGAGCTTCATGCGCAGGGACTCTCAGTTTGCACTTGTCTGTGATATACATACACGCTTTATAATTAATCAGGTGTTTGATTGGCCTGCGAGTGCCCGTGAGTGCGTGCCGCGCGCGTAAATCACAGAGATGCGGAGAATGCTGAGAGAATGTTTCTTTAAGACCCATTACCTTCGAATCCGACAGAGGGGGAGTCTGTGGTAAGGTGGCGTATCGTCTCTCTCCGCGTCCCCCTCCTCGCCGTTTACATGTGGAAAACAGAGGCAGAAAAAAGAACACATACAGTGCGCTTTACACCGGTTTCGGATGGGGGACACGGAAACGGGAGGCACGGATGGACCTAAGGAATATTTAACATCAAACATGGACACTACAGGCTCCCCACGATGACTGTGGTAAGGATGCAACTTCACACCGCCCCTTCGCAACCCAATTTCCACTGAGAAGGATGATAATATCCATTAGGAAAACGCAGCGGTTGAAATGTGCATGCATAATTGTTACCAGAAATGCATGTGTGCATGCATATGTGTGATAACAAGTAGGCTACCTAACATTGTGTTGAAGATTGAAGGGGGTGGTGTATGTGCATATGTGTGTTGCGTGTGTGTGTGCGTGTGTGTGTATGTGTGGAAGGAGGGGGGTGGGGGGTACCATTTGAATAGAAACAAATAGGCTTATGTTAGGTGCAGGGCTGGGTGCCTATATCGGTGTCAGGCATTGACAGGTGTGTTGGCAGCACACAGCACGATTTATTTAGGGCGCGCTTGCTCGCTCCCGTTTGCATACAGTTAGGTGAGGTGATAGCTACTTGAGAGAGAGGAAGAGAGGGGGGTTTTACAGATGCCACTGAATATTGCCCTACTATTTGTTGCTTGTAATTAATCATGGCTGGAACTAAGCTCTTTGTTGGGAGCTTTGTAGTCAAGCCTCCCAGTTTGTCTCACGGCTGTCACTGGGCCTATGGAGTACTAATGTCTGGGGAAGGCAGGCCCATTACTGAAAACGTGCGATGTGCATTTTTGAGCCATCCTCCTGACGTGATGCTTTTCAACACTCTGTCGCCCAGGATCTGTGGATGGTGCAGACGTGGATTTGTCTTCTTCTCGTTTGCTTTCATTGTAATTTTTAACACACGAAGGACCAATCAGAGATCACTCCAATATATAGCTACCAAGCTTCCTACTATAAGAATGTAGATCTACGCGTGCGTGCGCGCTCGTGCGTCTATCATCGAACGGTCTTTCCTCCCATGCATCCAGAAATGGAGGTAGCCACAGACCAGTCGACCTGTCATCCGGAGAGCCTCGTCGTTTCCCCATTATTCCTGTATGCAGTGTGGATGCCAGTGCAAATAAAAGAGTGTTGTCCGGATCCTGGTGCTTTCATTCCCTCTACCCAGCTGCTGACAATCACTTATCTGTTCCAATGATGCGTTTCTTGCCCAGGGGGTACCGTTTCATGGTATTGGAGGGAGGAGGGGGAGAGAGACGCGTTCATTATGGTCGCTATATTATCTGCCTTTTATTGAATGTATAATTTCCTTATTTAACATTTCGTTGGGTCTCACTGTCGGAGGTTGTGGGAGCCCGCAAACCCCTCTCCCCGCCCCAGTGTCTAGTGGAGGAGAGCTGTTTTTGCTGCTCTCTCTCTCACACACACACACGCACACACACACACACGAGGCCGTGAAATTTTCTCTTGCCCATTTTTCGGAGACAGAGAATATTTAGTAACATGCGTCGCATGATACACAGCAAAATTGGGGAGCTTGTTCAAATTGGTCACCTGACAACCGGTACTATACAACTAGTGCGTCTACTCTAAGGTACTGTTTTATGATGACGGTGGTGATGCTGATGATGTGGGTAATCATCACATGAAAACACAGAGAGACGCCAACATACACACAATGTGGTGACATAGTGATATCAGCTCACCCATTACCCCAATGAATCAGACGCAGCTACTTGACGATGTATCTCTACATTATAGAACAATATTATCACCAGCTCACTGTTTTCATGCTTCCACTGCCCTCAAGTTCTCATTTCTATGGGAACAAGAAATGCAATTATTCAAAGACAAGGACCCAATAATGCTCATAAGGCTCTAATCTCACTGTATGATAAATCCATTGAGCTGTTTTAATGCTTCTATTTCACACACATACACACATGCACACACGCACACACACACACACATAAACTCATAGGTCCTGAAGTCCAGTGACCTCACAACTGACGCTTGAGTCAAAACTGCAGGCTGCACAGTTATGCTCTGCTCGTACTGAATCAGGAGGCCTTTGTTTCTACAGCACAGACTCATTGTATGACACAGGAGCAATATAGCAATACAAGCGTAACTGTGGGTGTGCAGTGATTGTTACAATATACTGTATACGATATTCTGCAGTAATTACTTTACCCTGTTGTTCTGTTGCCCCTCCTGTGCTAATGAAGGGCTGCTGGTAAAAACAAAGTTTTGTAAGTTTTTCTTACAACCCTTATACAACACCCCATATTTAAGAGGAGTTCAAGGTGCTTCAAGGTCCTCTACCAACTCAAATTAATTTCAGGAACACATTTTAGGTAGTTTGGATCAGAAAGCAACAATCACAAGCTGCTGTAGTCTTTGGTCGACAAGACCCCTCAGGAAACAGTCAGAGCAAACGTCTGAGGTACTTACTATAGTTTGATCAATAAAGTGTTTTTAAAGAGACAAATAAGTGATGCATTCAAGTCAGGAAATCAAAGAAATGGACACCGTGGTGAATTTGTGTCATAGAGATATTCTTCCCTATAGAAATCTATGGATCCTGATGAACAACTTTGGTTTATCAATAAACAAAATCATTTTAACAACAAAATACTTGCTGAATACTTGTGGAAGGCAACATAATACACACCTGGACAGTTCAAAACCCCCAAAAGTGAATTTTACTTTGTTATGTTTCAAAACAATTGAGATCCTGATATTGTCACTGAAATTTATGCCTCTGGGTTAAACGTTCACCTGACGTTTGTAGATGTCAGGGCATCACGTTTTCAAGTCTACCCCCTTCCCCAGTGTGCATAGTGCAACGATGACACAATTTAGTTTATTATGCAACCCTAAATAAGGCAGAGAAGTTGAAAACTGTACATAAATCCGATTTCATTTTGTACTAAGAAAATGCAGTCATTGCCAGTTCAGCCTTGCATCAATGATTATCCATCAGTGGAGCAGGAAAGCTGTTTTTTAGTGGGACACACAATGAGGATGCCAAGTGCTCTAGCCAGCTCACCAGCACAAGCAACTAATGCAGAGCTGTATCAGGACTCCAATTACCAGCAAGCAGTCTCCATCTTTGGTCCTGGATGTCTATATGGAAATAAGAAGAGGACAACTGGCAAAGACTTATTTGCACTGAGGCTCATTTGATCTAAATATGTTTGATTCACAAAATAGATGATTTTGGTTGGACAAAGAAATTCTTTAGTGAACTGCCCAGTCTCACTGACGTAAAGAAGCCTGCATGGGGCACTAAATCAGTCTAAACCACTTAAAAGTATAAAGGGCAGTGCAAGCCCTTGAGTATTGTAGACTAGACAGTGAAGAATAGAGAAGGAAAAAAGAGAGGGACACAAGGCACTATAAAAATATAGATTGCATGAATCCATAACATTTTGGTTGACAGTTTGCAGACTGGGACAGTGGCCTTGTTCTCTACAAAAAAGGTAATTTAAGAAATTAAGGTGATTTATAATGATAAAACTGATTTAAGGGATATTGTGGGATCATATTTTATCAAGATTATCATTTTAACAAATTTATTCATGAGCGATCACAGCAACTCATATATTAAAGTAAGGTTTTGCATTTTAGGAAGCATGCTTATGTTTGCTTTCTTACAGAGTTACCATGCTATTCATATTTCTGCCATTTAAATAAAGCTATAGTCAGCAGGCAGCCTAGCTCAGCATTCAATTCTAAACAGGTGAACTTACTTCTCTTCCAAGGTAACACAATCCACAAAATTTATTAATTAATCTGTCAAAAACATTATTTAATATGAGTCACATGATTTAATCTGTAAAAACACACTGAAGTTTAAACTGCAGCTTTAGCCAGAGTTTGGTGCCTGCACCATACCTGTCAAGTTTTGGATTTGAAAATAAGGGAAATTTTCCGGCACCAGCTGTGAACCATCCCACCACCTCAACCAGGCTCCAGTATGCCTTACATTTTAAGACAGGTGTACAAGAAATCTAAAATAACCACTTGTCATTTACATTTTTTTTCATCACACATTTTCTGTTAATTTCTCATGTTCACTCACGTGGCTCTCTGGTATTCTTTAATGACTTATTATACAGATTTGC
>JAUBNQ010000011.1:8485602-8544582 GCA_032353495.1 Ctenopoma kingsleyae
CACACCATCTTCTGTAGAGCATTTTAACAACAAACAACAGTTAGTGGAAAATACAATTTGATTTAATCTGCATCCGAGCTCACAGGATGTGAGGATTTGCAACACACAGTACAAACGGGAGCTTGAATGGTGGAAGAAACGTTAGAATCTGTCCGACTTCATAGCGACTTTCAGCCACTCCTCTTTCTGTCACTGTGGCGTACAGGGATAATTTTATTCCTGTATCCCCAAATTGTTTCTCAAGTTGCACAGCTCAGTGTGTATGGTATTTAACGTATCTTTCATTTCATTTCACTGTATGTTGAGATTCTGAAGATTCACAGTAGATGTACTGTATAAGCAGAAATCCAGAACTGATGATGTTAATGGATATTCATCATACTATCATGCACTAAGTCAACATATTGTTTATTTAGTCAAAATGCTAATTGCAAACCATTAGTTGGCTTTACTGAAACAGTTGATGCTTGCAGTATCCTTTCTAATTTCTTATATGCTCACTGAAGTTAATTGGCGAGGATCTAATGCAATGCTTTCTCTCTTTTACAGCTCTTACCCCTGGTGTTGTGAGGAGCTCTGCCTCGTGGACACAATTTGGGAGTATCAACCCTCCTTTATCCCTCCCTTCCCTATAACCCCCTTCCCTTTCTTACCCTCTGCCAGTCCTAGCCACCCACAGAACGGCTTCCCCGCAGATACTTCTTGCATAACACAGGAACACATAAGCATTCTGATCACTTACCATGCAGGTTGGGACTTTGTGAAGGAAGACAAGTGAACAAAGACTTACAGAAGTGAGTGCTGGAAGACAACATAAAGGCAATAAAAACAGGAAGCTATGTAGATGTGACCAAAGGAATGATATTTTTGGAAAACTGAAAGTAAAGATTTATATTTTGTACATCTAACTTTTAGTACAACCCAAGCCACGAAGAGAGACATTTTGCATGCACAATCCTGCTTAGTTTTCTCTATTAAATTGACAAATACGCCACGGTCTCATGATGATGTGCGAGGTGATGCCCACCATTTCTGAGGATGGGCGAAGTGGGACTGGTGGAGGCCCCTCCTCACCTGCTGGTGCAGGAGTTGGAGGCCCTGGAGGTGCAATGGGAGGTGGAGGTTTCAGCGGGAGAGAGCCCAGAGGTGGAGGTGATGAAGGGGGCAGCACGGGGAACCTGGAGTCTCTAATGGTCAACATGCTGACAGAGAGGGAGAGGCTGCTGGAGAACCTGAGGGAGACACAGGAGAGCCTGGGCACGGCTCAGCTCCGTCTCCGTGAGCTCGGTCATGAAAAGGAGTCACTTCAGAGGCAGCTATCTATTGCTCTACCACAGGTATAACTCTGTTTGTCTCTGTGTGTGTATGTTCCTTGTTTGAACAAATTTTGTTCAGATACAATTTTTGTGAGGCCATTTTGGTCTTGTGCGAATGTTTTAGCCGGTCGGCATTAGATTTAGGTTTTGGTTGGGGTTAGGATAAAGTTTAGGGTTAGACATTTAGTTCTGATGGTTCGGTTAAGGGAATAGGGAATAGATTATGTCAGTGAGTGCCCTCACAAGTTTAGTGAGACACAACTGTGTGTATTTATAATCTGTGCATATGTATATATGGCTCTGACATGAAAGAGTGTGTTTTGGCAATGCAGATGTATAAAGCAACATTTAGGTAACATTGTTTGCTCTGTACCATCACAGTCTAGTTCTGTACAGTGCAAGTGTGTTTTTCTGAGAATGTGTCATTGTGAAGCTATCTCATGAGACACTAAGCCTCACTGCAATGACAGTTCACGCAGAGAGACCCAACTAGAAAGCGGATGTTAAATACTTCCCCCTCTGCATCTTCAGTTTTTCTCACTAATGCAATTTTTAGTAATGCAGTGGGTTTATGTTCCTATCATCTTCTGACAGTTTGTCTAAGTTGCATCTCCAGTTTTCCCCTGATTGTGTAATGAAGTTTATTGTGTTAGTTCACCATGTTGTTAGTGGGTGATTAATGATGGTGGAAGACAATAATTGTTAAAGGCTTCAGCTTAACTTAAAAGAACGCTTTATGTTCGAGGAATTCCCTTTGGTTTGATAATGTGAAGTTAATAATAATGAGAATTTGAAGCGTTTACCCTACAGTTATAACATGAGCAACTTTTTTTCCCTAGGACAAATCTCCAGCTCCAAATGTGTGACCATCTTATAGTACTGTATACATACAGTAGCTTGCTGTAGGACATTATTGTGTTTGCAGCATATGTGAGCTCCAGCCACAACCAAGGCAGGTAGTCAGTCAGGTTTCTTGTGGACACTAAAGCCTTTTGACGGAGAGTTGTTAGATGTTAGGTTGTTGTTAGGGTACACAGGGTATACATATATATATATACATATGTTCTTTAGAGCTGAAACAATTACAGTTTTCTGACATTTAATTGACTAAATTATTGTTGGAGTACAATTAAATATACAAGTGTCTATGATATTATATAAATGTGTGTTTTCCTACTTGCATAACTCAGTTGCCATTTACTTAGAGAGCAGTACTATAAATTCATATAAACAAATGGAGGCCATTGAGTGAGATAAAATAGAAGTGATAAGGGGCCAAGGGAAGCCCACTGAGAAGCTGACCCCCATCCAAACAAGAAACAATCCCATAAGGGCAGGATCCAATGGACCCACTGTGTGACCATCTGTATAGTTTTCTCTCTGGCTCTTTTTCTTTTCTATCTTTGCAAACATAGGCCCATTTTATATGTCCACTTTCAACAGTTTTTTGATCGTAAAGCAGGTAATCCTGACTGTCATCATCTGTACATCGTTTTATTGTAATTAACAGCAATTCCCTCTAAGCTTAAGTACTGGTTGTGTTTTAATGACACATGAAGAAATTGTTGACCATGGATTCTATGAGATTTGTTCACAGCGTTTTTGTAAAGCAAAGCATGCACTCTTTTGTTTGTAGTCCTTTTCAGCACAGTGCAGGAGTTGCAAACGTATCCCCAGCGGTGCTGTAAATGACATATCGATGCTGTGTTTTTGGGGGTCTCGTTTGTGCATTCCAGTGCAGAGCTATTGTGTAACAGTGTGATGTAATCCATCCATGAATGCGAGTTCACAGAGGCGGATGAGTAAGACGGAGTGGTGGTGGAAACTGTGTCAGTGATTTACATGATTATTATGTAGGTTTACATCATATAGGTCTTCCTACATTCATGTTCTCAGGTGTTTCACAAAATGGGTTTCTGGAGGGTTATGTGTATTTTTAGCATTGTGTGTGCATCCATGTGTGTGTTCAGAGGAAGCAAGCCAATTTGGCTACATGTGGCCTGAGTAATGTTTTTGTCCTTTCATCTCATTGCAGATCAAGTGACTGTGCAAAGAGCACTTAAACTTATAAAACCATACATTTAAACAGTTTGTTTTCTTTGCCCATGAACGCAGCTTGTCTGTTCCACAGGAGTTTGCTGTGTTGACTAAAGAGCTGAACATTTGCCGGGAGCAGCTTCTGGAGAGAGAGGAGGAGATTGCAGAGCTCAAGGCGGAGAGAAACAACACACGTGTAAGATGTTTAGCGGCCATTTTGCTTATTAGCACTGTAACAGCCTCTGTGTTATCTTCTTCACCCATTGTGGGTGTATGGGTGTGACACTGTTTGATTTGCTTCTGTTTTGCTCGTTCTCTTCTTTCCTCTTCAATTTTCTCTTTTCTCTTCGTGACTCCCTTTTTGAGTTTATCTGCTTTCCTTATCTCTCCCACTCACTCCTTGTCCCTTTCTCCTATTCGGCGCTCTTCTCACCACCCAATTTCATATTATCATTCCTAAAACCCTTCACTTCTCTGCATCTTCTCTGAGTCCTCTCTCTTTCTGTTCCTCTCTCCCATCCCCTGCCCTGCTCTCTCTGTGTATATCTCTAATTCTCTTTACATCCTCATCCTCTATGTATCTGTCCTTGAAATCTATTTCTTACCTCTTGTATGTTAACACCTTTGCATTTTCTTGTGACATCCCTCTATACCCATTGACACCTGTAGTTGTTGCTGGAGCATTTGGAGTGTCTGGTGTCTCGCCATGAGCGAAGTCTGAGGATGACTGTGGTAAAAAGACAAGCCCAGTCCCCTGCAGGGGTCTCCAGTGAGGTGGAAGTCCTCAAGGCCCTTAAGTCTCTGTTTGAGCACCACAAGGCCCTAGATGAGAAGGTGGGTCAAAAACTGCTGATGAAAAGCCTTTATTTATCAAACTGCTTACGACTTACAAACTTACCCCAAACTAAAAGCAGTGCAGAACTTGTTTTAACAACTTTTGGTTCACTGTTGACACTCCTTTGTGTTGTTTTCAATCAACAGGCAGCGGTTTTCAAAAAAGCACTATAGGTTAGATTAGGTTAGTATAGGTTCATACGTTCTTTAAACTAAAAATAATAGTCAGGTGTCCATTTGAACACTGGAACAGGTTTTGCCTGTTTACAGTGGCCATTAAAGATCAATTTCTCACACGCTTGACGGTGGCCAAAATATACATACAGAATAATAATAAAATAAATACAAATTATCTATGAAAATTAAAGCCTTGTTAGTGCAAATGTCTCACTTGTTGGATTTTGTCCCCCCACACTTACATTAAAAGCTTCAGGAAAAGATCTTTTAATGACAAGCATAAACAAGAAGAATAATTACCGCAGGCAGAAGCTATTTCAGTGTGCTTATGGACACCTGGCTATACTTTTAAGACAGCCTGTGAGCATGAGGACAGGTGACTCCTGTCTACATAAGCAATACCATTTAAGGTCATATATGGGCACTATTTAAAAAAACTAACAATGGGCCAAATGAAGGGTAAATCCTTGTATTTCATGTGCTGTTTGTGATCATAGCTACTCTAAAAGGTACCTGCAAGTTGTCAGTTACCTGATAAAAGTCCCTTATTTTACATTCTTACTGATGTTGGCACTTTGGAGCATTTCTAGAACTTTAATAAACATACAGCAAGCGGAGGTGAACATATCAGCCTCATTGAAAGTCTCATCAGGATGAACTCACCTAAAATGCTAATGTGGGTTCACTTGAATGGGAAGGCAGCGCACAAAAATACGTGATGCACCATTCCTGCAGGATTTCTGTTATAATGATGTGAGTGTTTTGACGTCTCATTTGGTTCTTTCAAAGTTTATCCAGAAGGTCAACAAGATGTACTATAAGAGAATAACAAGGGAAATCCATATTAGACACACAAATGGTGCTTGAATCTTAATTTGCAAATGCTGTCATGATCAGTCAACTCATATCACTCCTTGTTGCTTCACCTGACAGGTACGAGAGAGGCTTCGTGTGGCCCTTGAGAGGGTGTCCATGTTAGAAGATCAACTTGCAGCATCTTCTCAAGAGGTAAAGTTCTATGCAAGTGGTTTTAAGATATTCAAGATTGGTGTGAAAAAACATGGAAGTCAAAAATACATTAATTTGTATCGTTTGCCTATTGTGTCTGCCTCTTTCCAGGTAATCTCATTAAGAGACCAAATTAAAAGACGTCAACAAGGGGTGGACGGCGGGAAAGATGTAAGGGAGGGTTTTATGCATGTTGGTTCCAGTTGTTTTTGTGTACACTATGTATTAGCGTCCAGAAAGTCTGTAGAAATTAGATGTATGGGTACCATGTTGTGTCAGTGTGATTTTGTCTAACCTATAGCTCATTTAATGTAACTGATTCTAACTGATTATTTTCTTCATCACTCTCATTTTTTTCTGTTCATCATTTCAGCGACTACCCAATGGTCCCTCCTCCAGCCTGGAAGATGGAGAGCTTGAAAGACAGAGAGAAGGAGAGATCGAGCGACAGAGGGCTGAACTCTCCCAGCTGAGGGAGAGACTGGCCCTCATGTGCCGGCAGGTGAGTATGTGTGATCATGTGTATCATCGCGGTGATGGCCAAAATGTGGTTTGAAGACTCCTTTTTTTCAAGATTATTTTTTGGGCAGAGGCAGACAGGTAACATGGGGAAAGAGAGGAGGTGTGACATGCAGCCGACCAGAAACGAACCATTTTGCTACCAGTGCACTCCAAAGACAATTTTTAAAAGCAAGGACATTTCAATCATTGTTAAATATCAAACCACAGTTGTCCCAGAAGAGTTTTTGTCAATAACATTGGATATCCACAAATTAAGCAAATAAAGTTAAAGTTTAAAAAGAAATCTCTAAACTGAAAAATTCTGTTAATCTGCTTTGTTTATCTTATTATTTTCACATATGTTATCCAGTTTAGTAAAATAATTTTGCTAAAAAAGTGCATTTTACTGAAGCTACCCTCAATATTTTGGTGTGTTATGGTCTCAGTTAGGTTTCAACCATAATGACCATGAGCAACAGATCAGAGGCTGAATTAAACAATTTCCCTCAGGGGATTAATAAAAGTTTTTTTTTATTTTGAATTCTTGTACTATTAGCTTGTACAAATCAGGCAAACTGTTCTGGCATGCGTATATATTCTGGATGCACAGCTGTATTTTTAGGTGTTTATTTAGGTATCTACTGTGTGAGTACTACAGGTCTCACTCTCCCCTCTTGTGGCCTGTTAGATTATTGCAATAGATCTGAAAAGACAGTTCTGCTGTATATTGAACAGTAACATTCTGTGTGTTAGGTGCCAGACTCTCAAATCTGCATGCTACACACTTGTCAGTGTTGCCTTTTAAGAGTCTAACATTGACCAGACACACGTTTGTAACCTATCACTGTCATGTCTATTTACACTCGGTGCTGTGGCAGTTAACACCGACTCACGTAGGTTCAATCTGTGTCATCTTGTGCCCCTTTGTGGTGTCACATCAGGTTGGGGAAATAGAGGAACAGCTTGCAGCCGCCAGGAGGGAGGTGACAAAGTCGGAGGAGGCCAATCAGAAGCTCCAAAGGGAAGTGAAAGAGGTCTGTTTGGCAAATCTGTCTCTTCCTGGCCAAGACCCTGAGCTCCCTCAACTCTGAGGACCCCGAGTGTATATTCAATCAAACACAATGGGCATATGTAGAATATGTAGAAGTACTAATATGTATTATTCCCAGGGTAAATGAGAAGGGATTGAGAGAAATGAAACAGTTGTGAGGTGGATTTAGCTTATTGTTGTTACTGTAGATACTGAATTCCACAATAAATGTAAAAGAATTTGTAATAGACGGTATTTAAATGTATTGCTTATATAGGCCATACACACATAAAATTGTTATAATCTAGTTCAGTTCTTATGTGGCCATCAGTTATCACGTGTCTAACATGAAAGGTTAAAAGTATTGAGTGTACATTGTCTTGACTAACAATGTCTCCTTCAGGCTCTTTGCCAAAGGGAGGACATGGAGGAAAGGATTACAACACTTGAACGCAGGTGTGTATGAGGAATCTATTCTTAGTTTTAGTGAGGACTTTTTTAAAACCAGAATTTCATACATCAGCTGTAATGAACATCGCAGACATATCACCTGTTGGCTGGCAATGTGTTGCAAAGGTGTCCTGACACCTTTTTATACAGTCTGAGGTCATTCTACATAATGAATCTGTATTACTTTCTTACCATATAACAGCTGTACATGATGAGAAAAAGCTGGCTTCCTGGCGCACAGTTTATTGAAAGACTTATTGTGACTAGCTAATGTCCTACCCCTCCAGTTAAATGTGTAATGTAGATAGGATAGTATCTTTTTTATTTAGTTTAAGGTTGGTCCAGTATTGTTTAGATTGGTCTCTTAAGAAGAAGAGATCAGTTCCAGTCACATTTTTTCTACTTTAGTAAACGATGTAAGATGTAATTAATCAATAGGTGTCTATTGTAATATATACCCATTTTTGTCTTCACTTTCACTGTACACCCTTTGTCTTCCAGGTCAAAAATGACCCGCCCTCACTAAACATCTAAAATAAAACAATTTCATTTCATTTTAAATGCCAAATGTATTTAACATGACGAAACAACCTGCCATTCATCAGAAACTGTGTGAAAATTTTAGTTTTACACACAGTTTCCCCTTTTTACAGTGCAGAAAGACTGCATTCATTCAGTGGATACCACCCGTTTTCATTTCAACACATACAGTATATGTTCATATGTGTTTTCTTTACTAAGGTAAATTTTTATTATTTTTTATTATTTCTAAAGGTGGTAATCAGTATTTTTAAATCAAGAGATTACTCTTGTAGAGTACTTGTACAGCCCAAAAATCACAAATGCAGAAAGTAGTTTTGAATGCAATTTACTGAAGGCACTTCTAATAGTCAAAAGTGAACATCATAAACCAACAAGGCAATCTGAGAGGGCAACCACTACAAGAGAACAACTGAATAACACAGGCTACCTCCTAAACACATCCCCTAACAAACACAATCTCATCTCTCACAAGGTAATCAGTGAGTACATGTCAGTAAGCAACTGTGTTTGCATGCTCTTTGCAGTTATATTTCTCACATTTGCAGCACATAGTATGCGTTTTACAGTCCTTCTTTGGTGGGCAGAACTGACATCTCTTCCACCTACTTGCCCCAGCTGGGGCAGAGCATGGGGCAGTGGCAGATCCAGCCACCTGAACAGCTTTCAACAGCTGAAGAGGCTGCTGTACGGGCGGGGATGCTTCTCTGTACAGAAAGTTTTAGCTCTGTCTAAGATCAATCAGCTGTGCGTGTGTATCTATGTGTGTGTGTGTGTGTGTGTGTGTGTGTGTGTGTGTGTTTTGTAGCCTTTAACTGACTCTGTCACTGATTTTAATTCCCGGGTCAAAAATTACCCAAAGACAATCTTTGTACTCAAGTTGTGTACAGATTCCATACAAAAATGAATAAAGCCAATATTTATCTTTTTCTAATGTTTGGGCCACTTTAGGAAAAGTCATAAAATTTCAAGTTGAAAAAACAACATTTAAGGGGTTTTCTCTGCTGTTAAACACAGTTTTGGGTCATTTTTGACCCGAAGACAACAGGAGGGTTAAAATTGTTTTCTTTGCTGAACAATCCTTTTTTTTATTTTAGATTAACTATCTGATTTTTAAGTGACAGAAAACTCAAATGAACCACTTGTAATTATACATACAGTTTCTTGCTAATCATACATTTGATGGTGGTTTTATGTTGCCTGCAGGTACCTCAGCGCCCAGAGGGAGGCGACTTCTCTCCATGATATCAAAGACAAGCTGGAAAATGAGCTGGCCAGCAAGGAGTCCCTGTATAGACAAGTAAGAAATAATAATCTCATATTCAAATATGGTTAAAATAAACCTGTCAGATGTTGTTATACGTGATGATGATAGGGTAGTATTTAGAAATATGAAAATGTGTGCTTGTAGGTGCGTAGCGTGGTTTCTCAGGTTGCAGCTCTTATGTAGTGAAAATGTGTTTTCATGTGTGTGTCCAGAGTGAAGAGAAGAATAGACAGCTGCAGGAACGCCTGGATGAAGCCAAGCAGAAGCTCCAGCAAACCCTACAGAGGGCAGAGACATTGCCTGAAATCGAGGCCCAGCTTGCCCAGAGAGTTGCTGCTCTCAACAAGGTACTAACATACTGCTGAACAGTTGCATCAATTTTAATTGGCTTTAACAATGTACCAAATAATGAGATAATCATGTATTTTTTTTAATAATAAGTTTCAAACTTTTATTTGGATTTATAAGCTCGCAACATACTTTTGGGGCATCTGAAAATGTTTGTGTTTTCTCTTATTAGGCAGAGGAGCGCCACGGAAACTTTGAGGAGCGACTACGGCAAATGGAAGCCCAACTCGAGGAGAAGAACCAAGAGCTACAGAGGGTAATATCATTTGTCTTGTCTCTACATCCCCCTTTATTAGTGATATAAAAACACTTATTCCTGTCTTGAGCACTTCTTTCGTGGCTTTGCTTCATTTTAGGCGAGGCAACGAGAGAAGATGAATGATGAACACAACAAACGCCTCTCTGATACAGTGGATAAGCTTCTGTCTGAGTCCAATGAGAGACTGCAGCTGCACCTCAAAGAGAGGATGGCAGCACTAGAGGAGAAGGTAAGGAGAAGACTGTAATATATTTTGTGAGGGAATGACAGAGTGGAAAATAAACATTGTTAAAAAACCTTATTTATTCTCCTCTGCTAGAATGCTCTTTCAGAAGAACTGAGCAATATGAAGAAAATCCAGGATGATCTTTTAGCTAATAAGGTATTCATTAATTTATTGATCTTTCATCAGTGTTTTCTCATGTTCTGTATGTGAAAAGTCAAGGCAATGTAATTATGTATAGTTTGAGACAAAAAAAACATTTTTGCTGAACCTTCAATTCTGACAGGCTGATAAAACCTGTTTTTAGTTTCTGGCTTTCATAACATTTGTAACACATTTTCTGACTATGCTGGCCTTTATTCTTGAAAATTCCCAGTTTGTGAAAAAATACACTTTTCCAAACAAGAGAGATGATGATTCACAAATAGGAGTCTTGTTTCCTTTGGTGTAACTTTTCTCCTCCTTACTTTAGGAGCAGCTCCTTGCTGAGCTGGAGAGAATCCAGCTGGAGCTCGATCAGCTGAGAGGCAGACCTGGCTCTTCTTATTCCAGGTTAGCCATAGTGACACTTACCTAATTATTATTAATTTACATAATACAGTATGTTTTATATATTTTGTGAATTCTCAATGGATGCTTTATGTACACTGCCTGAGCACAAGTGTTTGTTTGTGCCGTGTTTAGCTGTAATGTTTAAAAAAATCATACTGTACCTAGAGGATGTTGTTCTAGCTGAAAAATATGCAACTGATACATATTACATTCTTAATTCATATTGATGCAGCTCTTTTCATATGGTTTGTTTTTAGAGATAAATCAAATGGTTGTAATTTCACTCCCAGAAAATGGGGAAATTGTCATTTACAAGTACTGTGGCATAACAAAAAAATTTTGGATCTCACTATAGGGCGGGCAGCGTGAGCTCACTTCCATCCACCCTTTTTCGAAGATCTCTTCCAGGGAGTGCCTCAGAATTGCGATATCCCCAGGGTGGAGGCTCACTCCCAGCCGGCTATGGTAGCGCCTCTAGTGGGGTGGTGGTCAGGCGGACACACCGCGGCCGGTGGGGAGCCCCTAGAGATGACAGCAACAAGGTGTTGAGGAAAATCTGAGATAATGTGTATGATTGTGATGTTGGATGGCATAGTTTTGTGCACCCTTACCACCATTTTTTCGTCTTTTCAGTATGGAGAGTGGGACAGTGGTACTATGCTGGGTCCTGGATTTGAAGGAGGTGTGGAAGGAGGCTGCTCTGATGACGAAGATGACAGGGAGACCCTGTTTGGCTCTGAGCTTCTCTCTCCCAGCGGACAAACAGATGTACAGACTTTGGCCATCATGCTACAGGAGCAACTGGAGGCTATCAACAAGGAGATTAAGTATGTCTGTCTCAATTATAGAACTACAAATCCATTTTATTTATGTAGCCCAATTCCCAAATCCCAAATTTCCCTTAGTGGGCTTTGCAACCTGTACATCAAGGATATCCTCTGCCCTTTGACCCTGAAATCAGATAAAGAAAAACAATTTTTCTACTTTTCTCAGGCTGATTCAGGAGGAAAAGGAGAGCACAGAGCTGAGGGCAGAGGAGATTGAGAGCAGAGTCAGCAGCGTAGCCCTTGATGCCCCACCTCTTCCACCCTCTTCACTGGGAGGGCGAGACAGTGTTGGGAGGGGTTACATGACTCCCTCCATCACCTCCTCCACATTAGCATCTCCCTCACCACCAAGTTCTGGACATTCCACCCCACGCCTGCCTCATTCACCTGCCAGAGAGACTGACAGACAAGTACTGTCTCCTCTAAATAAAGATTTCTTAACACCAATCACAAATTAAAGTCAAGCTGACGAGTAGTGTGTAAATCTACTGAATTCTTTCCAACCTGCAGAATAGTAAAGATGGTGAAGAATGCAGAGCACTTGCCCTGATTGACTCCACCCCCCCTCCAGTTCCTCGAGCCCTACGATTGGATCGAATGACACACACTCACCCGGGGGCAGGACTTGATGACCACCGTGAATTTCGCAGGTAAAATATCCAGAACTCAAGTTTTTCATAAACATTTTCATAAATATCAAATGCAGTAAGAATCTTATCAGAATCATTTATCCTCTGTCTGTGTAGTCTTTCTGCTGATGGAGCCACCACTGCAAGCCAGGATTCCCTTCACAAAGCCAGCAAAAAGAAAAGCATTAAGTCATCCATTGGTCGTCTCTTTGGTAAAAAGGAAAAGGGGAGGATGGGTGCGCCTGGGCGTGAATCTGCCTCACTGGGTTTGCAAATAAACTGTTGCTATTATCCAACTAAATAATTTATTTTACTGTAGTAAGACAACGATCAACCATGAAGTGGATTCATTAAACAGTTATTATTTTTGACATTTACCTTTTCCAGCCTCCACACCTTCTGATGATCTGGGTTCAGCTGACCCACTAGGTCTGGCTAAACTTGGTACTGGAACAGTGGAAAAAGACCGCCGCAGCAAAAAGAAGTGAGATCAATCATCTTTCACACACTTTTCATGCTATACAGTAACCTTTGAACCCTACTGTAGGGTGCAGTGTATAAGCAAATGGAACAGTCCAGTGGCACTATTCGAGCATGACACTAACCAAGCCTGGGTGACATTGCAAGACACAAATGTCAATGTTATTTAACATCTCAAGTTCAGTGTGATTTTCTATTTATAATAGACAGAGGTAAGGTGAGATATGAAGAAATTAATCTCTGTCAAACTTCTGTTTTCCACTTTCCTTGCCAGGCATGACCTGTTAGAGGAAGCCTGTCGACAGGGTCTGCCTTTCGCCTCATGGGATGGCCCGACTGTTGTTACATGGCTTGAGGTTTGTCATGGCACACAATGTGCTTTGCAATGGAAGGATCAGTTCAGTTTGTAGATAGTCTGACTTAATATCACTAATAAGTTTCAAGTACTTATAATAGTAGTCACTGTAGTTGTATGATAACTAACGGGTTAATTTTAGTAACAGGGTCATGTTATAGCTAGCTGCACTGTCTGTATGCACCAAATTAGCAAGCAACACATGAACCTTGCTTTTTCTCACGGGGTGGTTTGTGAAGTAACATCATTACAAGCGTCTTCTCTCTTTTTATCCAGCTGTGGGTCGGGATGCCAGCATGGTATGTGGCAGCGTGTCGTGCCAACGTTAAGAGCGGCGCCATTATGGCTAACCTCTCGGACACTGAGATCCAGAGAGAGATTGGCATCAGCAACCCTCTGCACAGACTCAAACTCCGCCTTGCCATCCAGGAAATGGTCTCCCTTACAAGTCCATCTGCACCTGCAAGCACTCGCTCTGTGAGACTCAGTAAAACACATGATGCAATGCTAAACATCAGTGTGCCTCATGTGTACACAGCTGGGGCATTAACTAATTCATACATTCATGTCAAGAAAGGAGACTGATTTTGTATTTGTTTACTGTTATTACAGTCGACCAGTAACATTTGGATGACACATGCTGAGATGGAATCTCTTACTGCTGCCACAAAGCCAGTAAGATTGAAAATTATTTTACTTATCAACTATAAAGAAGAATTACATGTTGTAGGATACTGATCTACTGTTATATCTCTGTCACCTCTGATACAAACCTCAGTAGCACAAAATATGCAATATAAAAATTCTCACATTGATAAGCTTTTTTCTTTTTCTTTGTCTTTGATTAGGCATGTTTGGCCTCATCCTTCCCTTGCTATTCCCTCAAAATCTGTTTTGATAAAGTGTTTTCCAACTAATTTTCTCACTAACAAAACTTTTCCTCCCTCTGCCTTCTTCCCCTCCGTACTGCCCTGACACTGATTCACTATAACACACACACACACACACAAACACACAACTACACACTCCCCCCTGATCTTTCCCTGTCTCTACAACTCTCTGTCCATTTTCTCTTTCAATTCTTTGTCTAAACCACAAGGAGCAGAAGGAGTTCAGCTGGGATCAGGTGACTATCACATACTACATCATAACATGATATTTACACTGAAAGACTTGAGCAGATCAAAAGAGGGACATAGATTTACTACTCAGAATAATTAATATTAAAACAGATTAAGATGTTATTAATGACAAACATAAATTACTAAAATACAGTCCCCAGATATGTACTAGAGCTACAATAATATTAACACATACTGACAGCTTATGTACACATGACAAACTCCATTGTTTCTCATCTAAATAATAGTTAATAATAGTTATTTATGAAGAATCAGTGGTTGCATACTTTAGTAGGGCATGTTTTGTATCAGTTGAAGGTAAAACTATCAATCTTTCACAACTCTGAATTCAAGTTCAACCTTTACATATCAAGATCATGAAAGGGTATAACTATCTTTGCCATTTTAGACTTCAGTTTCTATTCTTACTGCATGCATCATTTGCCACAACCAAATGAGATTTTGTTCATCTATAGCCCAGATATTCCACTATTTCTACTTCAGGACTTCTATTAAACTAAATCACAATTCACATGATTTGAAATGTTCACACTTTAGCTGGTTTATCACCTTGTTTGTGTCCTCTCACTCTGTTTATCTCCATCAACCCCCCCCATCCTCTGTCCTCAAGATCCTGGCCTATGGAGACATGAACCACGAGTGGGTGGGGAATGAATGGTTGCCCAGCCTGGGTCTGCCCCAGTATCGCTCTTACTTCATGGAATCATTGGTGGATGCCCGCATGCTCGATCACCTCACCAAGAAAGAGCTGAGGGGTCAGCTGAAAATGGTGGACAGCTTCCACAGGTCTGAAAGAAAGACTTATGGGTCGTCTGTGATGTTGTTCTATGTGATTCTTCCTTTCTTTATTTTGTCTTTGAAACCATTCCTTAGGTGTATGTATGTACCAGCTCTCATAAAAATGATAGCAGTGTGTTCTCTCACTTACAGGGTGAGTCTCCACTATGGTATTATGTGCTTGAAGCGCTTGAACTACGACAGGAAGGAGCTGGAGAGAAGAAGAGATGAGAGTCAGCATCAGAACCAAGGTGAGCCTTGTGGTTAATGTTTGAATCTTCTCTTTAGGAAAAGCATGTTACACATATTACTATGCTGAACTGCTGGTAAGAGTCCTCCTGCGTCCTTCTCCACAGATGTGATGGTGTGGTCCAATGAGCGAGTGATGTGCTGGGTGCAGTCAATTGGTCTGAAAGAGTTTGCTGACAACTTACTAGAAAGTGGAGTGCACGGGGCCCTCCTGGCACTAGATGACACCTTTGACTACACTGACTTGGCGCTCCTCCTCCAGATACCCAATCAAAACACACAGGTAAAACGCCAGTGTTACTGTCAGCCTGTGGAGCGCTTATCTCAGAACAGAAATCCCCATCACAACATCTCATGTTTGCCTAATGCCAAGATAATCATAATCTTCAACTGTTAAATGATCTTAATTATGATCTTAAAACTGTGTTCATCTCTCTTTTGCAGGCGAGGCAGCTTCTAGAGAAAGAATACAATGCACTCATCTCCATGGGAACAGAGAGGAGGCCAGATGAGGTATGACAAACCAGACTGTCAGTAGAAAATCAATCAATATAATCCTGCCAGGGGGTGGGAGTGTTTGTTAATTGTAACCACCATGACTAAAACTATTTTACTTGACAACAGGGTCTTTGATCCAAACTTTAGAATCTTTGCCCTTTGTTAAATGTGTTTCACCACAGGATAATTTCCTTCCAGTGATGAAAATAGCAGACTGAAATGTCTCTCTTCCTTATAAACAAAGTCTTCTTGGTATCAGTGCAAGTACCACTGCTGGCAAATTGTTGGCATGCCAAAGTGGTTCAGCTGTGTTTACACCAGTGCTAATTGCTTAGTTACAGTGTGTAGGACTAAAAACTGTGCAACTGTGGTATATTGTCACAACAAATCCTGCTTTGTCAAATACTACTTTGTTAAACTCCACTAAGGCATAATGAAAAAGAATATATAGACTCCACTGTGAAAGATGTTATCATTGATTTAATTTTATGGCCTCCACAGGACGGTACAAAAACATTTACACGGTCACCGTCATGGAGGAAGATGTTCAGAGAGAAGGACCTCCGTAGCGTGACCTCCGACTCTTCAGAAACATTACCTGCCAATTTCCGTGCCTCCGCCATCTCTACCCCCTCTGTCACCCTGAGAAAAGTCCAGAGTGAAGGTAAGGAGTCACGGCTCACATTGAATCGTTAGTGCGTTATGAAACATTAAACTAGAAAGAACCCAACAATCCCCCTTGAGCAAGCACTGGGCAACAGTGGAGAGGAAAAACTCCTTTTAATGGAAGAAACCTCCTGCAGAACCAGGCTCACGGTGGGCAGCCATCTGCCTTGACCGGTTGGGGTGAGTGGACAGTGGAGAAAGAAAAAGGAGAGCAGACAAAAATAGCAACAGACAGATAGGTGAATGCCAGCAGCTTTCTCATCCAGGTGTCATGCCCCACCTCCCATGATGAGGACCTGGAAGAAGGATAGAATGCACAATAGAGAGAAAAGAGGAGAGAGGCACACAGCCTTGGAGAAAAAGAAGAGAGAGGAGAGAAAGAACAAAGGGTTAGATCAAGGAAAAATAAAATAGTAAATAAACAAACACTGTAATCTCGTCAGCAGGACTATGAGCTACAATAAAATACTGGTTATCCAATAACTGAGACTGAAGCCAACCCACTGGCCAAGGAATGGTAAACAAGTGGACAGGTACGAAACCCAGTCACTTATTAAACGTTAGGACAAATTGAGTCTAGATTTAAATACATCAGCACAGTTAGACTGCCTGATTTCAGCAGGGAGGTTATTCCAAAGGAGAGGGGCGCCTTATGAAAAGGCCCTGCAGTCCGAGGGGGGTACAAGGTGGAATTTATGGTTTAAGGAGATCAGAGCGATATTAAGGGGAACTTCCATTTAGAATTTTATATGTCAATAGAAGCACCTTAAAATCTGATCTAACTTGAATAGGGAGCCAATGGAGAGAAGCTAAGACTGCTGTAATGTGATGTGTTTTAGTTAAAATTCCAGCAGCAGCATTCTGGATCGTTTGAAGGCTTTTAGTACTGTATTGGGGCAAACCTGAGAACAGCACATTACAATAATCAAGCATGGATGACACAAAGGCATGAAATAAGGTCTCTGCATCTGCCATTGACAGAGAAGGCTGAATTTTAGCTATGTTACAAAGGTGAAAGAAGGCAGTCTTAGTAATATCTTTAATGTGCTGTTCAAAAGAGAGAACTGGATCAAACGTAACTCGGAGATTTTTGGCTGTACAGCTCTGAGATTACACAGTTGTCAAGGGTTATGGTTAACTGATCAAACATATGACATGTATGAGGTGGGCCAATGACCAGCATATCAGTTTTATCTGAATTTAAGAGCAAAAAATTATGTGACATCCAGCTTTTCAGACTAGACAAACAGCACTCTAATTTAGTAATCTCAGAAGGGTCATCAGCCATTATGGGAACGTATAGCTGCGTTTCATCCGCATAACAGTGGAAACTGATTCCATGACAGCATATGATTTGGCCTATAGGTGAAATGTAAAGAGAGAAGAGGAGAGGGCCAAGAACTAAGCCCTGGGGTACTCACATCTGCAAATGCTGACATAGTATTGTTATAAGACACATACTGTGTTCTTTCAGATAAGTAGGACTTTAACCAAGCAAGCACCAGCGCCAATCCAGAGACACCAAATTTCTTTTCAAGTCGATCAAGGAGTATATGATGATCTATGGTGTCAAAAACAGCTCTAAGGTCAAGTAAGAGAAGCATGGACGTGGAGTTGGGATCATATGTAACAGTAGGTCATTTACCAGTGCAGTCTCGGTCGATGAAAAGACTTCAAAAAAGAACAAAAAGATCACCATTAGATAAACGAGTTGAAAGCTGTTTCACTACAACCCTCTCCAAAATTTGGGAGAAGAATGGGAGGTTAGAGACTGGTCGATAGTTACTTAATGACTTTGGATCAAGATATGGTTTCTTGAGTAAAGGCTTAACCACTGCAGCTTTAAAGCTAATGGAGACGATGCCAGTGGAAAGTGATAAATTAACAACATTCAGCATGGTGGGTCCCAAGACTGGCCAGAGATCAATCTAGTGTAGCAGTGAAAGGATCAAGGGTGCAAGTTGTTGGTTTAGAAGCCATTACCAGTTTTGATAGTGATTTGAAGTATATGGCCTCAAATGCCAGTAAAACAGTACCTACCCGCTGTCCAACATAATGCTCAACCTTTTCTGTGAAGCAAGAGAATGAAGACTTTTATGCCTAATATCTATTTTAGTGCAAAAAAAAGGTTTAATGTTTCTTTCATATTTACGCTCAGACATACTTACATAAGACATTTGTTGAGCAGTAGAATGTGGTGCTGGATGCAAATTTGTATAATTTTAGCACAATTTTGAGCACATCAAGGGACATTTTGATTTACTACTGATGACTATTTTCCAAAAACTTTCCAGGCTGCCATACTGGTTTCATTCAACACCTGTTGTAGTAAATCTGACTTACAGAGATTTTATAAAATTGTGATTGTGATATGTAATCCATCAACATAGATATTTTTTGGTTGTCTGGTAAGAGTTGAGAATCAGTAATCATGAAACAGTAATGATGGGTCTTTGATATAAAAGACATTATGGATGGAAGTATCAGTGCTAACCCTTATAAGAACTGAAGGAACCTTTTGATTTTACAACTGAACTGGTTCCATTTGAACTGTACGGATTTGGTTCTGTTTGTCTCATATTACCTCATAAATATATATTTACTAATGACCTTTTTCTATCCATCAGTGAACTCTGGTCCAAGAGGAGAGTCGGGGTCTGTGAGAACATATTCCTGCTAAAAGATAAGCACACCAGGTGAGAAAAGCACCCTCACTGATGATTGTTTCTGCAGTCAACAGCTTATCTGAACACCAAATTAAACGTCACATCTGTGCAGGAGCTGTTACAGTTCTTCAAGTGTGTTTTATTCCACTTTGCAGACCCTCGTCTCCATCCTAACCCGAGGAAAAAACATATTTTTGAAGAAAAAAACTGAGGATCGAAAATCAAAAATGGACTCTAGAAAATGATTGAACATTCAAGCCAGACGCCTCAAAAAATCAAAGACACTGAGTGAATGATTTCTCAAAAGATAATAAAATAATGAGTGAATGTCTGTTTATCCATCTGTTTCTCTCTCTCTTTCTCTATCTCTCTTTCCATCTTGATCCATAGTTGTGGCATGATGCTGTTTGACTATGTAGAAAGTGACCATCGCCTATTGTGAATTCATCTTCTGTTTCTGAGTGTGAGATGGCAATATTGACACAATGAATTTATACTTTTCAAATTGGAGAATGCATTATTGTTCAGAGACCCTGACACACATGTTTTCAGGCGTTCTTACTATAATAGACTGATAATAGAACATACTCTGCCTAGTAATATTACAACATAGTAGAACCTGGGGAGTGAATGTGAGTGTATAAAGGGGAAATGAAATGTATGTTCTTAAGCCATAACAGACATGAGATGCACAAATGTGAAAAGGTCAGACGATGAAATAATTAGCAAAGTGCTTCATGTCAGAACCCTGTCCAAACTGGGAAAAAAGGTTAAGCATTTGTGTTAATATGCATGCCAAAGTCAGCCATTTTACAGTGAACGTCATAAAATCAATCATCTAAAGATGTGAAAGCTTGGGTCAGGACTTTGTAAAATGTGTGTATTTTATTTTTATCATTTTTTATGATAACTGCTATTGTATGTATGTATGTACAGTATGTATGTGTGTGTATTAAACTGTATGTTCATTTCATACTTAGTTTAAAGACTGACTGTAATTTCATTTTAGAGTTGAAAAGGAAATGTGTTTTAAATTAAGGACATTTAAGATATGCTACTTGTATGTGTACATTTTGGAAAAAAAAAACAAATTGTGTTATGATTTAAATTCATATTATTGGAGAGTAGTGATGATAATTGAATATAATATGATAACAAAAATGATAATGATTGTAAAAGCTGTAATTAAAAAACATACCTGTAAAATGCTGCTGAAGGAGTTATTTTGCAGTTTCACCTTATATTGACTGGACGACAAAGATTACAGGTAAGTAACTATGCTTCAAGTGTCCATTTTACAGTAGGTTCAATACTTTGAAGTCTGGGGCTTAACTAAAAGCCTGAGAAGTGGACATAGGGATTAGAGAGGTGGAATATTCCTTTTTCATTTATTGTTGGTTGTGGTTGTGAAAAGATGTTTCACCTTTCACTGTAAAGTCTTTTTTTCAAAGTCAAAGTAAACTTTATTGTCATCTCAGCTACATACATGTACACAGTGAGATGACACCATGTGGCTCCAGTTTTTACAGAGTATAAAAAATATAAAAGAGTATAAAAAGGCAACTAAACTATAAAAGTAGAAATGCAATGTAGGTTACTTGAGGTCAACTGAATAAGTGCAAATATTGGGAGAAAATAACAGTGCAATTATAATATTGAAGTGTACATTTGTACATTGTATGAGTATGTATTTTCATTTCAAACTCAAGGTGGGGAGTCACCAGGAATTTGAAATTTTAACTTTTAAACTTTTCTCCTATTTCACATCATCAGTCATCTCTGTCCAAAACGTTACTGTCTTTAAAAGAGTATCCTTTGTCTTTCAGATGCAGGTGGACCGCTGAGTCTTGCTCAGAGGTGCTGGTTCTTCTGTGTTGTGCGATGTGTTTGTGAGCAGGGTTGTTTTGTTGTTTTATTACTCCAGAGTACAAGTCTGTGCAGTACTCGCCGCACTGAGCATATACTGTGTGAACTGTGTGGCTTGATTTGCTACGTATGTGCAGGGATGCTGTGTTTGTTGATGGTCCTTCTAAGCTTTTCAGGTATTCCAGCAATGAGTGCCAGTGTTTTGTTTGTTGTTCTTTTCTCCTCTGTCTGTAGTGGAAGTGTTCCTACTGAATATTTGTGTGTGTTTGGGTAGCCACAGGTTTTAAAAGCTTACTTGATGTGTTTATGTTTTTTCTCTTTTTTTCCTGGGTCTTGTGGTTTTCCGCCTGGTGGTGTGAGGTTCTGATGACTTTCAGTTTGTTCTGCAGTAGGTGGTGAGAGTCAAAGTGTAAATATTGGTCTGTTTATGTGGGTTCTGTGTATACTTCAATAATGTGGCTAAAAGAGAGGAGGTGGGAGCCTTTAAAAAACACATCAGCTGTGGACACTAACATCAAGTTCACAACTGACGATACTAGACGTAATTGTATGGCCTTTCCGGATTGTGAAGTACTCATCAAAGAAGACAGAATTGAAGTTTCCAGGAAAGCAACATACCCAGACCAATATTTACTCTTTCGACTCCCACCACCCACTGCAACACAAACTGGGAATCATTAGAACCCTACACCATATACAACATGCCCACGAGGAAAAACATAAACACATCAAGAAAGCACTACTCAAGCTGCTCAAATCCACAAAAAGATCTATAGGAGAACTCCCACAACAGACAGAGTAGAAAAGAACAGCCAACAGAACAACACAGTCTTTCCATATGTTGCTGGAGTACATAAGAAAAACTAAGTATCTTCAACAAACACGGCATTCCTGCACATTACAAACCTACCAACACACTGAAGTAGAAGCTTGGAAGGACAAAACAACCAGACATAAGCGGAGAACCCACAACAGCTGCTTCACATTCACATGGTACAACACAAGCGAGGTGAAAAATCTGGAATTTCCAGTTGCCCCTGAACAAGCACCATTGCAATAAATATAACATGGATGATTGACTCCACAGATATAAATTTTATGCCTGTATCATACTAAAGTTCAAGCATGTACTGATATTGATCAGCCACAACATTAAATCCATCTGGTGGTTTTAATGCTGTGGTGGACAGTGGTAAGCATGGGAAAATGCTGCATATGTTGCTGCATAGCCACAGACCAGTCATGGTGCCCTTGATGACCCTTGTTTACCACAACAATAAACCCATTAGATTTGGCCCCTTATTGGTGTATATTGACACAACTTAAAATGACATTGCATCTGAATGTGACAAAGAGACTAAAAAACTGATATGATAGTAGACACTGCTCTTTATTATATATAAATGACAGGAAACAAATCTTTTAGTTAGAGGATTTAATGCATATTTTTGCATAGTCAGTGAGGAACCAACCACCACAGGACTGGAGATGAGCCAAAACAGGACGAGAAAATCCCATGAGTAGTTTGCATTTGCTTGTTAAACAGTTTAAGATGAATGACTGAAGAAGGTTTTCTTATTTGTTATGATATTTCATTCATTATCTTGCAACCTGAATTAGCATTTAATAAGAGCTTCTTTAAGACGGCTTCTCTTGCACATCCTTAATATAAGCAGCCATACTGCATAATAAACAGTATATCGTTTTCAATAGGGATACTAAAAAGCCCCTAAGCTCTAATAATAATCTGATTTTCTAAAAACTTTTTTCACTTTACACACAGTGTACACATGTACTCATAGTGGTGATAGCAATGTTGGAAATTCCTGTGTATAAGGACTCATTAAGGCTTGCAGTAACAGGATAGCACCATCACCTGGCCACTTCTACATTTTCTACACTTACATAGCAGCACAACAGACAGAATGAAGCGGTCACACGCGCTTCCTGGTGATGCACCGTGCGTCTTAACCAGTGCGTTTACAAGCTGACGTACAAGCTCTATAGTGACTGCACAGCTGCAGTCTTGTAAACACTTGTCTTCAACTTGTAAATCAGTTTCATTCTCTCTGTGGAACACGTACATTCACATATCAAAATAAGATAAACATCATAAAAAAAACAAAACAGCAGGTCATTCACACTCGTAATTGTTTGTTATAATGTATTTAGCAGATGACGCAGAGGGAGTTGTTTGTCTTAAATCTTCTTGAGGGGATGAAATGTGCAAATTTTTTAAGTGGAAGCCTGCCTGGAAATGTATCGTGGCTCACTGTCAACTGTGCTATCCACTAAACATATCAACTGACATTTGTCATATTTGATTAAAATGGTTATTAATAGTGCAATGTTATAATTCAGTAAAAAGATGTTAACACTATTTTAACATTTAACTATTTTATATTAACACTTAACAACATTCATCATAAATAAACACCCTGACCCTGGTGGTTATGTATACTCAAGACATGGCAAGTAATGACATTTTGCGGGAAACATAAAATCAATCAGTGTCATGTGCTAGTTGGCTCAGAAAAGTTGGAGCCCACCTGTACTCGTGGGCGTTAAAAAACCCAATTTTACAAGCAACTCTTACTGTAAACGACACGGAAGAAGCCCATACATAGTGTGAGAACATAGGTCTTCCTCTCAGCAGTTTAATTATGTAGAAATCTCTGACTCATACATTACCCTCATGAAGTAGGACCTCCTTCTCCTAACCTCTTTATAAGGGCACAAAACCTGCTCCTGTTGACAATTTCAGTGAAAAGAATCTGCTTGAAAGGACACATTTTTAAAATTTATTTATTTTATCTTTATTCACCTATTTATTTTTTATTTATACCTTATTCATCATCTCTGAAGGTGTCTGTATTTTTTTCCCAATGTTTTTATTTCCACAAACCTCTTTCTCTTACCTGTCTTCTTTTCTCTTGCTCATTCATCTTCCTTTCTCTCTGTCATTTTATCTCACTGACTCCAACCCACTTTTATCCTTCAACAGTCAAGCTAGAGAAGGACACCTCTACACAGGTATTAATAATGCTTTACATTTTTGCAATAGAATTAATGCAAACATAGAAATAATGATAATTGATAAAGTTCTTAAACATCTTAACTTTTTTATCATGCCTTTTTTCTTCTTTTTTCTTGTTACAGATAACCACAGACGGGCGATGTATCTGCAGATGACCCCGGATGGCAGAGTGTCAGGAAGTGATGTTCAGACCCCTTACAGTGAGTGCTTTCCAAATAAATCACTAGCAGACAGCATGTGCTTTCATATATTTCACGATATTCACAAAACAATTGAAGGCAAAGAAAAATTAGACCAATTGGAGTGTGCTATTTATGTATCTGTGTTTCCAGGTGTTCTCGAGCTGAAATCAGTTAGACCGGGTCATATAGTCATCATAGGGAAGTTGTCATCTCTGGTTCTCTGCGTGGACAACAGAGGCCGTTTGAGGGGGCAGGTACAATAAGCAAATAACACTTTTATATCCTAAAATCTTTGTCCTGCCTCTTGTTCACTGACAGTTTGTATCTGTTGTCCCATTCAGACGTCCTACGCAGAGGCTGACTGCACCTTCAGTGAACAGCTGCTGGCAGACGGATACACCCGTTTTATTTCCTCACACCACAGATTTCCTGTGTCTCTGGCACCAAAACAGTCCCAGGAGCGACACGCAGCCCCCTTCACTCGATTTCTACCACTTAAGAATACTGTGATTCAGGAGAACGTGTCTGAACAACCAGCAAGCAATCAGAAACATTTCAACGTAGACTCTGATGACCCTCTTGGAATGGGCATAGATTATCTGGTCAGTCCACCATTTTCAATGGACAAGTAAAGAAAAAGAATTGCACACATCTATACTGTAACTGTATATATACTGCACCTTTTAAACTTTACTTTTCATTGACCAAGTAGAGCCTATAGACCTGTATGAAATGATCAGCTTGGTTTTTCTGGTTCTTAACATGTTTTTATGATGGCAATATTATTGTAACATATAGTATTTATTTATTTATTATGTGTGTGGTGTTTGTCTAATGGTTATTTATTTTTACTACAGATGCAGAGATTTTATAGTTAGTAGCTTGAAAATGTATTAGTGTCTGAGTCAGAAACGCTCAATCTTGCCACATCCTGTTAATTTTGATATGTGAAGTGTTGGGAGTTTCTTGAAATTGGATGTTATTGGAAAGTCCAACAAGTTTATGTTTGTACTACTCAACTGAGTTTATCAGATTGAGGAGAAGCTCTGAATGAAAATAAACAGGATATCAGTTTCACAGTTGTTTGTCCAAGTCTGTTCCACAATGACACAGCGATTTAATGAAACAAATAGATCAGGAAGGACATATTTACCAAAATGAGAATATCTCATTGGGGCACTGCACATGGATAGTACAATGGTGTGAAGAAATTATTGTGAGAGCAGGAGCGCTCTCTAGTGGACAACATAAGTAAGTAATGATAGAAAGTAGGCCAAGTTTCCTACAGAACTATGTTTAAGGTTTCTTGTGATCTTTTGAGCCTTGTGTCTTTAAGTTGGTAAAACTATACAGCATGTTTACAGCATATTACATGTATTTAATCAGTGGCATTTTCCTGCACTGTACGGTGCATTTTCACAGTCATCACAGCCATGTGCAGTTAGTCAGAGGACAGGGTTAAAACCAAGACTTTTTTTCTATATTTAATAGAGGCACTTGCTGAATAGAGTTTTTTAAAAATGCTGATACTATTGTGAAATGTGGGTATTTTTAGCTTATAAACAAAACTGATTAGACAACATGATCTTTGAACTGGAGTTAATTCAGGTCCAAAGCTGTTGCTTCAAATAAAGACACTTCACTGTTCTGTAGTTTGTTTTTTTTCATAGCACTGAAAAAGCAGGGTTTGAAGTGAGCTGTAGATATTTTTTAGCAGAACTAGTTTTCACGTGTAAAATAAACATATCATAATCCCATAATTTTACACATAATTTTGGCCTACTTCATTGATAAAAATTTTGTTTGTGACGTAATGTTAAAAAATCCCACAGACCTTTTCTGTTTGCTTTTATTTCGTTGCTGCTTCAGTGACAATCTGATCCAGGAGAGTTTGTTTTTATCCCACAAAAAGTTTATTTCAATTTATTTTCCCTGTTCTGTCTGTTAAACTAACTCCTGTAATGCAAACTTAAACACATTATTGATGTGGTTTTACACTGGCAGTGTTAGTACACATACTTTCCACGAGTCTTCACTGTGATGTTGTGGAAAGTCTTATGTGTTCCAGTGAAATTGAGAGCAATGCTATTGGAACCTGCTGCTTATAGCAGCTTAGTAGCTGTGGAAAAGGTCAGTCATGGTCATACAAAAGTGAAACCCATATTCAATCTGGCAGACCTCACTGACTAAATGTGCTTAGCAGTGAAGGATTAAGTATAATTTTTCTATTCTAGTTTCTATTCTAATGTAATATGTATTTTTTCATGGCATTAGAGTGAGATTAAGTATATTTTCAGAATAATTACTCAATATTACAGGCAATCATAAATAACATAGCTTTTTTAAAGAAAATTAATAAAATACAATATTTATTAAAAACACTGAATGCATAATTAAGCAGGTAAATATATAACTTTGCCAGATCAATCAGATTATTCCTCATCAACACAAATACATGAGGTAACAACTTAAAATATTAAATAAATAATGCTACAGTGTTGTACTAGTGCAAGATAAAAGTCGTGTCAGGCGCTTCAGGTCACACAAGGCAAAACTAAACAAATGTGAACTTTGTACAGAAGAATGAGGAGAATATGGGGTTGGTTTACAAGAGGTCTCAGACTGCCTGTGGTGACAGCTCTGCAGGTGTTCAGTTGAGTTTGATGAGACATGACATCTACACTGACAATAATCTATCTGTTTTCACTTAAAACATTAAGGCACAAGGTGACAGTACTAAGACATCATAGTTTCAGGGCACATAATAGTCATTTTCATTTCAAACACAAGCTTATAGCATAAATAAATAACATTTCATTTTATATTTATATCATGACCCTGAGAATGTAAAACTTGCTCTTTATCTTTAATGTTTTATCAAAACGCTTTGTCAGATTCTTTTTCTCAGTTTCACTCTTCAGGATCTGCAAATGTACAAGTTAATCTTTATTCACTTGTGCTTCTATTCACATTTTCATTCCTATTCATTATATCCTACTCTATCTTTGTGACAAGAAAACACCCTCCCTAAACCTGAGTGACCAGTGGTTCCATCAGAGTCATATTTCCTCCTCTGAACTCTGTGCTCTGCCCTGTACACAGTCCACTAAGCAGTGTGCCATTCAGAGGGTTACAAATGCCCTGAATAGCATAATATTCTACCTCTGGATCTCTATCCCCTTCATCTATTTCCTCCCCATCTGGCTCCTCATCTTCCCACAGTGACGTCTGGACATGAGTGTACTCTGTTCGATCCACACATTCAGTCTCCCGATGGTAGAAGTAGCTAAAGTTGGACACTATGACAGGCACTGGCAGTGAGATGGTAAGCACACCAGCAATGGCACACATAGAGCCTACCAGCTTACCCCACACTGTTTCTGGGTACATGTCACCATAGCCCACTGTGGTCATAGTGACAACTGCCCACCAGAAGGCATGTGGTATACTGATGAAGGCTGTGTTGGTGTGGTCAGCCTCAGCAAAGTAGATGGCACTAGAGAAGAGGATGACACCGATAAACAGGAAGAAGATGAGCAGGCCCAGCTCACGCATGCTGGCTCGCAGTGTCTGACCAAGGATCTGGAGGCCCTTAGAGTGACGAGACAACTTGAAAATCCTGAACACCCTCACTAACCTGATGACTCTGATGATGGCCAAGGATGTGGCTGGACTGGCGTCATTGTCCTTGGCCAGTTCTGTTCCCAGAGTGACAAAATAGGGCAGGATGGCACTGAAATCGATAATGTTCATAACATCCTTGAAAAAGTGCATCTTGCTGGGGGAGCAAGTGAACCGCATAAGGAGCTCGAAGGAGAACCAGCATATACATATGGTCTCCACCATGAAGAAGGGGTCATGGAAAACACTGTGCGGAGGAGGCATGTTCTCAGATACATTCTTTGCTTGGGAGTGGTACCTGTAAAAATATTCCTGAAGAGGAGAAGACAGAAAAAATAGAAAACATATTAATAATATACAATTACACTTACAACACCAAACAAACTTGTTTGTTTAATCTATATTTAGAACATAAATGTATGCCATGAAATTGTCCAGCACAAAACCCTTCATAAAACAACATCAGTTTTTATACATATTAAAAAGCAAGTTGTGTCAGTTAGTCAGTTTTAGAGGTGGAGGCACTGTATGTGGATGTCGTCATCATTGGACAGAGCCATGCTAGCTCTTTCCACTTGTTATTAGTTGTTATTCTAAGGTAAGCTAACTGGCTAGCTCCAGTAACAAAATTTATTTATCAGCAAAGTAGAAGACTGGTTCTCATCTTAGTCTCAGCAAGAAATCAAATACTTCTATTTGTTAAAAATGTCAAACTATCCCTTTAAATACAAAGTGTATATTATTTTATATCATTTTACAAACTGCTACTCAGACACTTTTTGTAGAGTCCTAATAAAGTACATTAGACTTCAGTATGTTGTCCTCCATCTCAACGACTCTCTCCTTTGGCAACATCATACTGTAAAAGCATTTGACATCTGCAGCTTTACATTGCAATCATAGCTGTACCAATCTCTTTTTCAGTCCACCTGTCTTTCCATCTTCTGTGTCAGCTACTACCTCTCATGTTAGGTGGTGTCTATTTAAACCAACTTCCACTTAACATCAAGTTAAAAGCTGAAAACGGATGGCATGGATATAAAAGGATCAGCTTAGTATGTTGTAGTAGGCTGTGTGTAATATATAAAGTTTCAGGATAGTTTAAATAAACCTTGAGTATTTTTTCATAACCAGGTCAGTGACAGTGTTTATTACTAAAGGTAGTCATCTATGTGTTGATCTGCTCCAAGGGCTCTCCTAAGTCTAAATATAACCCCGTGAGATCTCCAAAGAGAAACATGAGAGTATCTTGCTGCACAGCTCTTCATCTATCTGCACCTTCGTCGCTATCCCATCTCCCTGGGCACTGCAACAACACTGCCAATGGATCTCACTGGGTTCACCACTAACTTGGACAGGAGTACATTACAGTAGTTTGTTGGCAGCTCTATTGTGCAAAGGCAGCCGGGCCTAAAAGAATGTGTTAACATGACCCAACACATGCGACTCATCCTGTGAGACCTTTTAGTCTCAGATTTTAGTCACCGGAAAGCTTTGGCTCACCTTTATCTATGTGTGCAGTCACTTATGTGACCTTGTTTTAACACAGCTAACAGTATCCTCTCTCTTCCTTTCCTCTCTCTCTCCTTTTATTTGTATTCCAAGCACCACCCGTCACTCCCTGTACTCTTCAGCGTTTCCTGAATACTGGTGGATCAAATTTAACAGCCGACTAAAATAATCACACATAAGCTTCTCTCCGTTTCTCTCTCTCTGGTCTGCTTCCAGATATATGGACCAGTGGTTGGCCACATGTTAGTCGTCTTCCTCTTAACACACTGTACTACTCACCAAAAGAGTATTTACCCAAACTTTGGATTCAAATGATATCATGATTCTTTTAAACACAAGAAATCACATACATCCCATTCAAGAACTTATACCCAGCTGATTTGTTTGGGGCTTTGATAAATACAGTTTCAAATTTTTTCAGAATTTTCAGAATGTCTCTTTTAACAAATGATTTATCACACAAATTAATTTGTGTGTTACTGATTATTAAAAAGACTGGAGAAAGACTTATGTCAATAGAATATTTTCTCATGTGCAACTTAGCTTTAAATTACTCCTCACAAACTCAAATTCAATACACATTTTAAATTAGATTTGATGTAATCCACAGTCCTGTCGCTTACTTTCCCATGTTTTTTTATTCTAATACATTTTGTGTTACCGACAAAAATGCCATCCAGATGACAACAATTTGTGTTTACATGGACTATACTTACCACAGTCTCTTCTGACAATGCCATCCACATGGCTTTTCCTGGAAACCCCAAAAACTTTCAACTCTCCATACTGAACTCCTCTAAATATTAAATTATCTTATACCCTTAAATCATATTTCCTACCTCTCGTGTCTCTTTCTCATTTCTGAAGTCAGGCAGTGTCTCTAGACAGAAGATGAGGATGGACACCACAATGACCATAACACTGATGATGGCTATGATACGGGCACCTGAGGAGGACTCAGGATGCTCAAACAGCATCCACAATCTTTTCTGAATCTCATTGGAGGGAAGTGGTCTCTCCTCCTCTTTGGGAAAACCTTCATCCTCCTTGAAGCGGTTCATGATGTCCTCTCCTAGCTCATAGAACAGCAGCTCATCCATGAAGATGTCCAGTGGTATGTTTGCAGGCCTTCGAAGCCTGCCACCTGACTGGTAAAAATACAGAATGGCATCAAAGCAGGCACGATTGCGGTCCAAGAAGAGCTCATTTCGAAGTGGGTCAAAGTACCGTGACCTCCGCCTAGGGTCACCAAGCATGGAGTCAGGGAATTGGGCTAAGGTACGAAGCTGAGTTTCATAACGCATGCCTGATACATTGATGGCAAGTCTTTCACTCAGTGCCCATCCACTCTTCCACAGAGACCCAGATCGCCGTCTCTTCTTCTCTTTCTCATTCCCTTTGATCTCTTGCTCTCCTTTTTCCTCACTGTTGAGCTGATTCTTCAGCTGTTTATCTTTCTCTCCATCTTTCTCTTTCCTTCGGCCTTCTCTTTCATCATCCTGTGGGTCACTGCTGTCCATCCCTGTTTGTATCCCCAGATGAGAGAACTCTGATAATTTGTAGAACAACTGGACGTAAAAGCAAACCGTGTCTGAAACCAGAGTGATAGTTCCATCAGTGGATTTCATTTTCAGTGGATAAGCATTGCATATGGCATTGGAAGCAAATGGTTGAAGGAGTCAACATTTTCCTTAAAATAAGTTATCAAAGTTAAACATAGTAAGTCACCCCAAATGTGAAAATTCTTTAAAATATAATCTCTAGTTAAATTAATAAATTAAGAAGGTGAACTGTGGATAAAACAAACAACAAGCAATGTTCATACTCTGTAAGTGAAACAAAAGTATTTACTCACTATGTGTAAAACAGCTGCTGTCAGAGAGTAATAGCAGAATGAAAAATTACATTGTTCGCCTCCTGAGGCTCATCAGGTTGTCTCTGTTGCCTGTGTCATCATGTCCATCTGTTATATACACAACAGTCCTTGTTCATCTGTCTACCTTCAATCCGCACTCACGCACAGTGCTTTCAGTAGTTTGCTCTGTAAACATCTATAATCTTCCTGTCCCCTGCTGCCTCGTGCTATCTATCTTGAAATTTTTTGGGAATGCTGTCCTGTTGAAATTCAATCCTTGCTGAACCCCTCCAACCCCTCCCTGTCCTTTCCCTCCATTTTAGTTATGGGGCAAGACAACCTTCAACCTCCCTATCAAATGTCACCTCTCCCTGGCACTGAGTGATGTTACCCTCTCTAACAAGCATGGTACATGAACAAATGGACACCCCTGAGTGTTAAAGTTATTTGATTTAAATGTGCATTCTGTAAACATGCAAAACAGTGGAACTTTTACAATACTGATGGTTACAGAAAAATACGTACTAACTATATTCAGTGTGCGGTTATTGTATTTAATTGCTTTAATTTATACAGCCACGATTTTTGGTGCATTTACTAAGATTTTACAAGAGCCTCCTTTTTTTCCTTTATTTCTTTCCCAAACTATAATTAATAATTATTATCAATTAGGCCTATAGACAATTCAAGACTATGTTCACAGGACTTATTTAATAGCAAATAAGATGTTGGAAATTACTTCCCTTTTGCATGGTAGAAATTCTCTGTGCCATATGTTTAGTGTTTAAAACAAATTGGCTGCAAACTTACCACCTGAAAAAACACTAGTATGCAACATTATGCTGTAATTGAAGTTGCCATGTTGTGCTCAATTTAGGGTTTATATTCTATTTCGGGGCCCACTGATACAAGATTATATGATTTATAAGTTAATCAAGTGCAAATACATGCTCTTATGCCACTCTATGCAACAGCACCTCTGGCCTTGAGACTAAAGAGGCTCATTTGAGCTCCTAAGATCCCAGTTCTCCTCATCACATTCTGTTCTGATTGGCCACTTTGTGGAAGGCTCCCTGTCAGCCAAGCTTAGCCCAAAACAGTGATTGTTAGTCCCACCCCTGTCTTTTGCCTACTCTGGGTGCCGTCTCAATTAATTGTAGCAGTAGCAGTTTTACCCCATTGAGCCCTGACACTGCAGTACTAACTTGTGTGTTACAATAATTATCTGTAATGTTTTCATTAGTCATTATGTCAGCTACCTGTGCACCAAATTGTATTTGTTGGTAGTGTAGGCCCATCAATTTAGGTGCATTAGGAAATGTTCAAATACTAGTAAAATGCTGTACTAGTATGTAAATAAAGTATAAGGTTTATTTGAGCTTCATGGGCAGTTTTGTCAGCATTTTTAAATGAGTTTGTTATAAACCTTTTCCACAGCAGACATTTCTCTTAATTTATGTAACTAATAACATCAACAAGTGTACCAATAAAAATGAAAGTAATTAAATGTCAAATTGTCTGCCATGAAAAATGTAGCAATGTAAAATTGGGTAAATGGTTAGGACAATAATGATTGTCCAGTAAATGCAAGTTTTATATAGACTAGACATTTTCCCCTCATTTCAAGGATAATGATGCTGTAAAAGAAAATTAGACCTGTGCGTCCTTCCCCAGGTGATCCCCCACCTGTCTAAATCTGTTGCTCATCCCAAAAGGATTGCTGTATCTCAACTACCATGTTAACCTTGGAGGACCGAATATTAGATATGTTTATTATGTAGACTGTTACAAAATGGTGTCTCCTACTACATAAAGTGACAAATGATTATATCTACTACAAACTGCTTAACACATTCTTAGAATAATAATAATAACATGAATAGTGGAAATTTAGCATGTTTAGCATTGTTGAGGGGTGTTTTAATTGAAAAGCTGACACTTTTCTCAGTTCATTTTGAGTTTGTGGTTAATCTAACCCAAAGATTTAAATAACCAATCAATCAGATTCCCTGTTCGTCACAGATGTGCAACCATTAAAAGGTATGACACTACTGTACATTACCACCAGAGGGAGTTGATGTTTTGGCACTGAGGAGAAAAAACAGAAACAGGCCTCTGCCGACATTTCCTCATAGCTGCTTCAATGAAAAAAATGCACCACTGACTGGGCTGCTACATTACATCCCCATTTCACTTTCATCAAATCATGTCATATATCTACCATTCTCAGTGAATCTGATGGTCCTTTGTGAAAATGTGCTCATGAAGGAACAGTAAAGTACAAGTACCTTACAGTACAAGTACAGTGCAGACAAAATAAATCAATATCACATCAATATCAAGCATTATTATCAAACGCAGTAAGAAATTCCTCTAGTGTTTCTGGCTGTTAAGGGTGTAGAAATCAAGCAAAAAATGATGCCCGATATATATTTGGTGATATTCATCATAATCTTGGATTAGGGAATACTGTGACAGACAGTAGGCGCTACAGATTCTGTAAAAATTGCCATAAATTCGCTAGTTTTCATGTCGATGTAGATCAATCATGAAACATCACGACTCCCATGTTATGGTTGCACATAACACCACAGATTCCTCGCTATTTAGAAACAGGTTGAAACAGACAGCAAGTCTCCATAAGTAGAAAATAAATCACTCATCAAACAACATTACTATTCCTTGCCATGTGTTCCTTACGCCAGCCTATGGTTCAGTGTCTTTGTCATGTATTTACCATGAAACTGAGCTACAATTTATTTCTACATTTCTAATACTTTGTCTTTTAACACAGTTACAACTGACCTCAAAATTATAGATTAAAATGATGTGAAAGTAATTCTTTTAGAGGGTCAAAAGGTTTAATGCAACAGCCACTGGCTAAAAAAGAAGTTTGTCATGCTGCTATCAAAATACACCATGTCCTTAAACTTCCAGTCACAAAGACTTCTTGGAAGAATTTGGGCTTTCACTGGTCCTTCAACTTCAAGTCAGATTATATCAGTCGTTATATTGTGTCACTGTCCCCGACAGGCTGATGAATGTGTGTTAACGGCATCAGTCAGTATGCATAGGACCAAACATTTTACAAGTAAAAAGCTGAAACAAACTGACACACCATTGATGTCACTTTTTCATTTATTTTAAGTTCATTTAAATGATTTTAAGCAATTTTAATGTCTCTGAAAAAGCATCTCATGACTGTTAATCAGTTATTCATTCAAGCTGCTATGGAGATTGGTTCACATTAGATCGCATTGACATTCATACATTTTAAGTCTCAATGGTAGAAATATGTTCAATTATGACACTTTATTGATATGTTTCTATTTTTTTCTTCAAAATATAAAAAGATAGATCATGAACATTCCATTGAAATATACTTTATACAGTTCTTGATGAGTTGTTCTTTGTGTTCCAACATTTCAAAAATAAAATCCGGCATAAGTCACAACCAGATACTCCAGTGACCACCTCTTCACCCCATTCACTCTCCTACTAAGACCGCAGTACAATGGACTAGTACCTAAGTCTGTTTTATACAATCTGATGGCATGTAAATTGAACATACATCTTTTATCTTTGGAATGCTTAGACAAATATATGATGTTAGTCTGTAATGTTAGATGTATGTATGTTGATGTGACTTTTGCGGCATTTATCACATTCTAATTAAAATAAGGTATTAAATATATTCAATAAAAATCTATTCAATATGATAGCATTTCCTCTAAAACAACTCTGGTCTTATCACTTCATAAAATAAAATATTTTTAGATTAGTGTGATTGCTAAGTCACTCTATGGAAAGCCATATAGCCACTACACATGTGGTTGCAATCATCTGAACTGATGACTCAACATCTGTGTCTCAGGGAGCATACAGTAAGTGTCGATCAGTGGCATTCATGGTGCAGATTGCATACAGTATCCTCAAGAACACATAGTAAACAGAAACAGGCACATAAATGAATTAATTTATAATTATGGATGTGTCATCTAAAGACCATATAACACCTTCCAACACTGGGGAAGGACATGTCATATTATTGTAACTACATATAGTAGCTGTTAGGTTAACAGTGGCACCTATGTACCATGTAAAGCATTCTGTTCTTTTGGTTATGTGAGTGTTACACAGCAAATCTTTAACATTTTTAACAGACTGCAAACTTTAGGAAAATAAAACAGACTTAGCACTCTCAACATTGTAACTCCTGTTCAACATGACTAAATCAAATGGCAGTATTATGCAATAGAAATGGAAAGACATCTTTTTCAGCCTGGCATTGGCAGAGCAGTCACAATGTAGAGAATGAAGAAATGACAAACTCAACAGAGAAAAATATGGAAAGGAAAAGGTAATACTTGGCCATAGAAACACAAAGAGCTGAGTGATACACAAAGTTTTTGCAAGTGTGCACACCATTGCTAGAAGTTTACTTCTAAGATATTCATAAACCTCTTTGTGACCAGCGAAGCCATAAGGGCATAATGCCTTCCAAAATGGCAAATAAAACTGGGAATTTTAAATACATAAGGGACCAAAACAAAATCTACTGGACCAGTTTTGCAAACAGACAAAAGTTCTAGACCCTGTAAAACCAGCACTGACTCAACAGAATTCTTGAATAGGCTGTAGTCTACATAACACTATTGAGTCTCATGCTCTGGTAAGCCTCCAACTACAATGAACTAGGAACGGACATTCAGGACCATTCAGCTGCCTGAGTTGAGCCCTGGACCAGCAGGGCCTAAAACTCACTTGGACTACAGAACCCAGAATGAGGTGCATGAAGAGCACTCAAGAATGAGATGATTTTTAGCAAAGACTTTTGTTTTATATCCATCTCCCCTCGGTGGACACTGGTATCTCTCATCCCCTCTTTCTCACAACACGTAAAGTACTTGACTGACATCATTTTGGAAGCTCTGGCTCTCTTTGATTGGTGTTCACATGACTGCATTGTGTGCTGTAATGAGCTGCCAAATAGCCAGCTGGATGACGGTAACACCATGGGTAATGACGGATGCAACGACCTGGCCATTTAAAAAACAAAGACAAGCTACCGCTACACACTCATGCTGAAACTGTGAGTGTGAGTAGTTTTCAGTTGCCTCTTGGAGGAAGACGTTTCTGCTCTACAACACGGCACAGTGTTCATAGTTATCAGGACTGGATTCATGACAAACAATGATAAGGGAGCGTAAGGGGATATGTAAAGACTTTGTTCCCCCATCGAGAGATTATCAAGTCATAATGCATGCGTTTTTTTATACATCACTGTGAGGTGTTCACATTATCATTGTCTATATAGTAGTTTTTTATGTTAGAAGAAAATAGCAAAACACCTACATCCACACACACTATCAACACACCTGAGTCCTTTAAACCGTATACAAACTTTGAAATCGCAGTTTGTTCCATGCAAACCTAAAGTCGCTCTTCACTGCTTGTCAATATAGTATCTCTTATAGCCTATTACTGCTCTCATTGGATAACCTGCATTTGGACTCCCATTGTTCTGCTTAGGACTTGTGGAACAGAACAGCCTATCCCAGAAAAATCCTGCCATGGGCCATCCAAGGCCTTTACAACCCTCTTTAACACTGAGGTGTTGAAGATTCTCTTGAGGTTCTCCGTTTGCCCTGCTACAATCATGTGACAACTCTTGTATTATTGCCAAAGGAAAAAGCAAACTATGTGTACTAATCAAGCAGTCAAAGTTATGGTATGGAGAGCTATTGATTTAGAACTGCTGCTGTTGCTGCTGCTGCTACGATAGTTGTGCAAATGATTTGAGGAGGAAAGCATGGACTAAGTGGTTAGCAACAAACATTTGCGCAAATGCTGTAGTTTGCCAAAGTCTTGAATGATTGCTGTGGATTGAATGTTTAAAAAATATACTGTGTGATGCATTGTAAAGTAAAACTATGGCAGCGGTCAAAAAGTTTGGAATGATAAATGTAGGGCAGTAGTAGCAGAGAGATTTCATCAAACAAAACATAGTTCAGGGTGTACTTTGCAAACATACATGTTTCAATATTCACATTTTTTTACTTTTCAAAACAAAATATAGCTCTTCTCTTTCATTATAATCTTTTTTAAAACATTAATTGCATATAACATTTTTTTAATTCATTTTATATATACTTTTTTGTATCTCTAGCACCCTTGTCTTCAACTAAGGGCTTGCAGAAAAGACAGTCATGCAAAGTAGTCATGCTGGTAAACAAAGTTACAAAAATGCATTATCTTTTTTTTTCATTTGTTTATCTCAGCGTCTCATTCTTTGTCATCCCCATGTCTTAATAGGCAAGAGTCTGCCATTGCTCATTGTCTTTCAGTTGTATTTCTTGGTGCTTGTGGGAAAAACAACTCCGCCCAAACCTTTTGACAAAGTATTTGCTTCCCATCTTTTCCAGGACTTTGATTCCATTTCATGATGCCAAATTTTCAAGTCACATTTGCAGCTGAGTATTTTCTTTCTTCCACTCTAGACATTTTCTGCTCAGAAACTTCCTCCAAAGCATGGATAGTTGATTTGTTTATCAAAATATAGATTTGTTCTCTTTGTACACTTCCACACTTGTTCTCCTCTTGGTCCTTTTCTTCTTATTTTATCCTTTGCCATAGGGCTTCCTTACTGGGCTATCCTTATCTTGACATGGACTTGCCAGCAAAATGGACAAGAGAGAGATGGGGCAGTGGGTATCTGGGGTTTCTTGTACCTAATTGGCAGTGTTGGTCTTTGTGTTAGGGGGAAAATTTATCTGATTGGTCCCTTTCAGAATGATAACAGTTTTATGTAATGTAAGTGTCCTTGTCATAAGGGTGTTCCTTTTGTAAGTAGGCCAATATCCTTCAATACTGAAGAAAGACTGACTGAATTGTCTTTAGGACGTCTGTCTCCTTGAGTCAGTCTTTTTGCTCCTCATGACTGACCACTGGGTCAGTCATTTGATTAATGCGCATATAGGGATGGGATGATAGTGGCAGTTAGAGGACTAAGTACTTTTACAGGATTTACTTTGCATCAAAGTAGAATACTTTGTAACAGAGTCCAGTGTGGGTGAGTACAAACATCATCCTAAATTGAATATTTCTCCTAATCTACAATAAATTACATAAGGTCAAACAGCAGGTGCATGCTACAGGACCTTTGGTAGCCCACATGGATTTTTTTTTTTTTGGTGAAAGCCCATGTTAGTACATGAGAGATAAGATAAGTCTTTTCCCACCATTCTTATTGTGAGTGGTTCAGGTGGTTCTATATGGTTAATGCTATACATGGCCTGTTTGAGGTGATGCTACATGTGCTTGATTGGTTCATCTTCATACTGTAGTTGATTATCTCAGTACTTGTGACGAGGGCAGTATTTCAGTCTGATAGAAGTGAATGGAAGACATAGGTTAAGTGGTAAACATGCTATACAAGTGCTAAACTTGGATGAGTATGAGAGTTGTTCTGTGGCTTGTGATAGATTTCATAATGCACTGTTTTTATTCAGTACATCTGTTTTTGGAATGTCAAGTATTTTAGCGATTAAGACCAATCCTTTGTCTCTCATGTACTCACTGGAAAGGAACATAAGAGGAAAATGACATCTAAATTATTCCTTGAATGCATAAATTCCTCTCTCTTCCAACTGTGATGGATTAAGTCAAGTTATTTCCCAGCCAACAAATGCTACAGTATGTTAGCAGAGATGCTACATTGTTCATTCAGTCCTTTGTGAAGACAAGTGTTTTTTCAGAAAGTTGTGAAGTTGCTCAGTTGTTCAGCACTGTAGATGGAACTGAGTTGGTCATCATAAAGATGGCAGGTTGAATGTTTTCAGAGAGATGTCAACTGGAATGTATAATTAGGAGTCCTTTTCTCTCCCAAAGTGTGTCAGTGCAGTGCTCAGTCAGTTTGCCAAAAAAAAGGGGGGGAAAATAGGTCAGTCAGACAGTTGTCGAAAGTGTGGTCAGAGTTCCGAGAGGCTGCTTTGGTAACAATGTGAGGAGCAGACCGTATGATTTTTTCATTCATGATTAATCTCTGGTCTCTCTCTTGTCACCCCAAAGATGTCCTGTCCATCCTTGTCACACCTGTTGCTTATGTGGCTCCCGCCGCAAATTTGTGTTTACCAGTTACTGACTCCTTATTAGAGAGAAGGCGAATGCTAGAAACTTAACACTGTGAAGACAAGAACAGAAAGCCATTAACATTAAGGTCCCATTAAATAAATATAATCTGCATCATGTTCAGTAAAATTGAAACTTGACTAAATGTACAAGTAAAATAAACCTGAATTGGTTTACAGAAATGATTGATTAATATAAACCAATCTAGGTTTGAAGTTGATTTGTCTTGTTTTCATGTTTGTAATTAGCCAATTATATGGGTTTATATATCACAATTTCATAACATTACTAACATTAATGTATTATTGTATGTACAAAAGGAAAGTAATCAGAGATTACCATTACCTGTAAACTGCTGGTTAACTGTGCATGTCAGAATGAAGTGCACAAATTTAAAATATAATGACAATTCTAATACAACTACAAAAAAAACTCTCAGATTTCTAACATAGATACAACATTGCCACATACTGTTATAAGTTATTCGCAAATCTGAAAATTAAGAAGTGGTGACAGTAGAACTGGAGGCTCACAGCAAAAACAAACAATAGACTGAAAGAAACAAGGTGCCAGCAACAAGCTCTCCACACTGCCAGCTCTCAATAAAAATAGTGTAATGTTATATACACAACATTTCAAGGTGGCACAAATGTATGTGCCAAAGTACATGTGTGCAAACATTTTCATTTGAATGATATGTACACAGAAAACACATTTCATATACAATGCACAGAAACATACTCAATGTCATTCATGGAAGATTTTGATTCAAGTCCTTTATGAATCAAGCAGTAGATTTAACTTGGCTGACACCATTCCAGGATGCTTAACCCCCAACGTAAGCTATGCATTATGCAAACACAGGTGCAAATTCAAGAAACTGTTTGGCATCAACAGTAGGTTGAATATTTTAATTCTTTGCCTACTGTATTGCCAAGCATTTCCTGTATCACATGTGCTGGAATCATGCATTATTCACATGGAGATTAAACACTTCTGTTGTGGTCTCACCAGCACAGTACAAACATGATTATAAACATTCGCTTTTTTTTTCCAGCCGCGTTAGCTCTTCCCGTCTGCTCTTCATTGCATCTCTTCTTCTGTCAGATTTCACTGTATGGCTTTAGTTGCAGTTTCTACACAGATCATACTTTCTAAAGGTTGGTGGTACAGCTAATTTTAGGGATTTAGTCAACTCAGAGTAAAGGATCTCATTCATCCTACAAGTAACTGTGACTTACATTATGAGGAATCGAGCAATTAGTGCAAATTGTAGTTTGAAGTTGCATAAATCTGTGTAATTTTCCAAATATACCTGCACAAAATCACACTTAAGGTTTTACCCCACATGTTGACAAGTCTAAGTACATTATTCAGAATTTGATACCAACACACCACTGTTTCTTTAGACATAAACCAGACTTTTCTGGCTTTTTTTCTGACACCAGTAACATCCTGAAACTGTAGCCTTTGTGCTGTTACACACAACCATTATGTACTGGTACTGTAAATAATGACAGCTTATTGACTATTGATACGAGTGGGTCTAAATTACATTTCATCTTTCCTAACACAACACAACGTTACGCACCATCACAAACAGCACATGGATGTTTAACTGGTGTCAGTCTTTCAGTTCTCCCCCTTTTCTTAAATTATAAAAACTGTACAGAAGCAGTTAACATTCCTATGCTGACTAAATCCAAATATTGTAATGAAACAGCATGTTTTTGTCAAAGCTGTACATTTATCATACATGCCTTTTAGGCTACACTGGAAAAACCAATGAGATATTTACATATGCTGTTCATTTGTACTCATAACAATATAGTGCATTTCCCCCATGTAGGACAAGATGTTCATGTAAACAACAGAGAACAAAGAGTATACTCAGAAATGTCATTTAAGGTATCATTACAGCTGAATTAATAATAACAATAACCATATTGTGTAGAATTGGTACAATAAAATAATAAGAAACATGCTTTGTTTACTAATATGTAAAGCCAGGTTCAAATCTGTTAGAATAAGTTGTTACTTCCTCACCCATACTCACAAAATATGCATAGATTCATTTATATTACTTTGTATGACTTTAATGTATTCACATGTGTAGATATAGATATGTACATATTCAATAATAACCACTGACTTATTAAGCACTGCGTAAAGGATTTAGCTAGTTAAATCTAGCTAGTTTGCATGAACTTTCAAATTGACATCAGAGCCTACAGGGGCCTCACAGAGGCACTTACAACATCGGCTTATTTTGTTTACTTAAACAGCGTTTACTTTAGATTGTTCTGGGTCATTTACATTGGCCACAGTTTGTTATATGACCCTTTAAAGTCAACTGAACCACAGTTATGACTTTCCTCAGACTGATACAATACAAAGCAAATATGAACAAATACAATGGTGATGGTGTTATTTCTCCCACCCACAATCAATCAATTGTTGCATCAAGATGTGTGGACATTTTCCTTGAGTGCACCAGAAAATGTACAGTCCAAACAGAAGAAAGAAAGTGACATACGCAGATAATTGTATGTAAATTGTAAGATCCACATTGTGGAGTCATTTTAACATTATACACTATGTATTTGCACTCAACAGGTTTAATGAGGGTTTTGTCTACTGAGAGAAGTGATGCTACCAAAACGTACAGACCAAATTCAGATTTGCTGATGTGGACTAAGATTAGCGATGAACCCAGGCCAATCAGTGTACACTATTGTACACTCAGTTTACATTACAAAGGAGCTGCTGTCAAAAATAGCACTTTGAGATTTTTTATGTAAAGTGCATTATAAATAAAATGAATTATTAGTATCATTATTAAATGTTAGGATTCACTGGAGAAACAAAGCTCAAGATATTTTCAGTATTTCAGTATTTCAACATTCAGTATAAACATGGATATGTAGTATCAACTTTGGGCTCAAAATATGTGCAATAGCCTTCAAAAAACCCAGGTCTGATGCAGCCAGGCCAGCATGACTTCTTTCAGTGACAGTAGGTATGACTAAACCTAAATGAGACACTAAAACCTTTACAAACCTTTCAAACGCCAGTCTACGACAGATTCGAGCAAACATTCAAGTAATGTCATAGTTTTCATCTATAATCATAACAACATCTGAGTTGTCAAAGTTTAGGGATCTGGAAGCACATTGATTTTTAGACGAATTATGGCAGCAAAGTGTCAGGACCTGACTCTCTAAACAAATATACTCTACCGTTAAACCTGCAAAAAAGTGTTGGTGCTTAAGCACTTACTGTTATTCTTCGTGATTTCAGTCTCACTACATTTCTGTTTGTCATAGGACAGTTAAATACAACATTGTGTCTTTTATGACAAATGTTATTTTAGACAGTCATTCTTTACAATGGAATACATGTCACCAGTACAAGCGAAGAAAACAAACTAATCTTATATAACTCAAACAGTTATAAATGACAGTCACAACTCTACAATTCTAAAGGACCAGTAAGAACACATTGACTTGAAAATTAAAAAAAACTAGAAATGACTCATGTCATCATAATACTACTGGACCCTTAGCTTTGGAAAAGCTAAATCAAAGACAACAAGTAGACTGCCAACTAAGTCTGTGCATTTCTATGATTAAAAATAGATCTGCATATTTACACATGTGCACAGCATGTCTTCCAGCATTAAAGTAATATTGCATGTTTATTGCATATGTGAATGTGTCATTATTTTCTAAATCTTTTTTTGCCTGACATTTAACACAAGATCTACTGTGTTCATGTGAGAATGAATTTGAGGAAGGATCTCAGTTAAAATGGAAAAAAAAAACAATAGATTTCTATAAGAGATTGTGCCTTTTCTAATTATTAAGTCAGGCTATACTGTCATTTTATTTAATAGAACTGAACCTGTGCATTGGTTTTGGTCATTTGTATTTTTAAACTGTTTTAAACATTTAAACCAAAAACTAAAATATGGAGGAAAAAAAATGAAGAAAAAGCAAACCGACACTTAGAAAAACTGATCTTCCTTTGGTATATACATGTTAGATAGGACAGTCTCACATGTTGGTTCAGTTTATTCATGTTTTGTAATATGGTCTGTGTATTTTAACACCTAAGTTTTAAAGGTTAGTAACACAGACTCTTATTAAGGTGCTTGTATTTCTTATAGCTATATAATTACTTAGATAGTCATCCGTATCTGACCGTATAATATTTATATTGTACTTTTACTTACATTTTAATAAACTTTTTAAATAGATTTAATTTAAGTTTCTTTCAAAAACTGTAGGCTTACAGGTACATATTTCATTTGCTGTCCAAGTATTTCTTCAGAGGCCCAGTCAGTCATTTACTATCATCAGAAACAAATTATTATCATGATATTTAGCGATTATGAGGACATAATTGCTAAATATAGCCTCATAAAATCGTGAGCACGGATATAATGTTTCCAAATAATAAACTCTAATAACCCATTATTATGTAAAAAAAAAACATAAACAATGAATAAAAAGCACTGATGTCAAAATATCATTAGCTTACAGTAAAAACTTTGGATGATTAGGTTTGGATGAGGCCTAGGCATAAAATAACATTCTTTCAAACAGACATTGATCTTGTCTATTAGCTAAAGCGAGCATTAAGTAACAAGCTAGGACCAGGTTCATCAATCACACAGCCCTTGTCTTGCAAATTGTAGAGCAAGACAACATCTCCTAACTCCTAACTAAATTCATCTTGCCCATCAACTATTAAACTGGTATATTGGCAAATCTATATGTTAAAGGGACAATAAATAAATGAAATATACTAAGATTTTTTTTTATATTTTGTCTTATGAGGCATTTAACAAAACACATATTTTGGCTTTGTTATGTATGATTGTTCTAACTGCATATAGGATGATGATGATGATAAATGCATAGAAATATTACATAACATGCTTAACAATAAAATGACTGAATAGACCTTTAACTGTACACTGCATATATGGGATTCTAAAAGCAATGCAATAAAACAAGCAAAACATTTTCAAGTCACGTTAGGCTGCATGATTGAGTAGCTCTCACAATATTACAATACTTGTATTTGTTCTTTTTTACATTCTTCTGACATTACTTGGTTTTCCTGTGTAAAATATCGACATGAAGTGTGCAATGATGTCACAATGATAAGATGTAATATTTTTTTGTTTTTACTGAGACCTACAGAGGTTGACGCTGTTTTTTTAGACAGAATTACCAAAATGATTAACACTGTACATACATTAATATTCACAAAAGACAGAAAGTAGAAACCTATTCAACATCAATCGAATCTATTAATGTACTTTTGTCATTTGCTAAATTAACTGAAGTATCATGGATGTTTGTCTGGACACTGTTGTGAGCTGAGTTTTATTTGGTCCAAAATGCACAAACATTGATGTCCATCTATACACCTATTTATAAGTTTATAAATGTATCTGTGCACATAATTTTTTTTGTTTTTTTCTTAACCATGGCTAATATTTTATACACGATTTATTTGTTTTACATTTTTTAATTTAATAATAATAATTTAAAATATTTAAAGCTAAAATTTGTATTTGACCCCATCAGCTAACCTGATGCATGCACCATAAACCACTGGATTCACAAGACAAGAGGTCATTCTTTCTACATTCAAGTTCATTTTATGTTATTGCTATTGTTTTTGCATGACATGCAATCCAAAAGGAGGCTTTAATGCAATCCGTCCATATATAATCCACAGTATGTTTTATCATCCAATCATTAACATCCTTTCTGCTACAAAATAGATGGGATGGGGGAACGGCAGCGTCGCAGTGGTCCTGGGGGTTCATAGGTTTCAAAAGGGGGGCTGGTGATAGGAGCAAGACGCAACGATGACCCAGCCATTCCTGATATGTTATTGAGACTGCGCGATTTTTCATAGCCTGTTGCTTTAAGACAATTATTGACATATTCCATTGACACATTAGATTATTTTTATGTATTTTTGTTTGGACGTATGCAAATGAAGTAAAAAGACATAATAGTTTAAATATTTGGGCAATTTATGACAATTACATTATTATTATCATATTCAGGTGGTTTGTTATGAAGAGTGTACAGTATTGAAACATGACCATGAGGTTTAAGATGTCATAAGAAGAATCAAAAGAAGAATGAAAACATAAATTAAAGGAAGCACATAAGTGAGGAGAATAAATGAAAGATAATAAATTGAATGCATATTCAAATAATAAATACATATAAAGGACAGACGAGGACAGACACAGACAAGACAGACAAGACAAGACAAGACAAGAAAATGTGAGTTATGGTATGTCTTTTTTTAAACAGAAAAGCAAAAGATTCTCAGATATTAAGAGATTTAACAACTGTGGCCCTTTGAATAAAGCACCCGACAATGTATCACGTGAAGCAAAATGCTCAATGGTCGGGTGTTTTAGACAAATATTTGGCCAAACACTTTAACACAAACACATTATTGGTAATACTCAGATGTCACTGAGATAATGTAGTATAGTTGACCAAACGAAGTTTAAGAGGAAAAAGCTCAGAGATATACCACTAATAAAGTTAACGGTATTAAGATATTAAATAGTAAACACCTCATTAGTATTTGCTTTTGGCTCCTCTAAACTTCAAATGGCCAACACAAAATATAATCCCTGCAACACGTCAAACACTCTCTATCCCCAGGTAATCGCATCCTGTAATGGAGATAAGTTCACATTTTGTGTACAGTGGGAAACGACACACAGTAGGAAAGTGTGTTTTACTGACAAAGTCCAAAAGGTTGTACAAGTTAATGTATGTATAATGCATGGTACTGGGGATATGTTAACTATAGCCAATTTATTTGAGAAATTACACATTCCCTTTTATGTCCTTTCCCACTGTTTATTTATTGTGTAAAACAGCATGCAGACATTCAATTCCCTTTGTACAGTGGATAGCAGTCAGAGAAGGTAGCACTGTGCTGATGAGTGTTGTTGCATCACGTGAAGTGAAGAACACCATTGGTAGGGAGCAGTTATCTGCCCCAACAATGGCTAATTGACCTATAATGGTTGGAGTTTCACACTTTTAATGGGAATGCGTTATATTAGCTGAAATATAATTTTACTGAAATGCAGTACAGTATGAGTAACAAATTTGTGACAAATTTACAAAGTTACAGTGTATATGTTTATCAAACTCCGACCATCGCAAGTGCAGAGAAAACAATGAACACCTGGCACAGTATCACACCCTTTGTAGCCTCCTGCTGTGATGGAAAAGTACGGCAATATTGTGATGCACAGTGGCCAACTCAACCACTCTACGCATCATTTGAGTAAACCATAAATAAAAGTCCTTTTTTTATTCTGACTAGCTCAGGCACATTAGTCTGATGGCAACTCAGTAAAATATTAATGATGGAGTTTCACTGGATTTCTTCGGCTGTATGTCGCATAAAGATTTCTGAGAAGCTGTCTCACCAATATACGGTTCTGCTTCATTCTCAAGTTCAGTTCTGAGAGAAGTTTGTTCACCCAAATGTATCGAGTTACGGTAGAACTGTGCAGTCAATGTAAACAAAAAAGCAAAAGGTCCCTATGTGAAAAACTCTTTTACCTTAACTACAGAAAATTAAAGGTATTATCCTTAATATTTTCTTGAAATGAAAATCTATTTTTGATACTATTTATGGTCTAAATGTTTTATATCTATTGAAAAAAATTTATTTGACAAATTAACTCCCAAAATTAACTCTCTATTTAGTCCACAATTCCCCTGCTTATGTTTGCGTGTGATCCAGCATATTTTTTATCTAATTTATTTGGGCCTTAACCACTCTAAAACAAGATACTGGTTATATTTTCAATTTTCAGCAAAACCTCCAAATTCTCATCAACCAGCATTAAAATCTTAAGCTTACAACTTTAATTTAGCTAATTTTTTTATACTGTTATTATAACATGAGTGAATGAATATACTAGCAAGTGCTTTACTCATGTGCCAGCTTTCAAATGCCCTACAGATGTGACTGTAGGACTGTTGAACTTCATAAAAATGTAGATAAAACAACAAAAGATTATGAATCTGATGATCTATTCTTGGTGTTTAGCAAAAATAAGTATTCACAGTGCAGAGAAAAAAAGAGAGGAAATATAAAACATACTGTGCACATGATAAAAAAAAAAATTTTTCATAAACATTGTGATGCAACTAAAACTACTAAAAATAAAGGTAGAGATGTTTGTACTAATTAATTCAGCCTTCAGTGATAGATCTGCTGCTTCTTATAAAAAGCCTTTATTTGTCCCTTTTACGTTTTAAAAAAAGGGTTTGAAACACTTGTTAAGTGCAATATGAGTAAATATGGATAAAAAAAAGAGTTCCCATCTGTAGATTAGATGAAGGTGAAACTGATGACGAATATTGGAGACCAGTCAACATTTTTTTTTCCATATATATGCAATATAAATGAGCAGTTTGGCTAGCTGCCAAAAGCTGAAAGCCTTTGTTGATGTTTGCAAGCATTGCTTGACAATGTTCAAGACAGGAATGTTTTCAGGAAATTACAATAGAAACGCTTATACTGTAAAGGTAGTCATGTTTCAGCCACTGCAGTCTGTCATGGTCTATTAGCTATCTCCTCTCTATGCTAACTACTGTGCTTACAACAATATCAACAGGGGCTTTATGATGTAGGTTTGTCTATCAGGGGAAATTATGAGTTCTGCTGTCACTGTATTCAGTGATGACATAATTCCTGCCCAAAGTCACACTTAATTAACACTATGGAGGAAGCTCGTACCTACCTACCGTCAGACTTTAGTTACACTTGCACTGCAGTGGCGGCCTGGGGATGGGATGGAGAATGAGTGTTAATCACAGAGGGAGAAGGTTATGAAGTGGGAAGGCACAGAGGAACAGAGAGAGGAAACTGCAAATATTCCACCCAGACGGTTTACCAAGGAAATAATCAAGTAAATGGAAACAGATTGAGCCGAAAACATAATAATTCTTGTATGCCCTGTGTATATATATAAAAGGGTTAGGGTTGGAAAACTAATTAACAACTTCAATAACTTACTTAACATGTAGCATCTTATTTCATGACTGTTGGCTTACTGTGGCTACGCATGACTTGCTGATCATACAGATTCTATTCTTAGCATGGCCACATAGTGTATCATTCTTACATGGGATCAATTGCTTGTTAAAGGTGGTTTGATCTCCTGTTACCCATAATTAGATGCATTGATCTCTTCATGACCATTACTGAAGCCACAATATGTCCATACAGTACATATAGTACCTGCGATGTCTTTAGGGCAAACTAAATGACATGCAGCGGTATCCTGCATCTTGTCTTTATTCTTGGCTTTATTCCATTTTAATAATATATAAAATCAACATTTTATATATAGCATGTGAGTGTACAGTATACAGCACATAATGTGCACACAGTATACATATGCATTACTTTTATTATAAGGTAAAAAATCTGGTTCAGACAAAGGAATATTTGCTGATTGTTGTGATGAGGTAACATAGTAAGAATTGTTGTTACAGATGTTAGAACATGCATGACAATGTAGAAAAGGTTTTGCATACCGTATGTGAATTAAAGAACACAATGACACAGACGAGCACACTGACAAGTGTTACCACATAAAAAAAAAATTCACACAAATTAGTTTATACAACAAAACGTTTAGGGGTTTGATTAGGAGTTAGTATGTCGTATCTGATTGTAGCGTCTTGTACTGAGCCACCAAAACATTTCACAACAGAAATTAACTGCAACAAAGGCACAGAAGGAAACAACAGATATGTTGTGTTGGTGAATAGTTCATACTCTAAAACTTATAATAATTCAACCAACAAGCCTAATAAATGTTTTATTCATGAATAGTAAACAAGGAAAAATATGGGTGGGATGCAATGCAGAGTCACTGGATAGATATAACAGATATAGCTTGTTTATAAATGGATTTAATGTTACAAGGGCTCTGAGTTTTTAAATTAAAAGTATAATCCCTATTCTTGTGTCAGAAATACATTAAATCATTTCATATTTGACTGAATTAGGCAATGTATAATTATAATTTATTGTCAAACGCATCCTTCAAAAAAAGCCTGAACCAGTGAGATTTGTGCCATATTTTTGTTAATTTCATTGTTTTCCATTTTTATTCTAAAAATAAAAGAAATAGTAGGTAGTAGATAGTAGATGATGGTAAAACTCAAGAACATAAGAAGAACATCAGAAGTCAAAACACCAAACAACAAAACACAGTTATACAAAACTCAAAGACATCAATTTCAGACCATAACCACAGACAACAGCAAAATATATTAATTAAAAAAAATATATAACTTAATCCTAAACACAATGAAAAGAAAAAAAGATTCATACTACAACACATAAACACAAATCTCTACAAAATCACTACATAATACTCCAGAAATTAATTTCATGATATATGTACACACCATGTTAGAAACAAAGGACACAAATAAGCACAAAAACCCAAGAAATCAAAGAAAAATAACACAGAGACTGTGAGGAACTTAAAGGAGAAACTGAGAGAAAGAAAGACACCACTCAGCGAGACTGAGATCCTTGAAGGTTTAGAGAAGTGACTGGGAATGGACAATCAAAGGGGTGATTGACCGTTTGACCTTAGTGAGCCATGCATCAGTAGTAAAGTTGCCTAGTAAGTCAAATGGCCACCAGTCAACAGAAAGCATGAGAATCCCTCTTTAAAAACAAGCAGAATGATTTGGTTTTTAATTCAGAGGAGAAACATTAACAAATACCCAGTATCTTTCTTGATATTCAGTATTACTCGTCTTTGTTCATTTGAACAACGGAGGGGAACAACCTTAAGAGGTCATTGTGTGTCACAGGTAACCAAATGTTAAGGAATTAGGTTCCAGAAACAACAACTTCCCTGTAAGAAGCCCAAAGTCTGAAGTTATTCCAGGACTTTTTTCCAGCGGACTCCTGATTTGTTTTAAAGAGGGATTTTTGAAGCACCTAAATTGCAGTTTATACACAAGAACCACTGAAACTGGAGCAATGTTAGGGACCTCTAAATGAAGGGCTTGTACAGCTCAATGTTCGCTTACCTTAGACAGCATGTAGCTACTTTTCAGTCAAACCTATAATAGCATTTTTCACGTGTCTCATCAGTAAGGGTTTCAGTCACCGAGTGCAGCATCTAATCCTTTTGATTTCTAGGTCTCCACAGTACAAATACAAAAGCTCCTGAACTTTGGACTACACTAGGCACTGAAAGCACAGTTACAGGCTCTAGGGAATAGTATTTCAGATACATTACACGCTGACAGCATAATAATTGCAGTAACTGATTTATAAGTTAACTGGCTTTGTTTACAAAGCTGAATTAGGACTTTAAATTATAGCAGTTTACTTGTTTCTAGCATGGCATGTTTCAAGAAATACTACCCCTTGACCTTGTTGGCTCCCATGACCCCAGTACCTTGGGCCTTGGAAAGATGATTGTTATACAGCACTGCAATCAGTGTCACAGTCATGTAAAACTATTTAGGCTGGGCAATTGATTTGGCCCAAAAGAAGATATATGTACATGTAAGTATGCACATCTTATTGTTACTCTATTCTAACACAAGAGGAATATTTGCCATTAAATGTGCTATTCAGTTCATGTCTGGAAGGTTTAACCTGTGCATGAGAACATGTACATCCTGTTTATACAAATAGTAAGAGTGTGTTTTTTGAGGCAAAATATTTTCTTTTGCAGTGTGTGGCTTTGTTTGCCAAGGTGGAGGTCCGTGGGGTAGGGAGTAACACGAATAAACAGAGTAGAAGGACAAAACTAAATTAAGCCACACACGACAACACAAACACAACACTCAGACGGCACTGAGAGGATAGAGACACAGTGTATAACATGTAAGAATGAAAAAGCCCACATACACACGCGTGATATGACACAACCTGAAGAGAGAGACAACAACAACACAGAGGCACATCAGACAACAATGTGACCTGCCGTTTCCATTCAATCTTCTTCAGTGTATGTTTTATTAGTTATTGACACAGGAGACGAAAACTGGATTATTTTCACTTGAGCTGCTGAGTGTATTTGCAAATGCGCACACCGACATGGACGCACTATTGCCCTCACGATTCTATGCAGGTTTTAAGCTCTTACACAGACATTTGTGCATACTACTCATGATATGTACATCACAGAGCAATCCCATTGCTTTCCAAATTTGTTTTACATCTATTCAACTTTACATTGTTTATTGAGTTCATAAAATAATCTTTTGCAGGTAGGATATTGGGCTAAGGTTAGGTTTCACTAGATAAAATCCCTCACAAACCAGATGATGACCCCTAAAAATGCCATTTGATACCCAAACCCTAATATTCAGATTTAAACCTAACCATAGCTCAATAGTTTGCATCAGTCGTTTCAAATTGACAGCACACGTTAAGGCACAGAGAAGACTCTTCCCAGGTGATACTTCAAGCTCCATTAAACATGTAGACACAGCACTGTTGAAATGGTGGTGTGTATCTGTGATTCACAGTCATGCATATTGTGTGCAGCTGTTTCTGTGTTACATTAGGTGTTGTACTGGTGTAGTGTAATTTGTGCAACAGCAAAACATGCTACAGTATATCATGGAGAGTCTGAACAAAAGTTTTCATTAATGTTGACTAGGCTAAGGACTCCTTTATTTTTAACTTTTGTCAATGTTACCTCTGTCTATGGTTTGATCCAGGAGGAGGTGGAGTTTGCATTGAGGTCCTGCTGTAACAGAGACCCTTCCATCTTAAACCAATCCTCAGTCAGAGGGGAGTCTGGGCTGGGTGCCAGGGCTGCTGCCTCTACTTTGTTGTCAACAGGGGGTGTTGAAAGTTTGGAGGGAGTGTGAGGGAGTGTTTTGGTGCAGGTTGGCGGCAGTGGTGGTGGTTGGATTGCAGTAGTAAATGAATCAAGGTATCAGGTTTTCATGAGCATGAAGGTAATGTACATGGGGTAAAAAGAAAAGGAGGAAGTCATGATGTGGCACAAAGGAGAACAAGGGGGGGGTTAAATATGGGGCAGAGGAAGAACGGAGTCAGGAGAGGGAATGAGGGCCAAGTTAGGGAGGGAAAGTCATTGCAAGGGAGGGAAGAGGGGGGACGCAGAAATAAAAAGGACAATGCGAGGCAGGAGAGAGAGAAAACAGAGAGGGAGAAACAGAAGTGACGAGAAGTAAATTAATGCATGGTCAACTGTCTGAGTCCAGAAGACAGAGAAAGACAGAGATCATTTATGAGCATGAATGAATGTGACAATTTGGGGCACAGAACAAAATTCACACACACCATGGAAAGATGGAAGACAGGACTGAAGGCGTGAGAAGAAAACGAAAATGGAGTAGAGGGACAGAAAATCTTGTGTGACAGAAGAAATAAAATATGATACTAAGCAGTGATGAAAACACAGACAACATGAATGTGAAGAGGTGGAAACAAATACAGCAGAGCAGAAGAGCTAAGTGTAAATGCATGTTTTGTAAGTAAGTGACTGTATATGTATGTCTTTATGTTTTGCGGCTAACTGTGATTGGAGGCTTCTATCTGTGGTCGACTTCAAAGGTCAGGTTCATATGTGCCCTCCCATCCAACACATCTTTTTTAAATGTTTGGATCTGATAAACCTATGTGTGTTTCTCTGCATCGGCTGCACACTGGACATATGTAACATATGGTTATGTTGTACCTGGCATATTGCTGTGTGGATCCGTTTACATAAGATGCTTATGTTTATGTTTATGTTTACGTCTCCTGGTGTTAAACGTACCTTTCCGCACATTCCCATCTGTGGCACGGAATTCCCTGGTGTTAAGCAGGAAGCAGGCGTGGTCCTGCTGGTAACGTTCCCGGGTAGGCCCTCGCCCAATAGGGCTTCTCTCATCTGGGCTCAGCACCTGATCAATGGTGGGGCAGTCCTCATTCGCCAAGGCGGCCGAGGCTGCATCACCATTCTGCTTAGAATCTAGAGGGATAGTGGAAAGAGGAAAGAAAATCCATTAATTACTAAGTTTGTTGACTGGAAACATTGCCTCAATTGGTAATTGGCAATGGTTTTAATGACTTTATTGCCTAACATTTGCAGCAATCATAGCTGTATGTTAATCAAACATGTGGTCTTAGTAACCATAACTAAATCATTAATCAAAAGTCATCATTACATTTGCATATAGACCTAGACCAGGACCTATATAAATCCTTGAACTCTGCCCAATATGCATAGTGGTGATTAATATTCATTAATTAACAGGGGCGACCATTACAGATGATACACACATTTCTGCTGACACATTATGACAACTTACTATATGTCACCAAGCAAGTATTTTGTTCTCTGTTATGTTTGAGCATTTGGTGATGATACCACAAAGCAGTCTTCGAACTTCTTGTGAAAATGTTGCTTCCTGCTAAAACTTCTAATAACACAACCTACAAAAAACCTTTTAGCCTGGAAGAGAGCCAAGCAGACAGGATGTAGTAAAAGCACTGATGAAACCAATATTTTCTGGCTCACTGATGACTAAGACAGTAAAGTAATGCATTAAAGGTGCATTATTGTTGCATGTGTCCGGTGCCTGATGTTGCAGCATGTAAAGAGCCATGACCTCTCCTCCTGATTGTGCTGCTAATGCCAGAGAGAAAATATGTGACATCAGCCAATATTGAGATGCATTAAGTTGTTTCAAGAGATATTTTTCATTTTCCTTCCATAGTGTTTGCTCTTCACTGACAGATTAGTGCCTTAAGGCAACTGTCAACCAACCAGCTGATCATACATTACACATGAGTTCTGATGGGCCAGTGATTTCTCCAGGGTAGATCTGGAATAAACAATGTAGTACGCCCACTACTTTCTTTTGACACTTTGGCACTCTAACCCTCCACCTCTAAAATCAGGGGTGTGTACAGTATGTGTGTAATTAAACCTGCAGTCAGTAACCTTATAGCATACGCATACTCCTCAGGAACATATCAGTTAATTAACTAGTTTCCTTTGACTGTAATATTTGAACAACACAACTCATATATTAGCATGAAAATGGAATAATCTGACATACACTTATTTATGCTCACAGAGTGTTGTTCAGCTGTCAATATTTCAAAATGGACTTAACATGAAAAACCAAACACCTCACCTCTGTTAATCTCTATAATTTCTTCTTGTGCGAGTGGACAGTCACCCCCTATGCCTCCAGATCCCATTACTCCACCAAGGACATTTCCCAAGATCCTTTGTGGTGATGCAGTAGCCATTGCCAGAGCATCCGGCTTGCAGTAGTTTGGAGAACCTGGTTGGGGTGCTCTGGGGATATGTTTGTTCTTCTTTTTGGGCAGCTTTTGTTTGGCCATGGCCAGAGAGTAGTACATGCCGAAGTTGTTGACAATGACAGGTACTGGCATAGCAATGGTCAGCACACCAGCCAAGGCACACAGCGCTCCCACCAGCATACCTGACCACGTTTCCGGGTACATATCTCCATAGCCTAGCGTGGTCATAGTCACGACAGCCCACCAAAATCCAATAGGGATGTTCTTGAAGTTGGTGTGGGCACTGGCTGTTGGGTCATCTGGGTCTGCACCAATTCTTTCAGCATAGTAGATCATAGTGGCAAAGATGAGGACACCAAGGGCTAAGAAGATGATGAGAAGGAGGAATTCATTGGTGCTGGCACGAAGGGTATGGCCAAGAACACGGAGACCCACAAAGTGACGAGTGAGCTTGAAGATTCGGAGGATACGGACAAATCGGACAACACGGAGGAACCCCAGGACATCCTTGGCAGCTTTGGAGGACAAACCACTCAGGCCCACCTCCAGGTAGAAGGGCAGGATGGCGACAAAGTCAATGATGTTGAGGGTGCTTTTAAAGAATTCTAACTTGTCTGGGCAGAATGTGACTCGCAGGAGAACCTCGATGGTGAACCAAATGACGCACACACCCTCCACATATGTCAACCAGCTGTCAGTCACCACCTCGTATACAATCTCCTCACGGGTTGTGTTGCCCACCGTGACGTTCTCTGTCTTGTTGAGGATGGTGTTGAAGGCCTCATGCGTCTCCATGCAAAAAGTGGAGATGGAGATGAGAATGAAGAATAGGGAGCCAAATGCCACATACTGAAAGAAAGGAAGAAACCAGCAAACAGAAATAAAGACAGAAAGAGAAAGCAGAAAAAGAAAGGGAGAGAAGGAAAAGAAGTAAGTTGCAAATCAAGAAAATCCACTAAGGCAAAGATAACACAAAAAAGCATAATGAAAAACTACAGCACTGGTGCACTTTGAAACCTCAAGCCAACAGCAGAGGAAGACAAAAGGTGTATATGTGAACCATTATCAGACTGCACATGAAAAAGTGGTTGTGCAGTAACTGTCATCTTTATTGAAGTCTTCACACCAGAAAAGTTGCACGAATTCTGAAGTGGATCCTTGAATTTTCAACCCAAATTGGATGTTTGTAAGTTCATTTTAAAAGGTCTGCTTTGTAAAAGACTGCAAGGCAAGTTAATCTTTTCTAAAAAGAAAACCAAAACCTTGGGACAATCTGACCCACTGTGACCCAGGTCCAAGGACAATTAGACTCATTAGGCGTGACAAAATTACATCTGACGGACATAAATTATTGTGAACAATGAAGCCATAAAAATAGATGTGCTGTCAGTTTCGTGTCTTATCATTTGCCATCTAAAAAAGGATGAAATACTTTTAAAGTTAATGAAATTATTATAAGTACTATCTCTTTAAAACTGTTTTTAAAGATGTGTTATTTTAATAGTAGTTTAATATAGTATGAATGTGTATTAATGTGTATCATATAGTAATCTTTCTTTTTCATGTATAATGTACTAAGAAAAAATAGAAAATTAAAATTAAATACAAATACAATTAAACACACTATTATTCATGACAATTAAGACCTGACCTTGAAACCAAAAACTTAAGGGTCCTGCCTCAGATTTTTGAGTCCAGACAGTCATTTTATGTAAACAACATACAGCAGGGAGAAAAGTGCATAAGAAAAGGGAAGCAGAATTACAAAGAATGAATGTAACTCTGAATCTAAAACAGAACAAGCAAAATCTTCTCAAGATAACTAATAGAGGGATACTTATAATTTGTGGTACTTCGCTATGAAGGACAAGAAGAAAACAAGCTGTAAGGATGAGATAAATGAGTAACTGATCTGTCTGCCGTAGTCCAGTAAACAAGTGAGAAATCCCACACTTCAGTCCCACAGCTCACTGTGTTCTATGTTGTGTCAAAACATGAGTTTGTCAAAGTTGAACTGCAGACTTGCAGTAAACAGACATTTGTTTATAGATGTAGAATATGATGTCAGACCCTGCAAACAGTCACTTTATAAAAGTTATTTGGAAGTTTTATTTTTAATAGTTAGAAAGCTACAGTGTTTTCATAACACAGATTCATTTTCAGAAGCATAATCTACAACAGCAGCTCCTGCTCTCTCAAGAAGGTCTCAGGCGCTTCAACATTAACCGTCAGTTCATCATCACATCATTAGACCAACTTCAGTTGTCTGTTCAAATTGTTGATCTGAAAGATTAAGCGGATACAGTATGTAGATTAATAGTACAAATACAAGATGTCTGAATGCCTTAGTTTTGCTTGATTAGATGAATCTTAACCTAATTTTTGTGCTTATACAAAAGGATGCTAATAATTTTTTGTCAAGCAATATTACATATCTTGTCACTGAAGTGCAATTGAGATTAATATAAAATGCATTTAGCACTGTAAGTCTGTCTTTGGTGAATAATTCTTATTTTTGTAACCAAAAAAAGAAAACTGATTTAAGTGGAAAACGTTCCTTTGGCATTTGACTCAAATCCTAAGATGTGGAAAGGAATAATGTGTTGGCACCCTTACAACAAGTGACATCCTTTTTATTCTACGGTGTTTTGTAGCTTCACGTACGGTTATTCACTTCCAAACCTTCCTGTCCTTGGGGTGAATTTCCTGGACAGGAAGCAAAATCAAGTAATAACAGTGTCCCACCACCCACTGAGTTTGTTTTCCAGGTTTACTTGCTTTTTCATTACTCAAAGGTATTTTTTAACACTGGCCATCTGCAGGCTTTTAGTATATATATGTACCTAAGCTTATTATTGTACTGTAGCCCATTCAGTCACTGAATCAGTTAGCGTAGCGTGATAATACCAGTGTGTGTGTGGTCACTGCACAATCCTTCCCTGTTGAGGTCCATTCCTACAAGCCTGCAGTGTATTTATAGATGCAGTATACTTTGTGCTTTATCAAATAAATAATAAAACACAGACATAGCCTGAAGTGCAAAAGAGAAAGGTAATTCATACTTGAGTGAGGTCCATATATATAAGAAGCCTGAGTGCCCTCAGTGTATTGTGCATGTCACCATGTATTTTCAACTTTATGCACTTATGTAATATCAAGGGCAACGTATTTAGAAAAGGAAGCCTTATGGATAAGCAAATGGAGGGAACCAGTTTCAGTTATTTTTTCTTGAAAGGCCTCGCTTCCCTCTTCCAGTTTTTCTTTGAATTGAAAATTGGATGAGAGCCTACACATATTTTCTCTAAGTGCTTTCATGACAGAAACAGACTGAGGAAAAAACATAAGACTGTGAGCCAATGTATTTATTGAGACGATTAGCTGACAAGCGTTTAGGCAAAGACGTGACCTTCCAGGAAAGTCAACGATGTAATAGAAGTTCATGTCCATTCGGTATATTTTGATGTCGATAGGTATTGCTATTTTGCTTTAATTATGTTTTAATTCATATAATAAACTAAGATTAACTTTTTTATTAGATACAAATCTTTGTATCTTGAAGATCTGGCTAGTTCTATCTGGTGTGTTGCAGGTTAGGTCGTCGTCTTTTGTCTGCCATTCTCACAACCCTCTGCTGTCCTCTCCCCACATGCTCCAGCCACGTCTCCTCTCCCTATCTTCCTTCTCTACCCTTTCCTTCTCCCCCTTCCCTCTCCATCTCTTTTTCCTACCTCTTTTCTCTTCTATGTTTCTCAGTAGTCGGTGTCTGACCTACTTTCTCAGATTGCTGCAGTGCTCTCCCCCTCTCTATCGTGAAAACACACACTGAGGTTCTCAGTAACACACACACACACCCCCATCAATACCAGCCCCCTGTCCCAGGGAAGAAGGATAGCACTAGCAAGACCTGCTCAGCATGCACCATCATTAGCCAAACACCAGAAAACCTTCACATACACAAATCAAATATTCAGTTATTCCTTCCATTATTTTGTATGATAAGATAACAATGTAAGTAGTCTAAGTAATATAATAACATACTGAGAAGATGAATAGTACTGAAATAATAAAGTGTAATCTGTCCTGCCACAGTCCTTTTAGAATGTACACTTGTACAAACAAATACCATATACAGAATATAATCAGAAAATATTGGTAAAACTGCAGTAACATCATGTCTTCTATGTAGGCTACACAGGTGGAGACACAGGAGGGGGTGGATAGGTGGGAGGGAGACCAGACGATGTGGATCCATGCGCAGAGAAGCACAAAGGATAAAGTTGGAGTAGTCCAGAAGAAAGGGTCCAATTCCAAAATAGTGTAGTACAAACACAGACAGAGAAAAACATCCTCAGCTAAGATTTGCTAAACGAAATCATTCTGATGATCTCAATGTGATGTGACTGTGTCATGAAAATGGGACTTTTCAAAAGACAAGGAAGAGACAGACATGAAATGTGAGAAGAAGAGTCAGAATTGAAAGAAAGAGAAGCAATGTTATCAGCAGATTGATGGTTAGTAGAAAATGACAGGCCTTAGTCACAAAAGCAATTTCTGTGAACTAGAGGGACAAAGGGACTTTTGTGTGTATTTAT
>JAUBNQ010000011.1:8544682-8560765 GCA_032353495.1 Ctenopoma kingsleyae
ATGGTGCAACTGCAAAGCCTCTCCAGATTTGTTCTTTCAGTAAATCTACCTTTGGTGTCGGGTGTTTTTCTGTGGGGAAATCTTATACACACAGGACATAACACATCTTTATTTCAATCAGAGACTGAAATACAAAATGTGTTCCCAAACAACAGTGAGGAAGGAAATGCAGAGAAAGCTTGACTTGACACTAACATCTAACCCCAATCTGAAACCTAAAAGTCACAAATTCATTCAGAAGGGCACAAATCAACAATCTGTTGCACTTAACATTAACATACTTTAAAGTTCAGCTTTAACCAATTTGCTGCAATAAATTCACCCATGCAATGGTTAAATCCAACAATACAATATTAGTACATATGAAAAAAAAGTTCATTTGTGGTTTCCATAATTAAATCAAATAGTATTTCAAGATGGCAGAGCACAGTGGATTACACTGTACAGCTGAACATCAAATCAATATTGATCAATCCATCACAGCAGCTGGCCCTCTTTGAATATGCAGCGGCATACCAAGCAGAAATGTGTTGTGTATGAGGAGGAACAGAAAAAAAAGTTACATCAAAGCTGCATGTAGCATTCAGGTGTGGATGAGTCTGTGCGTGTACCATATGCGCCTGTGTATAGATGTGTCGGCGTAAGTGCTTGGCACAAGTGTGTGTGCGTGTGGATGTGACTCACCATGTGAGAGAGACAAACAGCCTATGGGCACAGGAGATGTGTGCACACACTTGCTGATCGCAGATAGTGAGTGGTTGGTAGCTACATGAGCACTGCACTGGGGTGATAGAGAGGGATGAGTGGAGAGACGTGCAAAAGAAAGAGGTGGAGGAAGATGATAAAAGGAGTAGCACTTCACACTTAGTTATCTCCTTGGGCACTGCATTTTCTCCCCCCATTCCTCTCCTCATTTCAACATAAAGGTATGTATGTGCATATGGTCTTGTCTCAACAGGCATATTAATGAATATAATATATAGTATTCAGAGGCACACTGTAATAATGGCGTGAAGCCTAATGCGTTAAATTCCCTACAGTAATGCTAACTTGTGTGACACCTGCAGCCAAATGACCTTCAAGGCCCAGTAGAGTCTCCCTTGCTCTGTAGACTCTGAAATTAGATTTGGAAAGATCATCAACATAAATTTAAAAGAGCGGGAGTCAGAGATGGGGAGAGCAACAGAGAGAGAGAAGCAAATGAGAAAGGACTTTTGAGAGAGGAAGCACAACTGTAAAAGGAAGTTGATGATAGAGATCGCTGTTTGTGTTTCAACAGATGAATGAAGAAGAGTGGAGGGAAAGCAGATGAAAAGATAAGCAAAGGGAGAGGGACAATGATGTGAAGCTCAGCAGTCAGTGGGGAAAGCAGGGCATCGGAAAGTGGGAGTGCAGTAAGGAGATGAAGAAGAAGAAAGGAGGAGGTATTGTGAGATCATGAATGTTAGTGGTATAACCAAGGAGAGATTATCAGAGGTGATATTAGCCCTACAGGCATTTTTTGCATGCACAGCGGTGTGCTGCGCTCTTCCTTAACGGGACTCTAGTGGCGCTGTGTTTACTGCGGCACCATCCAGAAGAGCTTTATCATTACAGTATTACCACAGCCCTGCCTGGCTCTCTGTCACCATGACAACCACTGCGTTAGCCTCTGCTTTCAAGCACCAAGGACAGGACTAAGCCAAATACTGCTCCTACAGCTGGCATAAAGGGCTGAATGTAGAAGAGCAAGAGCCAAATTGTGATCATTCCGTCCAGTTCCTGATTGTTTAGTGACAGATTTGACATTTGTCAGGTCAGGGGTAAGTGACCTTAACAGAGATATAAAGATATACAGATATAAAGACAAGACTTATTAATGGGGGTTTTGTGCCATGTCCACTGCTGGTGATCTTTAATCAGCAATAGTAAGACAAACAGCATTCGGTAAGATGAGGTACGTGAAGTCTTTCCCAGAGGGCAAAGGAACTGGGGGACGACTGCTGCACAGTCAGCAATGATAAGAAGACATTAAAGGATTGTGTGAAGTCCGCACATGAATGAAGCATGAAAAATGAACATTTAAACAATGGATTAGGAAAAAAACTAGGACTGGGTGATTAATCAATTATCTTAGGTGAATGATTGTGGCCATCACTCAGAGACAAGTAGCCACTTAGCGTGCAGTGTGAGTATAACCTTGGGTCGGATACAGGAATAGCCTTCACTTGTACCATTTTTATCATATTTACATTCTAACACACTGCAGGGAAATGTTGAAATAGAAGATTCTGCAAACGTAAGAGTCGGACACGCTTGGACAAGACAAAGAGGTTTCCATTTGGAGACACTCAAGAAATGTAATGGACAAGCACTAAAACTCAATGGAAAAGCTGAGAGAGGGACAAACAGAGAAGGTGAGAGAGCAGTGCATAAAAGATGTCTTTCATTTTTTTCATGTTGTGTTTCTTTTTCTACATGTTGAATTATGAATTACCTCACTGGCTTTTAGCCTTTTATGACCCTGAACCTCCAGGCTTCCTCGTGTGAGTTTAAGTTCTGATGGCATGGACAGTAATATGTGTCTAAAAATGTTAACCACACTTACCATATTCAGAGCGTCAGTTTGCATTAAAGCCACTAAATATAGTTAATACCACACAGAGAACAATCGCATTTGCTTCATTTTGAGACTGCAGTAAACTACTAATTTAATTAATCTGAGGAATTATTCAGTCGCATGTCAAAATATTGCGTTCTGGTGACTTAGATGCTGACATCCACGGCTGAAGTACAAGCCATGTCATCTCTCCTTTTTCTCCCCTGATTTCATGTCATATTTCTACTATCACTACATTCAGCATTCGGGGTAATACCTTTGTTCATTCTCTCACCAGGAGATAGATAAGATGACTTTTTGACTTCAAACTGAAGAAGTGTTTCCAAAAATGTCAGCTAAATTTTTTTAAATAATCAAGCAGAAATAATTGAATGTCTCTGACTGGTTAGAAGTTTTGAAAAGAATATCTGTGCAGTCTTGGTCACAGGAGGCTTTGACAGCCGATCTCTACATTAAGATACGTTTTAGAGCATATTTCTAGTAAAATAATTTCTGAAATAGAGTTAAATACTGTATCTTTAACTCAATAACTTCAACAATGACTATATAATGAACTAATCAATTCGGCACTTAACAGTTACATTCTTGTGAACTACCTAGTCAACCTCCTCCTTGTTCTGCATTAACAAGACAGAGGTTTTTACAGTTTTTGCTCTTCCATTTCAGAATAGTCTAGATTTCAAGGTGCACTGATCCAGCAGACCCTCAGTTCATCTCAAGGGAAATGAAATCGACATGGGTGGAGGACATTCGTGTCTGGACCAGGAGAGGCAATTAAAGGAGAAGATTGTGAACCCCTGCTAAGGGCCAGTCAGCACCCAACGTAGGGCAATGCAGAATAATGAAGGGCAGGAAAGGTGAGGTATGGAAAAGGGTGGGACCGATCTAGAAGTAGATGCAGATGTGGCCAAAGTGGAAAGTTGTAATGGGACATTTGGATGTACTGCGTGATTATATACAGTATGTCCAAAACATATTCTCACATTCTGCGCAAGTCTCCTACTGTGAGTATTCGTCAGACTTATCAAACGGAAGAATGCAAGAGAAGATGAAGGAGGAGGAGCAATGGAGGTTGACCTTAGAGATATAATTAGCCTCAGCTGTGGGTAATCCTTGTGTAGACGTTATTTTCCGAGAGCTGGAGATACTTTCTGAGGTGAGTGCTCTTGGAAGTGATCCTGGTAAAATTTCAATCACACAGACTTCTGTTTCAGAGATTCCCCGAATGACTCAACTCCTTGACACGCTACAGCTGAAACGGTAAGCTCTCCTACCAACACACACACACACACACACACACAGACACACTGCTGCTCTCCTTCTGACACGTCACGGTGTCCTATCTGCTCTGCAGCATTCAGGTCCCCTCCATTTCGTTCCCACTGCAGTCCTGTCAAACATTTCTGGAGACAAATATTGTGGAGGTGAGTGAACTGTACACGTGTCTGTTCCCTCTCATCTGCTTTGTATTCGCACCAGATTACTGCAGCATACCATACGCGTTTGTCCTTGCGACGCCGCTACCCCTCTTTCTCAGTTGATCCTCCCTCTTTCCTCTTATTTCTCACCCCTTTCTCCATCTGTCCTCTCCTGTCCAGCTTATATTGTCTGAGATACATTAAGCAAATGACTGTTTTATTAGCAGTGCAGACTGACTACCTTCAGTCCCCTTTTCCTAAACCCCCCTCTGTCCTTTCTCCCTCAGTGCTTCAGTAACTGTCCATAATCTACCTCATAGCTCAATCATAAAAGATAAAAAAGAAATGTCTTGGGATATGCACAAAGCATTTAAACAAGAGCTGCTCATAGTGTTAAACTAAGAAATCTAAAGTTATACAATTGATGGATTTTGGGAGAAATCCCAATAAACCTCTAGTGGACATTCAGACACATTTCCATTCATATCCATCCAGCTCCACTCCTGAACTCATCTCGATCACGTTTCCTTTTAAAGTGGTCATTTGACTGTACATGCACTCCACGCCACTGCCACTTGGAGGAGGGACAAACACAAGGAAGCAGATGGTCATTTTCCAGGGGAATGAGCAGGAATCCAGTTTGACTGTATTAGTGTTACAGGATGACGACACAAAGGCAACCATGCAGCAATGCTCAAAAAACAGATATGTTAACAATTACAGCAGGCTAGCTTTAGCCTATATGAGTTATTTGTTTTGGAAAAGTACAATTTAGCAACATATTTCATTATTACCTCTAAATATATAAATACTTTATAAAACTATATAAAACCTATTTCTGTCTTTTTTCAAACAAAATTTTAGGATATTAGCTAGTTTCAGATTAGACATTAGAATAAAATAAATGGATGGCCATTTGTCACTATTTTACATAAACACTCTTTACTTCTAGATTATCATTTATCAGTGTTTGTTGAAACTGTCTATAGATTGCACTACAAAAATAATCAGAGGATTTAATAATAAAATAATTTTATTTGTATTAAAAGTGAAGCTGGAAAATGTGTGCAAATTAAGTGTTTGTTTTTCTAATGACATTCAAAAAGTACAAAATGTTCAGGCACCATCACTTTAAAATATCAATTTTATCAATCTAATATCATTAGTGCTGAAACTGTTACCTGACTATTCACTTAGCTGATTTTAAAATTCAGAGAATCATCAATAAATTAAAATATCTATTAGTTTTCTGGTAGAGATCTGCAGGGTTACATTTGGCAACGTGACAAATTATGTGATTTATCGGCATGTTGTAAGTGTGGACGCTCAGCTGAATGGTTTATGGGCAGTTACACTTACAGAGTATGGGCCCATGTGTAAAGGTGAATGTACTGAGAGTGATTTATGTCCAGCAAGGTGTTTGACAGGGTCAAATGTAAGATGCATGTTGTAATAGAAGAGGGTAAATGCCCTTCTGTACCATGTTAAATCTTTCTTTGCTACATTCTGGACATTGTTCATGAATAACTGACCATCTTGATGCAATGAGAACAATCAGTTTCTTGCCTGTTCCCCTTGTTTGTTTACATATATTTGTGCTTATGTACATAGCAGTTTGTGTGACTATAATAAACAATACATTGCCTTCTCGTGCATTTTGACAAGATTTGCCCCATTTAGGGAATTCAGACTCCCACTATTGTGATCAGCTCTGGCACTGCGTGAGCTCTCCACCTTGCCAATGTCCTGAATTGTTTGAGTTCCAGAGAATAAGGGACATATGTACAGGGTTTACGACAAGGTCCAACTAACTGACTGTCTGCACAGAGTTGTGGAGTGCTGAATCAGCACCTAACCAGCATGGCTAAATGGACCAAGGCAGAGGGAAAGCAGGAGAAAGATGACAAAGGTTAACATTCTCAAAACATTTAATATGATGTATACTACTGTACAGTCAAAATAAAATAATGCACTGTTGTTTATTTTATCTCTTTAAAGATCACATGTCTGTCCTTGTTATAAGACATCAAGCACCTAGCCAGTAAAGCATCACCAACAGACTGTGCTCAGGTTACAAGGCAGTAAGAAGACGGACAGTGACTTCCAGAAATGCAAACACAACATGAGAAGACCTGCAGTACAAAACATAGTCAGGGAAAACTGAAACTGAATATGATACATTTACCAGTTGCAGGCAAAAGTTACCGCCTGACAGTTTAAACTTGGTGACTACCTAAGTATAACTTCCTCCATCCTTTCTTCCTTGTCAAGACAGGTTTGGTGCTGCAGCTATTTCAGACTTGTGTTGGTTATGTGCTGATGGTCAACACATGAACACAGTCCCATCCTCTCACTAGTAATGGAGAAATGGATTTGCTATCTCTGAATGAAATTAAGGCCTCCTTTCCCTCTCTTTGCTATTTTCAGTTGCAACCCAGTGGGAGAGGAACAAGAATGGAAATGGGAAATAGGCCTTTCAGCAGGGTCAGAGTTTGAATGGAAACTGTTTTAAAGCATGGATACCAAACCCCACTCATGAAAGTAAACGTTTAATTCTACGCACTTAAGACCTTTCAGACATTCAAGTGATAAGAAATTATCTCAAGATCATTTAATCACTGACAGTGGGACATTGAAACAGGGTGTCTGCACAGGGAAAAGTGTTTCTTTGTTAAGGTTTCAATGAAATACACATTTTTAAGACGATAGTGGTGCCTGAAGTATAAAGGGTCCAGAGGTTTTACACCCTCCCCATAATTCCCACTGAGCTCATATCAAAGTTGTGAAGAACTATATTTGGAACTATGCCCTGAGACAAACAGAACTGGTGCAAGAAAAAAAATCTCATAAGACTGTTCAAACTTGATGTGAGTAGTTACCTAGTCTACAGTAAAAATTAGTATCTTAATCCTGGTTAAAATTAAAATTAAAATAGGACAACATGCTTTATAATGAAATTAAATTTACAGCCTTCCATACATATGGAGTTTTAAGTGGCTAGTTGGATAATTAAAAAAAAAGAATTTTTTGTTTCAATCCCTTATGGAATTCAGCATAATGGTTGTAATTGGGGGTGGGCAATATAGCCTTTAAATTATCATGATATTTCAAGGAAATTTGTGATAATTATATTCAATAATAATAATAATTTAGACTTTATTGATCCCCTTGGGGAATTGTTGTTTCATTAGGTGCCAGACAGTACATATCAGCGCTAGTACGGGGTTTCAGTGTCTTCGACACCTCGGCATGTAGCCTGGCAGGACTGAGAATCGAACCACTCACCCTCAGGTCTATAGATGCTACCATGCTACAAACCATGCCGCCCCTATTCAGTGTCTACAGCTTGCAGGCAGCAGCATGTATTAGTGCAAACAAAATGAAGAGCATTTTCCATCCTTCTTTTCTAGTGCGCTACAGTCCTTGAGTGTGTTTATATACTCTTAAGTAACCAGGTTACTAAAAGTCTGCGTATACATGCAATCTGATTTCTCCTCAACCCCTGGATTTTGATAGCATAGGTCACAGATTTTAACTATGTAGTGACAGAAAATACTTTTCTGGCTTTGTTCATGTAGTTGCAGAGTGCCAGCACAGGGGGAGAGAGGAAAAGACAATAGAGAGAGGCACAGTGTGAACTGTCAGAATAAAAGGAATCCGCAGCGGAAAGCAACTAATTTAGATTTCTACGAGGCACTTTTGTGTTTCATTTTCAGTTGGACCTTAAGCTAACTTTGATTTAAAAATGGTGTGGTATCGCTCCGTAATGATCTCTCCCTCATTCAGCTGTTTGCAGCCTTTTGTTATCCACGTGCACTGTCCAGGAGAAATCTATCTGGGAAAACTTCCATTATTATTTTACTATTGAAGTAGCTCCCTCTTTAGTTACTAAACCGAATTCAGAGGCTGACATGCTGCTCATGCTCTCAGACATTGGGCTTTTGTAGTTGTTGTGCATGCTAGGGAACAAAACCGAACCTTTTGTCATTGCGTCGCTATATTATTGATATTGCAAAATAAACTTTTGCATCACATAAAAATGTATACCGGTGTTATCGTAGAGGGTATGCTATGACACACCTCTAGTTACAATGTGATGCTATATCTAATAAAAACTGTAATGTCATCCAAACTCTGCACCAGTCATTCAATACCATATCTATATATAGACAAACAGCTATCAATACTCCTTTTTTCTACTTTGTGTCCGGTCCAGTAATTTTCTACCAGGAGACGACCTGTTCTGAAGCTATCCAGCAGGTCACATTTTTGTTTATGACAGCATTATGCACTTCGACACTGAACACTGTGGAAAAGAGCAGACAATGAACCCAAAGACATGACCTTCAGGGAGAGGGTGGGGGCTTTGGACATAGTGTCCCCAAAATGAATCAAATACAGGCATAGAAACTCCCGATTCAGAAAGGGGCGAAGGGGCATCATGTACATGCTGAGCTACAAATGGTGTTTTGTCAGGAGATTGCTGACAAAGGCAACTGTGCCCTTCTGGTGCGATACTGGAAGTGACCAAACACAGCTAAACCTGTGGGACAGTGGAACTACATTACAGGACAGCCATCAGTACGTAGAATTAATACTGCTGAGAAATTGTTTTGAAATTGAGTGATGTTTAAAATGATGTCTCTCATATTTCAATTTATGCTAGAATTTAGAGTGTTGATGCCCAAAGTTGAATGCTTAATACTAACATAAATCCATCCATCCATTCATTTTCCTAACCTCTTGTCCTTTTAAGGGTCGCAAGGGGTGCTGGCCTATCCCAGCTGTCATCGGGCAAGAGGTGGGGTACACCCTGGACAGGTCGCCAGTCTATCGCAGGGCTAACATGTAGAGACAAACAACTATGCACGCTCACATTCACACCTATGGACAATTTAGAGTCACTAACATAAATAATTTTTTATATATGTGTATGTAATTTAAATATTTGACATATTCACAACACTGAAACCAGTATTTTAATTCTTATTTCAGTGTCACAGAAAATCTCTTTAGGGCTCATGTTGAATCATAACCATCATAACATTATCTTCTCCATGTTACTTTAACAACATTTAATCAAGCTGCTGAATGACAAGTGGTTACATCAGATTAGATCACCTCTAGTTCAATAACAAAACAATAATCACTGTTCATCAATAACACTGGACCCTTCATTGTTCAATTAGGATCACTGTCGTTCAGGCAGATAGGAGTTTAAAACCGTAAATTAGAAAAAAATAATACAAAGAAGATAAAATAGGCCAAGATTAAAATCTGTCAAACATGATATAACAGTTCCTTGTCATTCTAGCTGCACTGCAAGATCTATGTCAGCCAAGCATGGATCAATAAAGAAATCAGATGCAAATCGTTTTTTGTATCACCTCATCAGAAACATTTACATCCATAAATTTTATCAGTGACTTAACTGTCATGTTACCATCCAAGAAAATATAATCAGTCTGAGTCCCTGTAAGAATTCTCAGATTTTAAGTGGTAATAGAGAAAGAGAGAATGGCTTTAAAACAGACAAAAGACACGATAATCAATAAAATATCAATCAATAACCAGGCAGGAGGCCCGGGGTAAGAAGATTGGATAGTTCAAGACGTCACAGATAATCGAAGATGCTGAGACAAGGGTCCCCACCCCCATCATGCAACGTCTTTCTCACTGTGGTTGTCACATCCTCTCTGTTCATCATCATCTCAATACCCCCCTTCCTCTTTTCATTTTCCCCTTATTCCCTCTGTGTCCCTCTCAGGCTCCACTTCAGCTCCTTTTTCCTCCATTTATTCCCACAATCTCACCCCTTCTCCATTTCCCTCGCTCTGCCTATCCTTCTCCCTCCCACCCCTTCCACCTCTTTTCTCTTCATCCAACGCTCCCCCTCCTCTCCAGTGTCTACTGCAGCAGAAAAGCCAGCACAGACACCAGCATGTGTGTGTTTGTACATGTGTGCACTACTACGGCAGATCCACAAGCAAGCCTAATACGAGCTAATATGAGCAGAGAGGTGAGATTTTAAAAGACCCTGCTTGTGCATCGAACACTCTGATCAAAACATCGATTTCTTATGAATTACATCACAGCCATGCAAACAAACCCCCTTAAATCATTAGAGTAATGTCTCTCCTCCTGTCTCTCTTTATTTCCTCTCGTCTCTCTCATCTGTCTTATTGTATTTCCAAATCAGCATCTCATTTTTTTTCTGTCCAAGCCTCTCTTCATCTCTCTGTCTTTTTGCTTCACATGTAATTTGCATCTCTTAGGACCAGGAGACCAAAAGGTTCTGCCACATTGGACAGGTTACTTTTAGGAAGCGCGAGCGGAAAAAACGAGCGATCTGGGTCACATCACTGTTTGACGTATAGAGCTGGGATATTAGACGTACAGACAGAAATGGGGCTGCATTCACCCACAAATAGCGGCAGTGCTGTAAAGTCACTGAAATGAATCCCACCCACTACCTGCTTTGTACTCTACATAACCCCATTCTGGCTTCGGAAACGCTACTACCTGCAATCATTACACTCATTGAATCTTACTGTATGATTTGTGAGGCCAGAACAAAAAGTAGATGTGTGTGTGTGTGTGTGTGTGTGTGTGTGTGTGTGTGTCAGATATGCAGCAGGTACTGTAGCATATCCAAGATGTAGCAGTGCTGGAAACACTGCCTCCTCTTGCTCTAAGATAATTCCAAATTCAGCACCAAATCCACTTCTCTTTACATACACACATGTAACATCTGTTTGCCTTGTGTACGTCACGGTGCACGTTTTGAAAATCCAAACACCGAAGCTGCCTCCAGTTCATGCAACATTTGTAAAGTATTTCTATAGAAATAGTGAGAAATAAATCTGATTGAGACATGAATGACAGTTAGTGATGTACTTCCTGCTAAGTCCACAGAGGCGGATCAGGTGACCTTAACCAGACTATCTGTCCGTCACAGCCAGACACTTTCCTCTTCCTTTGAAGGGAGCAGAATCCAGATATGTAGATCTATACCTGGTGCCACAAGAGGTGTGTCTGTGTCCATCTCTGTGTGTGTGTGCTTGCATCAAAAGGGTATGAGCCTGTGTACAGCCAGTGTCTTAATCTGTGATTGTAAATACTGTATACTGCTGACTGTGCAGTGATTCGTGTTTTAAACGTTTTCCGTCCACACAGACATTCAGGTAATTTCAGTGTGAACTGGCCACTGCAGGTGTCTGCTGACTGTCTGGTTTTGCATGTGCACCTACAATATGTATGCATTCACAGGACTTATGGTACCTATGGTTCCTCACAAAAAAAACAGACAGAGTACAAGACAGGAATGATCAAGCTATGGCAGTGGGAATACAAAAAAAAACCACAAATCAAAGCAGCTGTGATCAAGCAGCTGGATTTGTCTGTAACTGGAGGGTCTAAGAAAAAAGAACCGCAAGCCCACTGTAAGGGTTTTTATGTACCACAGATCAAAAACACAGTCAGGGTTACTTGTTACTCCTACACCTGTATGATCAAACGTCTGCTTTTAAGAGCGAAATCATTAACTATTTACACGAAAACAATATCCCGACACAAGAGCACGTTATGACTAACAGCAATAAAGCCTGTGCGTAAAACGCATGTTGGGTTCAACTGGGACAGGGAGTTCTGGTAAAACACAACCCAGCAGAGTGTAGCACTACCAAGGACAAATGTGGGGAAAGACATGCGTTTCAGCACTGTCGAATCAGTGTTGTATGAGCCTGCTCAGTGCGGTGCTACATACATAAGACTACCATGAAATATGGTGCATTGATGTGCATCGTAAACGGACAAATATGACCTAATGAAGGCGTTTGGATGCAGGAAGCACAGCGGACGCTGCGTTTGGAGGCAGATATGTATTAAAGCTGCTCAAGGCGCAGAATACAGCGATACGAATTATGATGGTAATAAAAGCGGCATTCAGCGTGAATCCAGCTCCTCTGACACATGTAATATATCAAGTTAAAGACATGGAGGCGATATGTTTGACAAAAACCTTGGATGTTACATCAAGTAGTTCCCATCTACCAACAGATATAGCTGCCATATCTTTTTTTCCATTTTCCTATGCTATCAGCATTAATTATTAAGTAGACTAGGTCTACCGTATATCCTGCCATTTAATGCAAGGTGTACTGACAGAGACGACATACAAACCAACAGTGGGTCACCTGCAGCTAATTATATTTTTCTGTAGTTATAATGTGGACAGAACATTTGGAAACAAAGTTTTTAAAAGTTTTAAAATCATGACTCAAGCAGTGGTCTGAGACATCATGAGGCAGAATATGCAACAGTACATAAACAAGTTGGTCCCTCCAGCAGAGACATGGGTAACTCACCCGGGCATATTTGGAGGAATATGGGTCTTCAAACAGTGCCCATATTTTTGGCTGCCAGGTTTTCCACCAGCCCGCTTTCCTTGCGTCCTCCTGCATGCACAGTCTTTTTAAGTCCCCATCCGCACCGCCCAGAGCGGGATCGTCGTCCGGGGCGTCCGGTTCTGGAGTCTCGAAGCTGTCCAGCGCCTCCTCCGCATCCCGGTGCTGCCGGTAATTCATCCAGCAACACGCCTCCACGTCCGTCTCATCGATGCCCCAGAAGGCCAGCTCCTCTTCGAACAGGGGGCCGCACACATCGTTGGGACAGTGCAACTTGCCGGTGCGGTAATAGTTGAGTATGAAGGAAAACACTGACGGGTGGCGGTCGAAGAAGAACTCGTCTAATTTGGGGTCATAGTCGAAGTTGCTGAAGGCGTCCGGCTCGGTGAGCCACGATAAGCGGGTACCAGGCAGCGTTTTTAGGGTGCTCCGGTAGGTCTCATGCCGCACCCCCCCGCAGTTTATCACAATTTTCTCGCTTTCCGACGGACAAGTCATGTCTGCACTGTAACATGCTTTGTTGGACGACTTGTTCCCACCCTTGCGCCCTTTGAAAGAGGATACACACACCGAACTGAGCATAGAGGACCGGGGGGGAGGGAGAGGATGAGAGAAACCGAAGGGAGGAGGAGGGAGGAGTCTGAGGAGTCTGCGGGGAGAGAAAAGCGCAGAAATTTTAGCAGAGGGGAGAAATACATGTGGATTATCAACATTGCAATACAAATTAAGAACCACACGCTAATAGCAGCTGTATGTGCAATTATTCACTTGATAATCTGCTGATGGAAGGGCACAGAATGACCTTGTGCAGGTGCAGGTGCAGTGACTGACAGGGATGAGAGTGATGGGTGGCAAAGGTGTTTATAACACGGCATCCTGGAGCAAAAACATGTCTTCAACTTATTAGTGCAGCATATGAAAACAGGCGACTTTGCGCACATTCATGAGTCAGCATCCTCAATGACTGATCGTTAACACCTCAGTAATGAGAAGCCTTAAGATACCCTGCTCTCCTCGTTGCCTGGGTACCCAAATGTGTGAGGAGGGAGGAAAGTGGAGGGAAGAACGAGATGCAAACTGGGGGATCTATCACCATGCTTCTTTTCCCCTTCTTTGAGAATACCTCTCTGACGTAAGGTGGCGCAGCACCGTATGTGTGTGTGTGTGTTAATTGCCTCTGGAGAGTGCGGTGTCCGTACTAATGTTAGATCTCCTCAATCAGCCTATGTGCGCGCTACACACACTGCTGCAGCCCCCTCCGACCGCACCGAGATTCATGCGATGCACAATTATGCCAATGCTCACTCTGCCACTTCTATGTTATGTGTGCGTTAATCCATGTAGAAATGAGGAGGAGAGGGTGAGAGAGAGAACGACAGAGAGGAGGGGAGAGGTTGCTGGGATGACGAGGCCATAAATCAGATTTTTAACGGAAGGATCGGAGAGGACAGAAGAATCTGGAAAACAAGCTCAGACAAAGACCTGAAGACGGGGACTAAAAGAGAGAGAAAGGCAGATGTGGAAGGGGAAAAAGAGACTGAAAGTGAATGCAGCACACTCATAGAGCCTGTTCAAGTAAACTGCTGGGATAATACAGTCTCTTCCCCAGTAATGGAAGGAGGAGGCTGAAGAGTGGGTATGGAGGAGGGGAGGGGAGAGCATTGAAAAAACGAGAGCGCTATAAAAGTGAATAAATTCTGCTGCAGTAAAAAAGACAGAGTTATTTGCCACCTCTCTCCTTCACCCAGCGAGGTCAGATTGTTCGCCCGCACAACAACACAAAAAGCCTATACATGCATGCATCTAAGTTGTTAACCTTTTTCTCTATTCAAAGAAACGCATCGCTCTCCTCCTCCCTCCTTTCTTCCTCACCTGTGAGTTCTCACTGGCCCTCCCCCCTCTCCCCTACTACTACTCTCTCTCTCCCTCACTTTCTCTTCCTCGGTCGCTCTCATATTCTGCATCAAGGAATCACATTTCATTGAAGGAGGAGAATCGAGGCTTCACTACTTCTCTCCTCTTCCTCCTCTCTCAGTGCGGTCTTATTCCTAACCAGCGCCTCCTTTTCTCTGTCTCTCTGTCTCTCTTTCTATAGCTTCACTTTTTCCTCCTCATTTCACACTACACTCTTATGCATTCTTCTCAGTGTCTCCGTTTTTGTTTTGTTTTTTTGCTTCACTCATCCTGTCCCACTCATTTCCCTTCCCAAAGTAAGAGTCCTTTACTTTGGGGCAATGCTCTCCTCTTCTTTCGCCTCAGACGTTTGGCTTTCTTTTGTGTAGGACATTGCAGTCTCTCTATCTTATTTGTTCAGTTGTTATGATCTGTTCACTGAACATTTCATCTGAACAAAATGTTTGCTGTTTCTGTTTACTATTCAGATTTTATAGTAACATCAATAACATTTTGACATTTTTCCTCCTTTTTGGCATTTAGGTTCTATCTTTTTTTTTCCATTGAAGTTCCGGGAAAAAGGCTTCACAACAACTTCTTCAGGTAAGATCTACTATGATCAAGGCTACTGCATGGGTAAACAAAGCACAAGTAGTTAATTTTGTGCACAGCAGAAAAGATCTCAAAAGTATGCATCTGTACCATATGTGCACAAGTCAAAAAATTATAATAAGTGTCCAATGCTTTAAATTTCTTAAACCTTTGCAGCAAAAGCAGCAAAACTGCTTGCTTGACAAAAACTAGCCGCAGAGAGTTGCGCTGCGTCATTATGCTAAAGTAGTTTAGTCCACATCCTTGCAACTAAAAGCATTTAACAGGAGAGAAATATAATTTGTTTAAAAGTTAAACATCTTAACCAATAACTTGCCAATCAATAACTTAAAGGTCTTCAGCAAACTAACTAGAAGTGTAAAAAGATCTTTAGCCACACTCAGCTTCATCTTGTGGGGCTTTCCAGCAGGGACTGCTTGTGTTGTGGCATGGATTATATTTCAGCACCATGGACAGCGGCCAGCGCTCTCTCTCCCTCTCTCTCTGGGCCTAACCTCTCTCTAACAGGATCCTTAACTTTTTAGATGCTGCTTTTATAATTTCACTGTAAAATTTTTATCCTAACTTTTTGACTTTTTCTGGCTTGACTTTGTTACTCTGTGTCCCTTACCTCTGCTTCTTATCGGTGAACTGCTGAATATTTTATAGTCAGAAAGCCACAAGGTTGTAACTGTGGTTAAATGCCTTTTTGTTCCCTTAGAGTCATGTGTGGTGGGCTTATTGAGTTTATAAATGTTCTTAAATATTCTTCCATGTTCATTTGAGGGTTAATTGGGATAGGGTGCATCTAGGTTTTCCTACCTTTCTAAAGAACCAATTACATTACTATAATTAAAAATTTTAAGTAAGCAAGATGAAAATTCACAATAATTGAAAATTATTGAATTTAATTAACTGTAATTCTCAATCGGCTCAGATTTATAGTTGATCTTGATGAGAACCTCTGTGATTTCAGCATATACAGGTGCATAAAGGTGAAAATCTCAGGTATTGTCTTATGTGCACATTTATCAGCACTTTGACCACAGTGGAAGTTAAAGAAAAAAAAACACAATAAAGTTGGGGGGGTGTCTACAAAAGGTGATGAAGGTGAGCATCAGGTGTAAAATGCAGGAAGGAATTATCTGGAGAAAAGATGAAAAATGCACAGAGGTGT
>JAUBNQ010000011.1:8562363-8572892 GCA_032353495.1 Ctenopoma kingsleyae
GAGTGTGTGTTTGTGTGTGTGTGTGTGTGTGTGTGTGTGTGTGTGTGTGTGTGTGTGTGTGTGTGTGTGTGTGTGTGAGAAGGGTAGTGAGAGGTAGGTGATGTATGAATTAAATGAATAAGAATGAAAATGATACAAATTGCATGAATGGATGGGTGGGAAAGTAAAAAGCAAACAGGGTGTGTATGCAGAGGAAGTCCATGAAACAACCCAGTAGTCAACAAAGCTAATGCACACAGAGAATTAAAAAAAACAAGGCACTTATCATCATAATTATTCTCACAAATGGCCAATTCCCAGAACATGAATTAAATAGCCAATCAATTAAGCAAGCAGAAAGGAAATGGCTGATCTACCAGAGGCAGCTCCTCTATTCAGCAGCACCATGGAGATCTCCAGGGGCTGACCAATCCACACATACTGCAGCACCAACACCCCCCTGGGGGGCCTTTTGGTCAGTCACCCTCAAGAAGCAGCTGCTCTCTCGCTATGATTCCCTCCAGCTGCCTTTTTTATGACAGAAGAAGAATCCTGGTTTTCTCCTTTTAGATGGTTAGGGATGATTAATACATAAGGCCATTTTCAAGAATAGACTAGCAGCAATGAAGTCTGGTATAGAGGTCTGAACACTCTGTCAGTGTCCATGATGAAAACCCCTTCCTGACTACAGGGGGATAAATGCTGAGATTTCTTTGGACAGATATGACCACTGGGTGAGGCATCACTAGTGACAGGAGGGTGAACAGAGTGATGGAAGAAGAAGCAGAAAAGGTCCCTGCAAGGAGCAATGACTGGTGTAGGACAGGTCAGAAAAATGCTGAAACAGCACTGAGCGCAGGGGGGAAAAAAAGCCATGGGATAGTGTATAATGAAGAACTCTATGATTGGAGCTGGATACATCTGAGCTAATATCCCTCAGTATTTAACTTTAAATTCAGTTTCTCAACATCAAGAGCAAATAGCTTTAACCCCCCACACTTGCCTGCTCTTTCTTAGGTCATTCAAACATGACTACTTTCTAATTAATGTCGCTGCCCTTCCCGCATGATTATGACCATTATGATCCAGCAGAGCAATGTTGTAGTAGACTGGGCCAGACAGACAAACGGGACAAGGGGAGAAGTATCACTGCACTGATTCATGACCTGTGAACTAGCCAGCGATTAGACACAGACGAGTGTTAGAGAAGTCACAGATTAGACTCTCAACAGCTGGCCAGGCGAGAGAGAGAAGTTGGGTTTTAATGTGGAGAACAAGAGCACAGGGGAACAGAGGAGATGTGAGAGGATCCTCAAGGTCAAAGATTTGAGGATATAAAAGGCAGTAAATTAGCTGAAGGACAGAAGGAAAGTTTATATAAGTCAAGCTGGCATAAAGACATGAGACAGACACCATCACAGTCAAGGAGAGAGGAAGGGTCAGAGGCAAAGAACACACAAACCCAGGACACAGCAGATACGAAATTCAATCACAGCCTCAAAATAGATTTATTCCCCCCGTTGCTCAAGCAGCAGCGCCCTCTTTTTCAAGCCCAATCACTACTCTACCAATCACATCTACCATGTGTCGGGTGGGAAGGCTTCTTTTTTTTTTCTTTTTTTTTCTAAAATCAAAGGGGTGTTTTCTGGGTTACCCTCAATCTAAAAATAGCACCAGCTGTAGATTTATAATGCAGGGTTGAGGTGGGGGAAAGCAGGGAAAGAGCAAATGGAGGAAAAAGAGGCAGAGGTACCATCAGGGGAAGAGCTCGCTGGAGCCAGCTGGCAGAAAATATAAGCGTGGACTGGAAAGTGAAGGAAGAAGAGGCGTTATGAAACTGGAGACTTTGTGTGGAATGCAGTGGAATGCAGCAAGTTGACAGAGTAAAGGTGATGTGGTGGCGAAGGTTGCAGTGGAGGAAGACCATGTCTAGACTGCCCCCATAGATTTCCTGGATTAGATCTCAGTAACACTATGTCCATCCTCAGTTCCGCTCCAGTGCCCCTCCGCCCCATCTCCTCCTCACACCTTCCTCTTCCTCCTATGGTTCCTTTATCAAACCTCCATTTCAGGCCTTGACACTTACCCAGTGCTGCCATGATGCTTGAACACACACACACACACACACATACATGCATACACACATAGTGAAGACACGTGCAAGAAAAACAAATGCATGCACACAAATGCACAAAACAACACACACATGCAAACACTTGACTCACGCAGACAGACACATAATGATGCCGAGAAGATCACACTTCCCTCTTAGTGACATGAGACTGCTCTGATCTAGTGGTGTATACGGGGAAACACCCACCATTTGTGCAATGAGGAATGTCAGGTTTTATAAAATAAATATTTCAGACGTCATATCAGTGGGTAATTAAAATCTGACTATGTAAAAATACATAAATATTTAAAAAATATGTATGATATAGAAATATGTCAAATAGTGTTTTATTTATTATTCCATTTTGAAGAAATTTCACATATTCTATTTCTCTATGTGTTGATCAAAACACAGAGAGGTTACACAAACCAAATCGCAGTTATTATGATTATAACGATACTTGTTGAATGTAGGTTAGACGCTGTATGTTTTTCCTCAGTCTCTTTTAGGGCTGGCCAATAAATGTTCAGTTATTAGAGCGATAAACGCAGAGTAAAAGCCATCAAAAATACAGACATATACACAGACACGGTTGATACTCACTTGCTTTTGGTTCAGGTTCGTTTCGAGTGCGCGCAGAAACACGCACATCAAGCTTAAAGATCAATCAAAATGTAGTTTCTTTGTTAGATCGCTCTTTCTTATGATTTCAGATAGTATCCAGTTTCTCGCAGGCATTCAGTTGGTCTGGGGTTTTTTTTTCCCCCCACCCGATTTTAACAAATCAGAAAAGGATTGCGCGCGTCTGTTGCTGAAAATCTCGCTTTGACACCGTTATTGCCGAATGTTACTTATAGCTTATGGTCATGCTGATGGCAGAGGCAAGGGATGAGTCTTTCGGATGAAATGAAGCAGAAGTCCCCCTGAAAACTGGCTTTTTGCTATTTCCCTCGATTTCAGAGCCCCTCTCCCACCTCTTTGTTATTGCCAAAAATAATTGCCAGCCTTTGTTACAATGTCTCTACGCTTCCAGGCGCAGGGTGTAGCTACCATTCAGCTCTTCCTCTGTCTCTCCCTTCCAAATGTTTCAATGGAGATGCAGCCTGTAGACACCTCTCTCTTTGCCTTTCCCTCTCTGTGCCGCTCTCTGTTCCTTTGGAGGAGCGTCACCTTCTGCACTATTTTTTTCCTCAGACGATACATGTGGGCGGATTAGAGAACAAGACGGAGGGGTGGGAGGACCCCGGCGAATACAGAGGCTAATTTCTCATACGGCTGCTGAACTTCATGAATACATACACTGCAAAAACAAACACGCATACAGGGTTATAAGAGAAATGGCTGCGTTGATTTATTGTCATCTTTATAAATGTGTGTTTTTCTCTTTCTTTCCTGTATTCCCCACTTTAGCCTACCCACACATGCTCACTCTGCCTGACAGACGCACAAACACCATTTTGTCTACAGGTTCCCAGCCTTGACTCCGGCTTGGCTGACATCAGCAGTCATGTGGTAGGAGAGAAGCAGGTGGGTTATATGGAAGAGTCTGGATTAATATTTTCAATAAATATTATAGCAATAATAAGAAGATAAATAGGTACTGTGTTGACGAAGGCATCTCTTTCTAGACCATCTTACTGTATTAATCTCTCTGTTTTAATTAATAATAACATTATCCAATTATTTCAAGACTGACACAATGACTTTTTACTGGGATACATTTTGCATTTACTGGAAAACGTCTATTTTGAGCACTGCAGACACCGTTTCTGCAGGAGGCCTGTTGGTCTGAGCCATATTCTTCTCAAAGTACAACGATCAGCAATGTTGCTGATGCATTAATCGACAGGAAACTCAAAGTAAGTGCAACATCGCCTCATGAAAATTACAACAGTAGTAAAAGGGCAAAAGGCTATTGCATAGGTGCCTGCAGCATTTTCCTTTGACCACAAAATGTTGTTGTGAGTGCTAAGTGTGGACAGAAAAGGATGAGTAAAGGAGACACTGTGAGGTGGGAGTTTTTTCTAAAAGCGCATTTAGAATTGGTTCAAAATTAGATATTACCATCTAAAAGTGCTAAAACGATGTTTGCAAATATACTAGTAACATCTTCATTTGTTAATTCATTACTTTTGCCAATATCATTTCCAAAGGTCACTACAGTTGACATTTGTATCTATAGAGTTTCCAAACCATTTAACTTACATGTGTTCAGACTGTGGACCATTCAAACAAACTCTACAGTGAAAAGGTCAGGTTTACTAGTGCTCAACACAGAGTCATTGTGCCTTCTTTCAACAGACTGCATCATTCACAAATGTTTTTGGTTTTTTTTGTAAACCCCTTTTTTCAGGAAATCTTCCACAAAAATGGTGTCAGCTAGGAGACAGACTGCTGTGGTAGAGCACACAAAGTAAAAAGCCAGGGAGTTATCGAATGCAGAACAGTGAGAAAATCCAATATGTGCACAAACACAGGTACTTAATGGCATCAAAAGCACAGAAAGGGCTTGGATTGACAGTTTGTATTATTATATCCCTGACTGGTTTGGTTAGCCTTTTCCACTGTTTTCTGGGAATTTTTGGCTAAAGAAAGTTTGATAAACCCCGTCACAGGGTTACAGCTTTCCTAGTATTTGTCTAACACAAGACATATACAGGTGCTGAACTCAAGAATTCATAGATAATTCAAGCCGTTCAAACTGGAGCCAGAGCCCCACCAACAAAGTCTGTACTGTCTGTACCTTTACCATTTAGCATACTTAGAATTTGTAAATACAGCAGCTAACATGCTCACAATGACAATGCAGTGTCATTATAAGGACTATACATAAAGGAAGTGTGGTTGCATGTGTTCTTCTGTTATATTTCTCTATATAGCACTCACTCATTTGTGTGTAATTGCATTAACATTGTTTTGAATTTGAATTGGATTCTATTGAGCATGTCTAAATTCTGTCGTCTGTGAGGTTCTCTGCAAGCAGTACAGTGGTCGCACAGTAGTGGACCACAGAGGAATTTTTCGTTTGTCGTTGGGGTTTTTTCACCTCCGTTTGCAAAAATAAAGAAAACCAATTAGGAGTAATTAGAGCTGATTAGGAATGTTTTGGGAACATTGCATTGAATCTGTCTGTATCAGTATGGATATGTGTTTTAACAAAATATGTTACTAACATGATAATTATTTGGCTTATTTTGCAGAGGTGGGAATTATGTAGTTGCATGTGCTCTTCTGTCATATTTCATTATATAGCCATTTCCCATATGATCATCGTATTATTTTATACAATATTACGTTTCAATATTCATGTATTTAATATTGTGACCTCTCTGTGGTCTGATTGCCTGACTCTGTTTTTCTTTCCCAAAAGTGGTAAGATCAGCAACAACTGAGAACTGATGCAAATGATGGTGATGTTTGTTTGAAGTTCTGCTTTCAGTTCAGTTTTTGGTTGGGAGCGGTCCATTTCGAAACCGGTCATTAATCTTGTGTATTTAGTTATTTCCAGTGGTGCAACCTATTTTTCTGAAGGTACAGTGTACGTGAAGAAAGGGATGTGTTATGCTGTAGAAAAAGTTATAAAAGAGGCATCACTCTTAAACTGGGGGTGACATACTGAGGACACATCAACACTGCATCTGTATTTTGTACTCTTTTTACATTTAGTAATAAAGTTTGGAGTGAATTTAAAGTCCAGACTTCTAGTGGTCTTTTGTAAGTATAGATTCTGCCACGACAGAAGCTGAGGGAAAACTTTTGCAGCTATTTGGTCATAAACATTTCAGCAAATTGAATTTTTGATGTAATAACTGGTGATAGATAGATATATAGATATAGATGTATAGATATAGATATATTATAACCTAGGGACCTTGACTAATTGAAAAGTTATTTAACAACAAAGGCTCAAGACTCATAAACGCACCATAAAAGCCCTTCCCCTGCTTTAAAATACAGGCAAATTTATACTCTAAGTATTGCCAGGCCAGAACAGCTGAGCAGGAAGCCATCCACAGAAAGGAGCTGACACAGTTTCTTCATCAACCTGCATAAATACTGAATGTTCAACTTTGTTCGTACTAAGAGTGAGCATTAGTCAACACAGACACATCCACAGTCGGTCTCTTGGCGGCAGCATTGTGCAGCTCATGCATAAGGAAGGGGTGAGCAGCAGACCTTAGGAGATATTGTGTGGTTAAAAGCAGATTCTCATGGACTGACAGATAAAACAGCTCTCCATGATGATGTCCTCAGTCTCATCAATTCACCATTATTTCCAGTAAATGTTATTATTGTATAGATGGTATTAAATATTGTGTCTTAAATTACTATAGTGAAAACCAAACCTGTACTGTATATTGTATTACCTTTATATGTGTATATTTGCACAGATGCAGACTGTACTCTAGCAGTTCATCACTAATTGAAAAACCGCTGACTTGGTGCTTCTCATTTTTGTCACTTCATAGATGAAAGTCTGAGTAGCATATTTTAAGTTCAGCACAAGGTTGCTCTGCGTGACATAAAATTGGTTTCGGTATGAGAATTTAACAAGGCTTACAAATCAAACTTTGCAGAGGTACTGCTTCTGTATTTGAAAACCCACAGAGCCCACAACAAATGCCAATACTGACTCTGATCACTTCCAAGATGGAGGCAACGTGCAGCAGTCTGGAAGACTCTAAGCAATATTTGATTGAATTATGATGTAAGTGTCATATTAGCAAGAGCAGTAATGCCTCCAATCCTATCATGTCATTTGTTAAATGAGTGGATCCAGTCTTATTACCATGTTATTTCCAGCACTGGAGTTACTGAGATGAAAACTCCAGCAAGCAAATCTCTAAGTCTCTGCAGTCCACTAGAGCTGTGTTACAGCATCATGATGCTTCAGAAGCTATTCCCAGAAAAATAATTTGGGCAGAATTTAATGAACTGATTAGAAAATAAAATAACATAAATATAATTGTATTGTATAGAAAACATTTTTCCAGACTCAGGCTGATATCACATGTAATCAGAACAGAGACCAGGCCATCATTCCAAAAAGCACTAAAGTGAGACTGTTACCAGATGAGATGGAATAATGTGTAAATTTAAGCAAAAATGTAATTTGCCATTAATAACAAACTGAACAGACATGTTCTGCTTACCGGTTTGCCATCACAGGGTAGAATCTGTGGTGCAATTATAATTCACGGATCCATGATCATCTCTCAAAGTTTTTGGTAAACTCTACTACGTTGCAGAAAATACTTTCTTTTTTCAATAAAATTGCCATCACCAGGGTGAATCTGTGGTGAACTCGGCTCTTGGCACTTGCTGGAGTGGGCGCAGCTACAAGCCCTCAAAAAAGAAAAAGTAACTTGCAAATATCGTCAGTCGCGGGTTTTTGAGCTTGTTTCTGAAGTGTATAGTTACTTATTTGGGTTTGATTTGCTCTCCGTGTGAACACCTCGCGATTCTCTCCCAGCTCTCCACAATAAAGTGAAAAGCGAAAGTTTGTCCTTTTCCAGTCAGGATCTGTCCACAACCCCGTTTCCTCGGTCACCGAGCACGCTCTCCGCCCCCGCCCGCCCCGCCACACACACGCACAACTCCACCTGACAAAGCGACAGAGTGACAATACTCGGGAATAAGTGGGGAAAACTATATTAGAAAGTGGGAGAAAGAGGGAAAGAGAGTTCACTGAAAGAATAGATCTGACCTCAAAGACATTCTGCAGATTTATCAAGTGTGAAATATGAGCTCATCATGCAGATTTAATACAGCAGATGAACAGTTCTGATGGTAAATTCAACGTTTCTGTGTCTATCGCGAGATCTGGCAACACTCATCACAACTAGATAATAATTTTCTCATGTTGAACACATCAAGTCTCTGTCCGCTGCTGCGGCTGCATGTTTTACTTGTGCTGTACAGTAACAGGTAAATCTATTCTACATCTGTCCTGGACAGATGCACTGAGAAAATATTTGCAGAGGCCTCTAAAAGCTATCAGAGGTTTTCGATGAGATATTAATGCTACATATGAGTTTTTATGTCTTGTTTGCACATTCTGGTTCTGGTTTTCAAATGCATCTACAATGTATTCACTGATCATGGAGCAAGTTTGAGTTAAACCCAACTGCAACTTTTGTCTTCATATTGTGGGAGCAGTCAGGACCTTTTAAATATTAAATTAAATCAAGGTTATGGTAAAGGTGCACACAATGGGGGGTGCCAAACTGATACTCACAGATCCATCTCTCAAAGTTGTCTGGTAAACTCTATACTACGTTGCAGAAAATACTTTCTTTTTTCAATAAAATGTTCGGAGTTTAAAACATAACTCAGTGACTGATTTCCCTGGCTGACTGAAGTCATAATACTGATTTCTGTAAACTGTACTCAGATTTACTGGAAATGGTTTCTAGTCAAGACATCTGTGGAGCTTGGACCCTGTCCAAGCTGAGATATTTTTCCAACATGGTCATTGTTCATCTGCCTCTAGTATCCCCTTCTACTTAGTCTGTTCAGAATAACAAAATAGCATATTTTGAACAGGAAGAGAATATTCTTACTTTTTTTTTGTTTACACAGAAAACCTTATACATTACTATAATTTACATTATACAATTTACACTATTGATTTACACTAATAAATCTTAAAGTTATAAAGGTTATGGTTTTTTAAGGAACAGTAATCTGGTTTTAGTTATACATTTAGCCAACTATATAAAGTGTCTTTATGTTCATCTTATTATGTCAATGTTATTTCAAAATGGGCTATGTAAACAAATATTTTCCACTAGATAATAATATTTTCCAATATAAACCACTAAAGGGAGACATTAAAAAGTTTAACTTCAATGAGGAATCATTTGTGCTAGTGTGTTACACTAATTAACACAACTGTACCAAAACACACAGTGTTATCCAGAAAACTAAATCTTACAAAAGATCTTACATTAGCAGATGAGTCAGTTCCCGCATGTATATAAATCTGAGGTCAGCGGTTGTTTTCATCTGCCAGAGGCCGTTATAGTGTCTGACCTATCTCCATATAGAGCCTAATTTAGAGCCTGGAGGATGCAGACCAAGTGCGTCAGCTTCATTTCATCAATGCAGGACACACTGTGCATCAGCTTCTGTGTAGCAAATCACACCGACATCATAAACATGATTGAGAAAAAGTCCAAATTTAAGACGTCAAAATTCAGGCATGGACAAGATGGTGATATATGATAATACTGAATTTGATTAACATAACGATAATAAATGGTTGATCGCTTTTTGGGTAAGATGAATGTTGATAGTAATTTCCAATCAACAATTCATCTTAATTCTGAGGAGCATCTATTCTATGGATCACTTTGAAAACACATCAGATCTCAATTAGAAAAGAAAAAAAATCATGCTGGATATCCACATTAATATGGAATGGGTAATGTGTTAGGAACAAAAGGAAATCACATCATTTGATGGAAATGAAAATTATCAACCTACAGAGGGCTTAATTTGAAGTCACCAAGACATTTAACTGAAAAACTGATGCAGCAGACTAGTCCAATTTGCTGAAATGTCATTGCAGCAACTCAAAATGGTGCTCAGTAGTTTGTATGGCCCCCATGTGCTTGTATGCATGCCTGATAATGTCAGGGCATGCTCCTTATGAGAGGACGGATGGAGTCCTGGGGTATCCCCTCCCAGATCCTGACGAGGGCATCACTGAGCTCCTGGACAGTCTGAGGTGCAACCTGGCAGCATCAGATGGACCTAAACATGATGTCCCAGAGATGTTCTATTGGATTTAGGTAAGGCGAGCGTGGAGGCCAGTCAATGGTATCAATTCCTTTATCCTCCAGGAACTGCCTGCATACTCTTGCCACATGAGGTCGGGTATTATCATGCACCAGGAGGAACCCAGGACCCAGTGCACAAACAAAGGGTCTAACAAAGGGTCTAACAATGGGTCTAACAATGGGTCTAAGGACTTCGTCCCGATGCCGAAGGGCAGTCAGAGTGCCATCATCTATCCTGTACGTATCCTGTGCGTCCCTCCATTGATATGCCTCCCCAGACCAACACTGACCCACCACGAAACCGATCATGCTGAACAATGTTGCAGGCAGCATGACGTTCACTGCAGCTTCTCCAGACCCTTTCACATCTGTCACATGAGCTCAGAGTGAACCTGCTCTCATCTGTGAAAAGCACAGGGTGCCAGTGCCGGCTCTGCCAATTCTGGTGTTCTCTGGAAAATGTCAGTCGAGCTCCACGGTGCCAGGCAGTGAGCACAGGGCCCACTAGAGGACTCAGGCCACCCTCATGAAGTCTGTTTCTAATGGTTTAGTCAGAGACATTCATGCCAGTGGCCCCTGGAGGTCACTTTGTAGGGCTCTGGCAGTACTCATCCTGTTCCTCCTTGTACAAAGGAGCAGCCCTGTCCAGCTCT
>JAUBNQ010000011.1:8617616-8629374 GCA_032353495.1 Ctenopoma kingsleyae
TGCTAGGAATTGTTAAGTGCTAGACAATTACCCCTGAGTATTACCTGATAAACACAGTTAAGAGTTGGGACAAAGCCAAGGCCTATTGCAGAAAACTCAGACCAGTCATGGATGGGTTGATTACACAAACCGGGCCAGTTTATGAGGGATGATAGCAAATGGTTCAGCGGCAGCACACACTGAAAACCACACCCTGTTTAGTCTGTCAGGACATAATGATCAGTACCCACAGACTCTGATGTCAGAGCAGTAAATACTGTAAATACTGTAAGGCCATGAAGCATGTTCAGCCAGAGAGTGATCAATGTCAAGTGCTCTACAGAGTACCACAGAAGATCCTTTCACCTATTGCCCATTAAGCTGTACAACTCAACCTTATCAGTCATTATTTATATCACAATTTATGTCAACACGGTTGACTGTATTCCACTCATTACTAGTACAGACATATTTCCCTTAGATCTTTGCTCTTTTTGAGTTTTTTGTATTTTGTGTTATTTTGTATTTGTCTTTCCTTTTGAACAGAGAGCAGCTGTAACAGGCAAAATAATTTTCCTCTGCAATTAATAGTTTTCGCATGAACAGTATTGTTTTCCAATTGGTATGAAGAGAATGAATTCCGTTTACAACAAAGGATTTGAAATAGCTTAGACAGTTTTTGACTATTTAAAAAAAATCTATCCCAACATGACTGATTTAACTGAAGGTATACTTGATACAATTTACTGTAATTACTTGACATCATCTCTGTTTAACCACAGAGAAAATCATGAGGCAGATTGGAAGACTTTATAGAGTCAAATTCACTCTAAAATTTCAATGATTTTGGTGCTCATCATCCTCATATAATTAGGAAGACAAGCATATGAGGAGATATGCTTACCTTTAACTCACCATAAACATATTATTCATGCTTCAATTGTTTTTTTAAATACTTCAAAATGTTTTTTTAAAATTTTTAAGTGAAATATCTTCAATATTTTGTCCATCTTTATTTCGTATTAATACAGTATCTGATCTGTGCACTGTGTGTAAATGTGGAAAAAGGTTATATAAAATATTTAATAAAGTAATTAGTAGTCACTTGAGGCACATTTTTGTTTCAATCCTATGAATCTGAACAATAAGAATTAGATTGGGTGGGGTGGTATTAGAAAGCAAGGAGTTTCCCAGGCCTCTCTCTTGCTTTTTGGGTAATGTAGCTGCCATGTTTTAATAAGAAACATGTGTGCAATACAATGTTATTAGAGTGCAATTCCAAACTGATTTGTACTCGTGCAAATGAAAGAAGCACACTCAAGGCCTTTTTCTTAAGAATTACTTTATGTTCCCTCGTAATATTGCATTAAAAAAGGCTAACAATAGCAATATAATGAGACAAGCTCAACTGATCTGGAGTAAAATAAAAGAAAACAATGGCAAACAACAGGAATCTGCGTCACTGGCAACTTACCATCCTTTGAATCTGATGGCTGGACTACATAATGTCACTTAACATGTAATCCACATCTGACCTGCACCACCGCTTGAGACTGAACATCTACACATGTTCATAAATACAGCTTGCATTGTTATCGTGCTTGGTTAATAAAATAGTGATTAGAAATACAAAACAAATGTATACATGGCAGTCAAATAACTGGAGCACACAAGTTACATAAGTTTTTTAAACTGGCACATTTGAAATGCCTACAGAAAACTCAAAGAAAAACTGACCAATATTAGCCGTATGCACACTGCACACTATATGCTTGACAAAAGTTATTTCCTGGCCGAGTTGGCGGTGAATATAATACTACACAAATTCAAACCATAATGCCAACTTGTGAATTTAACAGAGCTATATGATATCACTACACATATAAACAGCCTGACACTCTCAGCAGAGCTTTACAATCATGTTTGTAAAAAGCAGATTTATACATAGCGAGCAAGCACTGAGAAGTCACAGACTTCCAAGATTTTAACATAACTGTAGTTACAGCAATGTTGCGTTCAGACAGTAGAAATTAAAGTCACCTCAGCAGTCCTGCATGTTTCTCTCCATGCTAATACTCTTAAGACTAAATATTTATCCATATTACGAATACATTTTCCAAAGTCAACAACAGAAAATCAGTGGTATACTTGAATTTATATTTAATTACTCCCTGCGATAAGGTGATATTAGGGATTTCTACCCTAAGTAGGAGTGGTGCAATTCATACTGACCTCTAGAATAATCAAACCATGTCACAAATTATATGTTCATTTATGGTTCATCCTTTTATTTACTTTTCTATTTTCTTCTCAGTTTGACTGTTAGAACTACACTAAACCAATAAACCATCATGTCCTCGCATCATCCTTCTTTATTGGTTACTCTACTGACCTTTGTTTCCTCTTTACACACCCACTAAACTAAAACAAATACAAATGTTTATTAGTAAAAACATCACCTCCATCATATCAGAAGTAGCTGTCTCTTGAAATTCATATGGCTCCCAATATGTCTTCCTTCACTTTATTACGTAACATTTAAGCTTGCGCACCTTCTCTACAGCACCCTTTCCTCTGGCCAGCAGACTACAAGTCTTTCTTGACCTCCGTCTTACTCTCTTCCGTTTTGTTGGGCTCTTTTTGATTGGGGCTCAGCAACCGTATCAGATCCTGCAGCGCTTTTCTGATCTGAGCACCAAACTTATGGGCATCCTTGAAGGGAGACAGAATAAAAGACCAAAGAGTTAAAGGTATCTGGGAGAAAAACATATTGTATACTGTAGTTTACAAATGCCAACACATCTGCAGTCATCAACCTTAAACACACTAAATACTTCTACAACCTCAGGGTAAACAAACAGCTGTGCACAAAAACAAAAATCCAATGTGTTGCTGTGTTGTATTGCATTTTTTCTACTCCAAAATGTGCCTAAATGTAAATGTCTCCACAGGTCCCTCAATTCCGGCTCTTCCTATCATTGTGAAGCAGAATTCATCAAGTGTAAGCGTAAGCATCATTACAATCTTTGTGGCCAAAGTTTGTAATGATGAAGTATTGGCACAGCAGTCCCTACACTGAGTTTATTTTGTACACAATCCTTACTACTCTCATTAAACTCACAGTGTCTGGACATGAGTGTTTGCACGAGATGTGGAAGTTGATCAAGTTCTCTCCCAAAATGCAGTAGGACACCCCATAACCGTCATCAGCCACCTGAAATAGATGTAGACAATATTTACATAATGAATATCCATCCAAAATAGATGCACCTTAGATGTTCAAGAAATCTTGTCAACAAAAACATGACATCTAAAAATGGTTTGATTATTTTTCAAAACTGAACATGTGCAACAATTAAGATGAGTTGTTCCCATGTGAAAGAAAGACTAATGATTCTGTGTCTGAATCACTAACCGGACCAAAGCCCCCTCCACAGGAGATGTACTCTGGGTGGTTCACCATGTCAAACAGCTCCACCTGTTGGATTGGAGTCTGACTGGTTGAAAGCCTCCATGGCTCAGACAGAACCTGAAATGCCCCCAAGAAGCTACTGCATCAGTGTGCTGAAGTCACTTTTATATTGGCTCTGCTAAGGAGATAAATAATCATACTGCCTGATATGAATAAAGTGACAAAAGGAAGGACAGAAACCTCTTTCAAAAAAGGAGACTCCACTCCAAGGTATTTGGACACCACGTAGAGGCAAAAAAGGTGTCTGTCAATTCCAGCTCCAGTCATAGCCATGCGGTATAGAAACTGGTGCTTTTCTGACGCTGCACGGAACAAACGCCTGCACACATCGGCTGTCTGGTGGAGAAGGACAATAGCAGCATAGCAGAGATTAAAAATAACCACTGTACGATTGAGGTGAGGAGAAAAACAATTAGACATCAGCATTTAAGTTATTATATATTCCACCAAAAATGCACTCAAATACTGTGCAACAATCATGAAAATAGACAGTTTCTGTTGTCTCACCTCTCCACCCTCCAGCGCTCGGACGAAGGCACTGCTTTCACTGTTGCAGGAGCGAACTGTCTCTGTCCTGCCCTCCCTGAACAGACGGGTCATGGATGCTTCGTATGTCAGACAGAATGTTCCTTTTTCCTGAAACACAAAAGGCAAAACTCATATGCAACAGATACCACTGAAAGTCCCAAAGTCAATCTCTAAATGCATAAATTTAACATAGTTCAATTTTCTTTCTGTAGAACTGTCACATGTGTAGTCTGTAAATATTTGGACAATAGCAAGATTAATTGAGCTGCATTCTACAGTATATCTGATAATAAAATGACTGGGAGTCCTCGGGTCTGACTTAGAGCTTCAGGATTACACATTAATACTCAATCAAAAGCACAGAATCAAGAGCCCTCTTTAAATAAACTTCCCTTAACTTTTGATGGTGCAGGGGGACAGTAATAGGGTTGTATGTAAATGTCATATATTAGAGTTTAGGGTCAGCAATTTACCTTCACAATCATGTGAACAACACATGAGCAGTCTTTGTATGGATGATATAAGTGCACGCCTTGTACATGTCTGGTCTACTTTAGAGAGGCTCACCCTGTAATAGGCCAACTGAAGAGCCATCTGAATGAAGGCATCTGGACTGACTCGACACTTCTTGATTCTTCCTTTGCCAAACTCTTGGAAGGGGAAAACGTGGAAGTCAACGTCGTCAGCAAGCGCCTGGGCCACTGCCAGAGACTGGGTGATCTGCTCCTCACACTGCAACACACACTTGAACGGTAAATATCAGCAGGCTCCAGATACTTAGAGTACGTAGATATTAACCCCCCATTAGGGTTAGTTACAACATTGTATCATAGTTGATTTGAGGTTTTTGACAATGATCAACAGAAAAAGACTTATGTCACCTACATAAAATGAATGAATCAGTATCCTTTTTAATTTGTTTGTTACTTTGTAGAGATTTGTTTTCTCACAAGAGTCTTACTAATAATCAGTGTCAAAAAAGACAAATGAAATTGACAACGAGGATAATGTTTTCCCATCTAAACCAAGAAAACATTATTATATTGAGCATTTTATTTTTCACAATGGAAATAAATCAGTTAAACCATTTTCAAAAGAATGGCCACATAATTACCATTTCAAACTTACAGTACATGCAACATTTCAAACTAGAACTAGGACTTCTTGATGCATGCATTAACAGCTAATATGATAGTTGCCGACAGAAAAGTGAGAACCTATGTTTTTAACTGTAGATAAAACGTCAGATGAATTAAGAAATGGAATGGATAACTAACTTCCGGTGGGATTTCCCAGTTCAGCTTCTGTGGTCGTGGTAGTGAAGAATCCACTTCTCCCTTGCAGTGACCCTCTGCATTGTAACCCAGATGGAAACTGTCAGTGGCCAGGGTGTACTGAAAATGCACAATTGTAAGTGGCAGTCTCTCCCTTAGAACTGGATAATTGCAGTGTGCAATCCACTTCCTTACCTCCCACAAGTGTGCTACTACTGGTGCATCAGCCCACGAGTGCTCTCCATTTATGCCCTTCTTCCCATTCTTGTAGTAGATAACTGAGAAGGACTTGTCAAACCACCTGCACCAGAATCAACATGACAACTGAATCCTTTTACAAATCAGTCTAGCAACATAACAGGAAAAACTAGTTACCAATTTCCATGTTCCCGAGGCTTTGGATCGGCTTATTGTAGAATTACCTGTCATAACATTTCCCATGCAACAAGGACTTTGCGTAGCGATCTATACTGGCTGCCGAGTCATCTGCCATCATGCCCTGTTCATCATCATCCAGGGTCACAAAGAAGGCGGCTCTCTCAATGCAGTCAAGAGAGCGTTTATTAACACCGCTGCTGAAAAACTTTGTCCTGGCTTTAGCCCATGGAATTCTGGGAAACAATTAAGAGGAAACTTAAGACATTACATTAAAAATGCATTGCACTGTATGCATCATGTGGTTTAAAACATGTGCTTTATAAAACTGACCTGTCTCCAGCAGTCAGGGCTCCGAGTTTGGCCTCTCCTTTGCAAGGAGGTGTAGGGTCATCGAGGATCCTCTGAATCTGGAATTCAATCTCTCTGGGGGACAAAAGTCTGCCTGCCTGGTACACCCTGAGCCGAAAGTAGCGTCCCCTGTGATATACTACTATGTAGTCACTGTCCTGCCAGTGTTGCACCGTATCTTCAGGCATAAAAGAAAGAAGGCAAAGGCAGGACTAAGTAAATATGTGCAAATTCAAAATTAATTCATTTAGAGTACATGGTGGTGAGGTATTGACATTAGAAATTATGGTTTAATTTAGGCATGGCATTTTGTTTGTGCTACTGGTATGGACTTGTCTTACATCATATCTCAATAGTTTGACAACTCTTACTATACATTTGCCTCTAACTTTATGTGAACAGAAGGCTGTCCACTTAACTGTCAGGATCTATGACCCAGCAACAGATTCATTTCCTTCAACAACAACAACAGTTGAGGTGCCTTTGAGTTAGCACTGCCCCCAACTTGTTCCAGTAAACAACTCACTGGCCACAAACAGTAAAGTGGGAAAATACCCCACAGGTGAAATGTGCTTGCATATAAAAATTCTTGGAGAACAGGAACCTCCCTTCACCACTGTGTACTGGATGAAGGTAACAAAGCCTGAGATATTTTCACAACATCACTGACACACCCAGTTTAATAACTCAGCACCTGCCAATGACTGTTATCCGTTAACCATATATAAATCACCTTATTAAGACTACAAAGCTTAATGATTCTGTTCTGATCCATAGGCAAACATTTGCCACACTGGTGTACAGTTACTTAATTAAGATAAACAGTGAAACACTAATAGATAGTTTCATGTTTACCTAACCTGCCGTGTTCTACCACAATGACTGAGGTGACTCTAAACAAAAAGGTTATGGCCCACTTAACAAATAGAGCACTGAAGACAGTGTAGAAGGCATGCATGAGTAAAGATCAGAGCTGCAGCACTGAAAGCAAGTTTACAAGTTGTGTTTCTTCTCCTAGAATGGCTTATGGGAAAACATCAAGATGCTGGCTCATTAATATGATTTAAATTAACAACATTAACATTGGGCCAGTTGTGTAAAAATACAAATACTACCTGTAACTGTTCCAGGAATTCGACAAGTGTCAAACATCCGCTCAAACTGATAGGAACAGCAAGGAACTGCAGACCTCAACAACCACTGAGGAGGATCAAGAAGGACGAGCCAGTGCAAAAACAGCAGAGGAAAGAAAGAGAGGAAACAAGATGACAGAATAAGTAAGTGTTGGAATGAAAAGAGAAAGGAAACCAGGGAAGAGAGAAATGAAAAGTTGAGAAAACAAAATGGATGAGTAGAAGAAAATAGACATTAGTTAGATAAAGACAATTTTCAGAAACCCAGAGCTGAGACCAGAAGGCAAGAGGAGACAGATGAGGGACGACAGGATGGGCTGTAAAGCAGACATATTCTGATTCCGTGAATCACAGCCTTGCTTCAGGAGAGTCACAAACACACAATGTCTTTCACACAATTTTCAATCCCACGCTTAAAGTCCAGAGGGTTCAAACACATTCAGTATGCCTCATCATGTCTACAGCAGAAGCTGTTATGGGCTTGTTGAAGTTAATTGCTCATGTTCATTTATTACTTATCAGGACTATGTGAAACATCACATTGCCACAGTGTGTCTGTGTGTGTGTGTGTGTACATGTTCAACTCTTTACCGGTCTCCTCTCCAGGAATGCGTGTGGTGTTGAATATCCTCTCACACTGAGCTGCACACAGAGGAATGACAGTGCCTGGTATACGACTCTGGGGAATGGAAAGGAGGAGACAAAGGCAAAGGCGAGAGGAGGAGGAGGACATGGGAGAGCGGTGGAGTCAAGCAAAAAGAGGTGGAAAAAAAGGAAAGTAAATGACGATAAATAAAGCAGGTGAAGGCGAGAAAGGAACGAGTAAGATATAGTGTGAACATGGTATGAGAACATGTGGGAAATGTCTTCACATAAACATTAAAACTAAATAAAATAATGGAGATGCACATGCTCTCTATCAAACAGTTAAGGCATGCAAACACTGATGGATGCCTGTTATTCACAGTCAGAACACAACAGTCTCCTGTTGCCATAGCAAAAAGAAATGAATAAATAATGTCTGCGTGTATATGGAGCAGCTGAGGCTGACTAGTGCCTGAACTCAGATGGTGAACTCACAGGTTTAACCTCTTCTTTGTTGAGTTTGCGACGGTATAGGAAGAATGAGTGAATGCTGTTGCCTGCCCTGGCTGCCTGGATGGGTGTGGGTGTCACATACAAGAAGTCCTGGGGATAAAACAAATGGCAGGAAATCAGGAGGAGGTCAAATGAGACAAGTGAATATCATTCAAACAATATAAATCGTCTGGAAATAGGTCACAGGTTTGAGAACTTGGAAAGCTTTGCATTAGCATTACCTTTCTCCCACCACCGCTACTGCACAATTATGCATGTAACATGCTTTAGATTATTACAATTATTACAAATATGTCTTGTTAACATGACATTAATAATTTGTCATAACAATGCTGTAACCATTAATATTTGGCAGTGTCCTTTTTATTTCCAACATATGCATTTAACAGTATAACAGAAAATCACTGTTAGCTCCTAAATGTTTTAAGTAACATGTACAATTTTCTCTATTTCTGCGTGTGAGCTTAAACATGACAAGACTTTCAATGAAAATTGTGTTTTAGAACAGAGAACATTGTGCCACTGTGCACATAGAGAAATTAACATAATGTAAACTGATGGTAACAATCTGAGAATCTGTCTTGAACTAACAAATGGTGACATGATTTCATCCTGTATCCCTCATGACAAGCAGTCGCCTACAAATGTGTCACAGAATTAGGGCTGCACAATTAATTGAAACGAAAACGAAATCGCAATCGCAATCGCAATCGCAATCGCGATATCAGCGTGTGTGATTACATGAACGCAAAATGCTACAATTTATATTATGAGAACGTGGATTGAAGCGACAATCTATTATCTCTCATTCACTCAAAGTTTACCAGCTGACTAACGTGAGACAGTTTTTTAGCTTAAAAAAAATAGTTGCATAACATATTTTCTGTAACCTATTAACCCTACCGATGGTCAGGTGAGGCCTGTGTCCACTTACTTAGTCTGACTGTTTTGATAATGTTGGTACCGCTATAACATCTATAACATCGCTCTCAGGAGAGCTGGCTTTATTTTTACTTTGTTGTGGTCAGACGTAGAAACCATGATGTATTTATCACTAACTGTATACATGGAAAAAAAGAATAAGGAAACGTGAGAAGTGACTGATGCTGCGGCAAGAACATTTAGCCAATCACAGGCAGAGAGGGGTGGGACAAACCTATGTTTTGTCAAAAAAGTATAATTTGCCTGTTATTTACCCCTGTTGTCATAGTTACTAATATGTTATTTATAATTATCAGATTCAGTTTTGAAATATTTTAATCTCAAAATCAGCTTTTTAAATTAGTAAAGAATATGATGAGTAAAAAGTGAATTTTGTCTCATGCTGATCTAATAATCATGAATTAGGTCTGTGTTGGACCTGTAATATTATAAAATGCTCTTTACTGTTCTTAACATAATATTGTGACACTCTGGTCTCACTATCACATTAGATCTTTCACAGTTTATCAAAAACTCTACTGACACACAGTAACAAATGCACAGGACCTAATGGTGTAGTTGAACCTGCATCTCTGTGGTTTATGTTAATTTAGCATCCTTACTGACTGAAAATATGTAAATTCTTCTATAGTTTGAATTTAACTATGTGTTTACTGTAATTTTGCAAGCAAGTGCTGTTTATCATATAGCACTCGCATTTTGCAATATTGATCTCAATAATTGCAATTTGACTTTTTTCCCTAAACCGTGCAGCCCTACGCAGAATGAGTGCTTAAATATCTCCAAGAAAATGTAACAGAACTAGTTCAGCTGTGAAGGCCAGGTACAAATACATGTCAGTCTGAATTGAAGACAACACTGTGTTAAACGGGACAATTCTTAAGAGAAAAAAAACACAAGTAAACAAATCGACAGACAAATTTTCATACCATGCCGTAGTAATTACTGTTGACCATGATTGGGCCTCGCCCTCGTAGGTAAACATATTCCTCCCACCAGTCACTAACCTAGAACACAGACAACAAAAAAAACATCCATTTGAGAAAGCTAATATTGCAGCCAGCTGCAGTTACAGTACTTGCATATTCAGACTAGATGAATAATTAAAACCATAAAACCTCACAAAGACATACATTGTTAATGGAATTTTAAAGTTCCTTGAGACTGCTCAGCACTGGACATTTATGTGCCATTTGAAGTAGCAACACTTAACCAGAACACTGTGGCAAACCACTTACATAGTTGGAGGCCCAAAGAGCTTTGAGTTTGAGGTACCACTGCAGGCGGTTACCGAGGCTGCTCTCGAACTCTGTGGCTAGCTTGGTCATGCGTTCAAACTCTGCATCATCCATCAGTGGGCGCACTGATTCCAAGTACTAAACAAGACACATACGTAAAATAACCAACAATTATCATCAATTTAATGATATGCATCACTCAATTTATTTATGGAAATACGGTTGCCAAAACATTACAGACACCTCTTGACAGACATATCATAATTTAGAAAGGTACTTATCGGGCTTTTCGTTTTTATTTTAATTTTTCAACATGCAGTCAGATTTTTTTTAAAAAGAAAAAAAGGTGGCACAATAGAGGCAGAAAATGGTGAATGTGAAAAATATCTCCATCTCTTTTATGCTCCGTAATCAGTGTTTTGTCATATCTTTTCTGCTTAATGTGATGTCTCACCCTCTTCACTGTGTCCTTGATGGTGGGTACAGGCAGGTTTGGCAACGAACCTTGGTAGCTGTAGAGCAGGGGCTTTCTGCCAGAAAAGATCCGCACCAGTGCCTGGCAAACAAGCACATACACACTCAAAATATTAAACTGAAATTGGAAAAAAAAAATATATTATTGACAAAAAATACATCTTAAAAACAAAGTGTTCTGAAAAGAGGACTAATTTAATGTCCTTCTTGTTTATTTCTTCATTTTCTAAAACACTGACATCTTTGTATTTCATGAGAACATAATCTATTCTGCCACAGAAAAAACAAATATGACACCATAAAAACAAATGTCACGAGCATTACATAACATTATATTACGCTGTACTCACAATTTTTACTAGACAGAAAACAAAGGGCACGGTAGTGACGGACGCTGAAAGGTGTGGTTAGTTTACAGTTAGTGTAAAACAAATGAAACAGCACTGACCACCCAGACTTTGGTGGTGGTGGACATCTTGCCGTGTTGCTCGAACATCCAGCGATGGTAGGAAAGGAGCTGCTTGAGGCAGAGGCGCATGGTGAAAATGAGCAAGAGCCATAGCATGGTGCTGAACAGCACTGCTGACAACACTGCCTGGCACTGGGTACTCATGGACTGGCTGGGAACAGTGGGAGAAGATGAACAGCGGGATAAAGGGGAAAGAGTGAAGGGAATAAGGACAACAAATGAGAAAATTTAAAAAAGAATTTATTAGGTAAAAATTTGGGAAGATGACCAGCCGTAGAGAAACCACACATATGGATGGCTGTGAGAGAAACAACCAAGAAATTACCAAGTTTCACAATTACAACATCAAGCTAGGAAATCTCAAAGTAATGCATCCTATTAAGAGATGCACTGATGGCAATTTTCTGATTTCAATTTGTTTTTTG
>JAUBNQ010000011.1:8629474-8668030 GCA_032353495.1 Ctenopoma kingsleyae
TTTTGGTTTCAATTCAAATTTCCTTTCTTTGTAAGACCTGCAATTGACAGTGTACACAGATATTTTTGTAACTTTTCTTGAATGAATGAATGAATAATTCAATTGTAATGAAATTTTTTTTACATTTTCCTGTTTTCTCTTACTCTCATTTAAATAAAACTGTTCTCCAGCTGATCAATTGGTGCATTTCTAGTCCTATTTATATCTTTCCAAGTCAGGGAACATCAGGATGCAGAAAAGACACACAAGGAGGAACACATTATAAAGAAAAAGAAACATTTAAAAGATTTTAAAAGGAAGACACAGAAAGGTAGAATGGGAGAACACATTTAAAATGTACTGTTCTCACTCACTGTGATAATCTACAATCTGCTGAATCATATGATTTATCATTAACTTTTACTATTTGATGGAGTAATGAGATGCATTACCTGACAGGAAGGTGTTCCTGTATCTTAGCTATGAGTCCCATGGAGGGGTCAGAGCGAGTGTACATGGTAGCCAAGATTGCTATGACGACAAAAAGCCAGGAGGAAGGGCTAGCAGGATACACTCCTGTTATCACGCTGTTCTGTTAATGTGAAGGAAGAGACACTGGATTTAACTCCTGTTTCTTCAGTTTATAATCTGTGCGCACGCACACACGCATTATGAGTGCTGATAGTGATGATAAAACAAAAACAAAACACAACCCCCCCCCCACACACACACACACACACACACAAAGAGTGTGTGTACTTTTATTTATTGATAATAAAGTCCACACATTACAGCTCACTGAGAGCAAGATCTTTTTTTGTGAACAAAATACACACATTTCAAATAACTATGTCTGATTTAAAGGGCAGCCATTCAGTTAGTCTAACATTAAAAGAACAATTACACAGCTACAATTTAAAATGATTTGGTTGTGACAATTGTTCAACTTTAAGTTTATTCTAGATTATTCTATTTGTAAGGTGTATGGTTTAGGTTTAAGGGAAACTCAACTGAAGATTCATGTTTTGAGCTGTCACTGTTTACATGACATGAAAAGAGTCTCTGACTGCTTTTTTTAAAATTCTACATCATGCCTTTTTGGCGATTGGCTCACTGGTCCCTCCGACCTACCCAATTCAATCTTGCACACATGCGCCGTGTTAACATTATATATCAAAATAGTAACGTTTTCACAAAGAATCTAACGTCTTTGCCTGCAGCAGGAGAAAGATGGCGTAGTCTACGGCACCAACTACAGTGTTGGTGTGTAACAATGCGAATGAGAGTGGGGCTCACGAGTATAGACACTATGCGCACAGGGTGGGATCCTCCACCAAAAGCATATTCCGGCATAAAATATGAACAAAATCAGGTGCCAGAGTGACGATACCTTTAGTCTGATGATACGTTTCTTCCAAGAGCGCATACCAGAGAGGTAAATCTCAGTGAGTGCTTGGTGGGACAGCTGTAGATCAATGCCCTCCGGGGTGACCGTGAACTGGAAGGCCACTGCCTGATGGGCTTCTGCCATGATTACTGTGCATCATAAGAGAGACAGTACGAGATGCAAAGAGAAAAAGAAATGTTTTCTTTGAGTGACAATTCAAATAGCAAGCATTAGACATTATCAACCCTCAAGACACTATGGAAAGCTGCTGAATAGTGAACATGGAGAAACTAAAATAAAGGTTATGCAGCTGCTAACACAGCCCAACAACAATGTGCCAACAAACAAGTTGTGAAATATTGTGATGTGAACTATTATTATTATAACATAAAGGTTTAAAATACAATTGGTGACACTAAAATTGTCCATAGGTGTGAATGTGAGTGTGCATAGTTGTTTGTCTCTGTGTGCCCTGCGATGGACTGGCGACCTGTCCAGGGTGTACCCGGCCTCTCGCCCGATGACAGCTGGGATAGGCTTCAGCACCCCCCGCGACCCTTACGAGGACAAGCGGTTAAGAAAATGGATGGATGGTTTAAAATACAGTAAATATTCAGTGAAACTCAAACTAATTCGTGACTAACATGAGTGTGAAAGAGATAACATATGGTACAGGTTTGCTACACATTCTCATATGATTAAGCAATAACAAACAGCATCATCATGCATAAGAAAAACAAATGAAATCTTCAAGTCAGATAAAGATAATGTTTAGCTAAGTAAGGATATTGATTGGACAACAAGAGCACTCTTTTACTGTTGCACTTTATCTAAAGTTCTGCATGCTCATGGAGTTTGTGGTTAGAAACAGTAGTTGTAATGGGACGTCGATTATGACATTTTGACACAGAGGAGGCAGATTAGATTGAAGGGCAACAGGGTATGAACATCTCTACAGCTGCTTTTTATACCATGGAATGATCCACTTAATAACTACATTTGAGTTTAGCTAACAAGAAAATAAACAGAAAAAAACAATGTAGAGGGCCTATAGCAACATCCCTCATGCTTTGTGTATTGTGATAACAAGTCATGTGTGTAACTGCACTACAGCAGCTGATGGGAAACTGAGCCCTTAAGGTAGTGCTGTGGAAGTGCTGTAAAGAGGCCTAAGAGATGATTCATCAAACTCATGATTTCAAATGTGTGCGTATATGTCTGGGAAAACACCACCATCTTATGCATGAGAAATAACAGATACTAAAAAAACATTACTAATGACTTACTTACAAATATAAAGTCAGTCAGTTCAATACAAAATTACTAAGTGGCTGCTGATGTGACTGCAGGTTTTTTTTGTTTTGTTTAAGCCAGTTAATGCTTCTCTTCACAAAGAGAATTGATTTTCCTCCACAAAGAGGCTATGGATAATGCCCTGAGGTCCAGTCACCCTGACACTAAAAATGGCACACACATTCCCTTGTCATCACCACGTCCCACCGAAGTTCTGCTCTGTAGGTCAGATCTGGCAGATGCAGTCCTGCCTGTGCCAAGGACTAACAAGAAACACACATTTCTAACCCTTTATAGTTCAGCGCCAACAGAGAACACGCTTGCTCAGTTCAGCACTGACCACATGCACACAGAACAACCACTTCATTAAATGTGTGTTTCACCAGACTTCAATACCAATATCATCTGGACTGGACTTAATCAGGACTGGCAGTGTAGTTATCCATAGTATCTCTGCAACTTTGATTCCCCATTTCACTTAGGCTTATGTCTTTAAAGTCGTGTTATTTTAAAAAACTGCCAGACCACATCTCAGCTACAGTTTAATATACAAGCTATAAAACTACTACAACTATTTTGCTTATTGATCTCTAGAAATCTGCCAGATAGAAAGCAAAGAGGACCACCATTAGTCATTGGCTTCAGAGCAGGAAAAGCAGGATGGCTGCGTCACTTTGAGTAAACTAGGTGAAAGGTAAACACCTCTGAGGCATTTAGATTACTATGGAGTATAAGCGAACTATATGGACCACAAGAATACCTGATGTATCACCCTTAAGAAATATTTTTAAGGTCCGACACCTAACAAGCTTGAAAGGTGGTATCCTACCCTCTAGTAACAACCAGTACAACAACCTGTAAAGAGTCACTGGAAAAGAAAGAGTAAAGAGAGAAATTGACACAGTGACAAATATTAGCAAATATATTCTCAGCATTTCAGTGAGGTCTACCTTATTTTAAATAACCTTTTCCTGCCAGTCTGCCCTGACAAGGAATAGGGAAGTCATGGAGCACAAAGCTGCATTTTCTTTTCTTTTTCCTGCAGTTCACCTCCTCACTATGGCAGCAAGTAAAAATGTAATATTGTCAGGTTATAGTTATCATATTTACACTGAATAAGCAATCACATAGTTTCATACATACAGAAACAAGAAATAAAATAGTTTCAGCTTTTATTTCAACTCTTGATATTTTCATAATTACTCCTTTTGCACCTTTTTGATTGAAATCATGTAAACATGACCATCAATAAGTAAGCTGGTCATTATATGAGCATATGTTTATATTCCGACTTCTCCTTTAGTGGTCAAGTGACAATGGTTGCACAATCAGTTTTTTTTCCCATTTGAAGAAGTCAAATAAAACAAACTTTTTTATCATTTGCAGACCTTGAACAGACAAGATTTGATCTTGTCAATAGGTTAAATTCCTATAATTGGGGCTGTCAGATCCATCCTCCAGCTCATACCAGATACTGCTTTTAATCAGACATGTGATCATAGTGCTATCACTGAAAGTCTTCACAAGTCACAGAAACTGCAGATTTAGAGTTGATTAAAGATTCTACTCACAATATTATGGGCTTACGTGTGTGAATATCTAGAAAACTCACTATCATGTTAAAATTCCTTTATCTAGCACAATGATGCTGCTCGTCTGTTATCTTAAATAATTTGTAGCTTTCTTATTTAGATAAGTGTAGTTAATCTCTTTAGTTCTGGTGGTATGTCGTTAAGAGTTTATACTTACAGCAGTCTCTTGTAGAGGAGTAATACATTTTACATCGAGACATTTCAGCTAAATCAGACCCCAGATCCCCTGTGTTTACTGTCAGTGTTTGTGTAGGGCTGGGCAGCCATGTGGATGTTTCAGTGTTTCATCATCTATGTTTGAAACTGACTATTCCAAAACAAGTCAAGAAACACAACAAATTAGCGTAAGTGCAAGTTGACATCTGAGCCAGAAATAATATAAAATATAAAATAAAATATAACTTAGTTACTTTGGCTAATACTTACTTATACGTTATCTTGGTGAAATATAACTTAGTTAACGCCAAGAAACGTCATGTTTGGTCGTGAACACGAAGTAAAATGTGATTCATCTGTAACTCAGCGCAACGGTAGAAGCAGTAACGGTAATCATCTTCGACCTGTATTTCATTATTTAGTTATAAACCTCGTCTAATTACTCTGTCATAAAGCCACAAACGAATGTTGGGTATTATAACTTGCGCTATTACTATGAAAGCCGATTAATGGACTTTACCGCCAACATCTAACTTAGCATTAGCTGACATTTTGACCACAAGCAGCAGCAGGTCTGAAACGCAGCGCTAGCTGTTGCTAGTGCCTGCTAGCCGAGCGCCCTGCCCATAGTTAGCCGCACACAAACGGCTGCTGATAACAAACACCACGGAAAGATGCCGCTGTTCGTATCTTCACTGCAACGCACCACGACACTGACCAGGTTAACATACCTGTTTTTGTTTACAGACAGTGAAATTTCGAGAATCCAGAGAAGCAGGAACCGACTGTTAACTTCTGACGTCGAAGTGGCCGGTGAGTGCTGCTGCTGCTGAGTCGGCCCTCCTCCTCACTGAAACACACGGTGCTACAGTGATGGATGTCTGGATGGAGCTGATGCTGCGTTTAGTGACTGTCGGAAACTCCCCCGCTTCTCTGATCTCCGAGCTGTTGTGTTTACGGCGACTTCACCGATTTTCTACTTGCCTTCTGTAGGGCTACTTTGGCGGCTATGCGGATACGCAGTGGTACGGGCATTGCTCAGATCATCACTACAATGTACACGTATTCCATTATAGGTTAAAAAAAAAAACGTATTTATTATAAACTTTATTGTGTATAACTTAAGTACAAAAGTATTAGAACGCATAATTATGCAGAATGGCCCATTTTAGAACATCACATATATATTATATTATTGGGTCAAAATACCAGATTTATTGATATGTACACTCCATAATAGTGTATCATAACGTGCTAGTTGAGGGCCTACTTTTTTTTAAATAGAAACCAATGTCTAAAACTGCCAACTAAATGTGCAGTAAAAATTGCAATATTGAATATAATATATGAAATGTAGTAGAGTGAAAGTAGTATACATTTGAAATACACAAGTACTTAAATGAAGTACTACAATAAATTTACTTAGTTACTTTCTACCAGTGTTTAGTCTTCCTCAGCAGTTATGTTATGGTGGTATTTTGTGGTAACTGTACTGTGACATAAAGTCAAGACATTTGCATGAGTATCACTCACTGTGGAAAATGCATGATATGTGATTAAAAGATGAGTAACCCCATTTTCCAAGGACAACTATAATATGTGCTTCTAAGTGCCAGGAGGTAATGTTTTTTCACTTAAAACACCATCTACTGTAATACCAGAAACTAAATACACACACACATGAATTTAGGGTTTATTATTGTAACCATAACAATAAGGTGGATCTCTCTTTATTTTGACCATCAATTCAATCATAATTGTTCTTTTTATCACAGGCAATAGTTATAATAGTGCACTTTTTATATTTAAATTATGATACAGACATTTCTTTTTTAAAACACCTTATTCTACTGACCCATATGAATGCAGAATACTTTACAATCTTAGCCAGAGTTGGGTCAATGAAAGTGAAGGTGATGTGATGATGAAAAAGGTGAAACTAATGATGGTGTAACGTGTGTGCAGACAGTGAAGCAAACAACTTCGTACAGATTCTCTTGTGATGATGACCACACAACAGGTGAGGAGGCAAACAGACAAGTCAAAGGGACAACGCATAAAAGCAAGAGATGAAGCAAATTAGCAAGCATTCAATGCGTATGAGACATAATGAGCCTTAAGGTTTGGCTATATTTAATATTCCTGGGTCAGAAATCTCTGTATGTGATCAGCTCAAAATGCATCTGCTGCAAAGTTTTCAGCCCACACTCAGTCAGCCATCGTCCGCTTATTTCACACATTCCAGTTACCAGAGAAAACTGTGATTAAAAAGGGATGTAAGACAAAAACAAAGGTAATGGGAGAAGTATATGACAGCAACTTTTCAGCACTGCTTTCAGAGTCACGGTTTAGAGCACTAAAAAGAGGTCATGACAAATGAAATAGAACAAGTTTCTTGATTTAGCTGTTGATATATTTTTGTTGTCATTAAATCTATATGTACTTTGTAAACGGATACATGACACACAACCACATGATCAAATAAATACATAAATAAATATATAAATAAATAGATGGATAAATAAGTGAACATATATAAAAGCAGAAAATAACATTAAAATTAAACCAGAATAGTAGCATTATGTACCTCTCTGAAAACATTCTACACTTTTGTTGCATATTGTGCTGTATGGAAGACTGGTGATGAACATCGACTAGTCTGATAGAGTACTGGAGTAATACGTGACTGAGCTGCTACGTCTGCTTGCAAATGGTGCGACTCTCTGTGATGCGTGTGGGTGCAGTGATGGACTACTTGGCTTGTTGGTGAACACTGAAGTGAGGATTATGGAGTTAGGAGACTGTTGACTTGCTTCCCACTTTAAAGTCCTATTCAAGGGACAAGGAATTGACATTACAAGCCTTTTAAGTCCGGCATCATGAAAATGTCCACTGATGAGTTTTGTTTGTCCTTTTTTTATTTTAGTTTGTTCCAAGTCAGTATGTGAATACTATGGCAATAGGAGACAAGCTTGATGAGAAAGGTCCACGGGCCAGGAATGCTCTTCTCATTCGTTCTGGGGACAAACACCTGTGATGAGGTTCATGGAACTATTCACGCATAGTGGTTTTTTTCATATAGTAATGTTTATATTTCTGTTCAAATCAAAAATACTTTTCTTTAGGGGAACAGGGACCCAATGCAAAAATAAAAAATGCATTGTTTGATATTGTCTCTGAGTAAAAAGAAAATACAAAAGAATCAAAACATTTAACAAATGCAAAGCATTCAGCTTCCCCTTTTTAACACTGAGTGTTTTCAGTTACTGTCTTTACTGTGCTACTGACCTCCTCCAAAGAAACATAAATCCAAACTAAATAAAAAAATATTTTTTCACATTCACTTAATTAGCTTACATGGTTGGTTTTCTTTATCTTAGGAGAAGACACTGCTGGAATTCCAGGAAGTTCTTTCTCCTTCTCATGATCTTTTATTCAGCTCATACCCACTCACTGGTGTGGTAGCAGGTTGCTAACGCTTTAGGGTTCATCTGCTTAGATACATCTATATTTCATTCAGTACAAATTGGTAATTGCATGTTGCTTGATAGTGATATGAGCACACGGTTAATTTTAAGAGTAATCTTGAGAACCATCACATCACTTTTTGGTGTCAGATACTGTATATCTAGGATATGACAGACAAGCATACCTGTTCATGTCAGCATCCTTTAGCAGGCTCATTTGCTAACTGGCATGCATGTTAGCACTTCAAAATTCCTATTTTGATCTGTGAAGTTGTGTTTATGATGGATACCAAACTGCTCATTCACATATTCTTTTTTTCATTAAAGGGTAGTTCCTTAACACTTTTCTTTTCTGGTGATTCTGGTGATCCGAAATCCAAAAAATCAAAAGAATGTTGAGTTGAAAAAAAACATGATGGGGAAAAGGCTCAATCCTTGCTATGGTCAATCATCTTCAATAACTTAAGTAAAGAAGAATAGGAGTTGCTCATGGCTTGCAGGGATACTTGAAGATGAAGGTCTACTGTCTTCTTTCTGTAGCTTAGGCATCCTGCTGCATGGTGTCACTCTATCCTAAGGTTGAGACTGTGTTCCATTGGACGACAGCAGTCGGGTTCTCTCTTTTGCTGAGCCTCTGCGCTGCAGAACTCCCCCGCTGCCTCCTATGCCTCCACCATCTGCTCGGTCTCCCCACTCGCACCTGTCACCCCCACCCTCAGAGCGCCTAGAGTTTTGGCGGGTGGGGGTCCCATGGGGCCGGCCATTCTTCTCATCTGGGAAGGGATCAGGAGACGAAAAACGGAAAGTCACTCTTAAAGTATGCATCCTACAGAAACTATAGGTCCCCACCACAAATGAATGAAATGCAAATGTAATCAAAATGTGAGGAGTCTTAAAATTAGCAATATCTTTTTTCTTTCTGATTGCCACGCTCACGGTACGTGATTGAAGCCTATGATCTTTCAAGGGCATTTTTTGCAAGAAAATACAAATATTGTTTAGCCTTCGTTAAATGACAAACAGCAAACAGCACTAAACATTGTTAGTCTCACATAGCCTAAAAGAAACTGAACAAGAAATTAAGTATGTAAAGCTTTGTAAGTTAAAGTTTTGCTTGCAGAGGTTCGTTCTCAGTTGCATCTTTTTCTGTAAAGACTCAAAGAAGTTTCTGGCACAAGGAAAGAAAGACCAGGTATGTGATTTAGGATGAACTGAATATACTTCACATGAAAAAACATGTTAATTTGCAAATATACACACATTAACCATCTGTGTCTCAAGCTTAAATAAAATTGCCCCTGTATGTACGGTGTGTGTAAGCTGTCTCACCAGATAGGGCTTGCACCATGGGTTGATCATGGGAGCTGAGAAGCTGGGCTTGAATTGTTTCTACAACTCGTCTGAACCTGCGACTCGGACCTAGAGATGCACCAACATATGCACATTTAACTTGTATGATTCCTTCCAAAAATAATGATGTCTAGACATCGGGAACCAATGTCTAAACAAAAGAGACTGGTATCAGTCCTATAACTCTCTGCCACATATTTGCCAAAATATTTATAATATAATATATATAATAAGAAGCTACAACCATGTCAGAAGTGTTAATATTGATGAGATATTTAAATATCCACTCCATTTGCCTGATATGAGGGTGAATGTCACACTGTAGATTCCTGTCTCCCTCCTGCCTTCCCTTTCGGTCCTCTCCCTGTCTCGCTCCCTCTCGCCCTCGGAGAAGGCAATGTCCACCTGGAACTTGACGGGCTTCTGGAAGACAGAGGGGCCGCCGGAGGACTTGTACTCGGCCCGGAAGCTGGTCTGCGAGAGGACGCTGTGACTGAGTGATGGGATCTGCGTGGTAGGGAGACAAAGAAGAAGCAGAGAGACCGACAGACTTACGAGGCGGGAGAGGTACGGGGGCAAACATGAGTTTAGGGAGACAAAGGGTGAGGGTGAGGAAAAGAGAGAAAGAGTGAGCCATTTGTGAAAGAAAAGTGATCTATCAACATGCCATGAGTGAGCAAAATTCAAATAAAGAGAAGACTGAAATAATGATAGAAATGAAGTGCGTAAAGTATGAAAGTGCATGAGTTCCTCGAGCTTTACCAGTGAGCGCCATGCTTTATACAGACCAGCTTTGACAGTGAGAGGCGTGAAAGACAGACCACATCAGATACTCACAGACAGGAAGGCATGGACAATGTCAGCTTTGACAGAACTCAGAGGTTTGTCTCTTATAACCACAAAGATCTGCTCCTCTTTCTCCAAGCCAATGAAATTCCCGAACCATGACTTCTTAGCCAGCCTGGTAGAGAGAAATTACTGTAAATGCACAAAATGCACAGAGCAACAGAAAGGCACAAACATACAGCTTTATATGGCGAAAACAAGAGACGTCTCAGCTAGGGGTGTGACGATTCTCCAAATCCATGGTTCGGTTCAGACCTCAATTTTTGTGCCATGGTTTGACTAATCACTGTAAGGGGGGCTTTCAAAAAATGGATGATCTACAGTCTGTACTGTCCCTGAATGCCTTAAAACACAGATGACCTACATTCTGCACTGTCCCTGAATGCAGCAGAAGTTACAGTACATTCTTAATGGAAAACCCACTTACAAAGGCAAGTGGTAGGACCTCTTTGAACAAGAAATATCACATTTCTGGGATACTGTATGGAATTTCCAGGTGTCAAGGAGCCACTTATAACGTGTTAGATTCCACTGCGAGAGAGCTGGAACAGGGTTGCAGTGGGGCGGTTTCTGCCCCAGTTGCAAAACTTTTATACCCTGAATCTCCAAAATTGATCTTGATTTTGACTTACTCAGGGCTGGATTCTGGTGTTAGACTGGACATGTCTTCTGATGTAGGAACTGAAAGAAACAAATCAGTAGCAATTTGTGTCCAATATTAAATCTTTAGCTAGAAGCCAGAGGAAAGAAATGTATATAAGTTATTGCTATAAACTGTAGAGGTCTGGAAATGAAGAAACTTTTTTACACAGTTGATCTACTTCAGACTAATTGTACCATACCTGTGCAGATACTGGCGCATCTGTAAAAATGCAACATAATTGCCATTAAAATATTAAGTTAAAAACACAGAACTCACCTTGTAGTTTACGCCGATGGAAACGAGGCGATCCCAGCAGGTTGTTCTTGAAGGAATTGAGGCGAGTCCTCCAATGGGCAGAGCTGCTGGCCGCCATGCCGCTGCCGCCTCCTGGGCTGGAGGGCGGGGTCAGGGACAGAGAGCCCACCCCTCCTCCTCCCTCCGCCCGTGAGGAAGATGAGGACGAGGAAGAGGAGGGCGGGGTGGAGGAAGGGTGATGAGGGTGGTGGACAGGGGTGCCCAAAGGTGTGGGCAACGGAGAGCCCTGGGGAGTTACCTGTGGCACAGAGTGGGCAGAGTTTGGGTAGAAGCTCTTAGTCACTGACTTTAGGATAGAGGACGTAGGGAAGAAGAAACGGGGGATGGGTGACAGGAGCGGAGAAGGGGAGGGTGAGCGGGAGGATGGGTTGTGCAGAGGCAGGGATTTGATGGGCTGCAGATGGGGTCGGTCAGCAGGTCCCTTGGTGGGCAGGGTCTGGGTCTTTGGGTTGGGGGGAGCTTTGAGCTTGTCATGAGCCCGAGCTGAGCGAGGAGTAGTGGCACTTCCCTGTTTGGGCTCCTTTGTGAGGGGGGTAGCGGTGGCAGAGGTGACATCTGATTGGCTGAAAGTGAAGACGGGGCTTTGATAGGACTGGGGAGTGGGTTTGTGGGGCGGGAGATATGGAAAACAAGAAAGAGAGGGGATGGAACATGGAGAAAGGATGGAAATGAATATCATGCTTCATGACAAAAGAGTGCATCTTGTGAGTAGTGAAAGTGTCAAATGTAATTCTACCAGTGCTGACTATTGAAGTTTTGTTAAATTTTTTGGTATTAGATGTGTGCATGTGTCATTTATCACTTATGTGAGTGAGGGTTTAGTGATAGTTGTGGTGGTGACAGGATTGAGAATGCATTGACAGAGGACAGTGGCAGTGGAGGAATGTAAAGTTTTCCTTGTTATCATCTAAAAGACCATTTTAACATTTAATGTTTATAATCCCAAAAAACAAATGAATGTTCTAATTTAAAGATTCTATTGTATGTTAATTTACTAAACAACAGAGAAAAAAGCTAAGACATGCATGGTGAAGAAGAGAGGTGATATGACAACAGAAGAAAAAGACCACGCAAACCTGCTGGTTGAGATATTTCATCTGTGGAACTGGTGTCGTGATTATGTTGATAAAAGGATATTTTAGGGGTATGTGAAGTGTGGATGCAGGAGTGGGCAATATTAGCAAAAAAATGATACTCAACATGGATAGTTTACTAAATACACAGTAATATATACTAACTAATATAAACTAAAGCATCCAAAATTCTGTGTAAAAAGTTGGAGTCTAACAATTTTTGTGTTTAAAAAATGGAGCAATGATTTAAAAATAGTATTTTCTAATGTATTAAGGATCTAATTCTAAGGCAGATACTGGTAAAAGTTTACATATATTTACAAGTAACAATATACTGTACATAAGAACATAAGTCATTGGAAACATGAACCACACTTAGTTGATAAAGATAATACTGAATTTTCCCAGTCTTAGCTTACTGTGAGTAATACCTTAAAATCCCAAACCACAACTGATTTACAGTAATGTTGCCACCCAGTGTCTTTAACACGCTTGGTTGCAATGAAAATGAGAACCATGCTGGCTTTGCTGCTTAGAAAATTGTGCAGCACACAAATTGAGGATTAGGGCTTCAATTACAGAACTACTGTGTGGATAAAATTAATACATGGAAATGATAGTAAAAATAGTAGAAATTAATTTATTTTATAATGCATGCTTGTATCATGTTTGAAGATAGTGCAGGTTATCAAGGCAGCCACAGTGTTTACAGTTTGTTAAAAGCTGGCCAACAGGCCCTTACCCTGGGACTGCTGAGAGGGCTGGACGAGAGACCAGTGGAGGCTCCGCTTACTGAACGTGACCTGACAGACCAACAAGATTAAAAGATTATAAAACAGAAAACAGAGTATCAACTAGGGAACTGTGTAAGGCTCAACACATTGTGCAATGCAATGCAGTGTGTGCTATATATATATATATATATATATATATGAATGGATGTGTGCATCTAAGCATAATACGTTGTACCTCTGGCTGTGTGCAGCTGTGTCCAGGGCCCTGCGAGGAGGTGTAGGAGACCCCTGTTCTGTAACACTCAGCACCTCCAGGCTTTTCCTCTCTGGGCGGCAGCGGCCATGGCGCGTCAGCATAGGAGAGTCAACACGCTTCCGAGGAGGATCTGCTGAGAAATGCCATAAAGTAATAACAGGATTTACCAACATTATAACTTCATAATTTCAGCTTTTTAAAGGCTACATACATAGCTGCATTTTTAACATCACATGATGCACAGAAAAAAGATTGTTGGTTTCTGTGCCATGGCAGTGGTGTTGTTAGTGTCTATCAAAATAAAAAGACACATGCTTTATCTAATAAGAACCACCGTGTTAAAGAGATATTGCTGAATATCCACTGTTGCCACTGTTGTCAATATGCATTTATTTTCTCCATTACAATTCTGAAAAGTATGATCATACTCAAAGTAATTTTTCCACAGGCCTTTCACTTACTGCACCATCTGTGACTGTGATAAACATAGCTTCATTTGCACTGGCAGAATGAATGCCCTCTCCCAGTTTTGTCCCATAGAGAAACGCTGCAGATGTCCTGTGAATTCTGGTTTTAACATCATACAAAACTTGTGGGTAAAATGAACCCAACATATAATTCTTCCTTTAAAAAATCCAACATTTAATATTTTTATATATTTATTAGACAAAACTAGAGACATTATTAATATTTTTTCTGTTTTCTATTTTGTAATCTTATCTTAAATTTATTGGCAGAGGTGATGAGTATCTGACTATGGCATCAGACTCACATACTGTGTGGTACAATTGCCTCTCAGAATCTGAGGCTGAAAAAAGCAGCTCCCTCTCTTGAGTGGATCCCTCCTGCCCCCTAATGACTGACCTACATCATTGCGTGGAGGCAGGTCCTCATCCTCGTAACTGGGGTAGCGCTCTTTCCTGTCCAGCAATAGATAATAGATCATCTTCTCTTGGTTTTCTCTGACACAAAGGAAGATAGAAGGATGGATGAGATGTTAAAATTTGAAAATAACGATGTGGCAACAAGCAATATGTGGCTGGAGATTCTAAAAATTCTGTGATTTTTGTTTTACTTTAAAGTTGACAAGGAGGAACTGAGTGCGCCATTACTGTGATTTTTGTGAGACTAAATAGATACTTTTGGACAGGACATGAAAGCCCATTGTCACAGGCCTTATTCTCTGGAGGATCGAGTCCCAGAATTTGGACACATCTTCTGTCTATCCACCATCTTGCATCCTTCAACCCTGTGGCTAGTTAGTCAACTTGACTCAGAACAGCACAGAACAGCGTTTCATGCGGCATGATGACGAGGAAACCGTATCTCTTCTGTTTTCAGACAGCACTCAAAATGTCTGTCCACAATATACAGGCGTCAATCAAAATCAGATGCTGACACACATTAACTGAGTAACCACAGTAAAAAATAACCATACACGACCCATTACAACAACCCTGAAATAGTTACTACTTTTTGCACAGTATATACAGTATCTTTTTTTTAAAATATTTTTACTTGTTCTTGGCTTTGTTGCTTTTTAACATACTATGTATTGCTATTGTGTCTTATTAATGTAATAATAAAAAATATTACATTTTAGCTTCTCCATGTCTGTACAAGTAGTAGGCAAAATACTATGTACATCAATATATCAATATAATAATATTAAATATGGTCATTCAGTGTCCAGTCAGGCTCCCACAAACATAGAGTTGAAAAATGCTTACTCTTCACATTGCAAGTCACGTGTGAGCTTGACTCGGTCTCGGAAACAACCCAGCGAGTGCATGCTGTCCAACACATCTGGGTCCAGCTCAGTCAGGGACAAGATTCTCCTCACACACACTCGCCTAGGAGGAGGCTGCTCTGGACACGGCTCATTGCGACCACCCCTGGGAGCCACAAACATAACACATAGTGAAACACACACAAATAACAGATTTAATGCTTATGACATATAATGCAATACCACTGAAATCAGTATTTCATTTAACAGTCAAATTTGTAGAATTAAACCTATACTCACAGATACCAGGGATGTTTCTGGATGGCCTCTAGCTGTAAAGGGGGACAGGGCAGATGGGGCCATTAGTTTCTACAGTCTGTTAGCAGCCAGATGGCCACACTGCTGTGCTGTGTAAACAGTTCATACCAGATCCTTTTTACATGCACAAAAAACAACTCATAAGTTCAGAATATTGTATATTAAGATCACAAATCTTTGCATAACAAATAATTACACATCAGTTAAGTGTGCTGGAGAAATGTTATTCACAAATGTTATTATTATATGCCAAAAACATACTTCATCACCTCTTATTAACAGATTTACTTCTGACTGTTCTATAATACAACAAAAAGCATAAACATCTGAACGCACCTTAAACCCACCAATGGTGCAATCATCCAGTGTTAATACAACTATGTCTCTAAGCCACGCCAACAATGATAATTAAAATGCTACAATGCACATCAAGCTACAAAGTACAAATGCAAAGACAGGAAAGGAAAAAGTCAAAAAAAAAAGTGATTAATATTAATGACACTGGTCCAATTTAACTGTTCACTTTAACCCCTATATATTAAAAAAGAAGAAAACTGAGGCAGTACCAATTCAATGTAAGCAATTCACAGGTGCAAATCTGATATCTCTGAATACAGTATGTACATAAGACCTGAATGAATTCCAGGTGTTTATGGACCCATTCAACCCCCTGTGTATGAGCACAGCCTCGTACCGTGAGCCTCTTTTCAGGGTTGACCTCAATCATGCCCTTGAGCAGCGACTGGCAATCTGGGGGGATGAAGTGGGGCATGTGGAACACCCCGCTCTTCACCTTCTCCAGGAGCTGGCGTAAATTATCATGGTCAAAAGGCAGGGCACCCTGTGAAAACAAGAGAGAAGAAGGAAAAATTAAGAAAAAAACTATTATGTTAAAATGATATAGGGTATGACAGCTGGGATAGGCTCCAGCACCCCCCGCGACCATTACAAGGACAAGCGATTAAGAAAATGGATGAATGGATGGATGGATGGATATAGGGTATTTACAAAGGTAATACAATATATTGTGAAAACAGGATTACATGACTTACCACCAGTAGAGCAAAAAGTATGACCCCACAGCTCCACACATCTGCTCTCCGCCCATCATATTTTTCTCCCTGTCAAACACAGAATCAGAATGAATTAATTTACCACAATGAGCAACAATGGGCCACATTAATTAATTAACTTCAATAAGATACTTTCAGCTGACTTAAGGTTTATCCAAATCTACAGCACAGAATGTCTTTCGAAATAAATCTGTCAAAAGACAAACTGTAATCCATTTTAATCCAGCATTTAGTCAATGTGAGTCCAAACCACAGTGAAACCATCTTTCATTGATAGAACTGAATAATCTACTTGTATGCTTAGGGCACTCACGAAGTTTAGTACAGATAAGCCTTCTTTAAAACAACACAAGTGAAACTAAACTAGTAATATGTTTTTGTTAAGCTTGTGTAGCTTTGAACTATGTATTTTTGTCTTTAGTAACATCATTTTCTCATTTTCGAATATGTTTTGAAAGGACTCTTACTCGTATAACTTCAGGGCAAGCATAATGAGGTGATCTGAAATTAAAGAGAAAGGTGTTACAAGCAATAGTAATATTAACAAAAAATATAATAATGTGTTGTATGTAGTCTGTATATGTGCATCTAAAACTGTAGCTTCTGTGGAAACTAATTCCCTTGTTAACATGAAGAATATATTGTGCAATATTCATAGACAAGTTCCTGAAATACAAATACGACAAGAAATGCAAAATATGAGTTTTTATGCATATGCACGTTATTTCTGAACACACACACTAAGTGGATACTCACCCACAGCTGGTCTCTAACAGACTGTCTCCCACCTGTAGCGAGGCCATGCCAAAGTCAGCGATACGGATGTTGTTCTTTTCATCCAGGAGCAAGTTCTCCGGCTTCAGGTCTCTGTGACTGAAAAAAAAATACAACAGAAACAATTGGTACCAGCTTAACTATGACTTTATGGGTCTGGAAAGTAGCTTTAATAGATTGGAATTACAAGGTTTTATGACATATTTTCACAAATGTCCTAAACCAGCAACCATTACCCTACATGTTACCCAGAATCCAATTTATGCAAACACCAACCAGATAGAATGACTGTGGCAGAAATCCAGAGCAGAGATGATCTGCCTGAAAAACTTCCTGGCCTCTTTTGGAGTCAGCCGACCTTTCTTCACTAGGTAGTCAAACAACTCTCCTCCTGATACATGCTCCAACACCAGATACCTATGCACATACAAAGAAAGGGCCATTTTCATTTCTAAGAGACAAGTGGAGGACAAAATAAATAAATTAAGGAAAACTATCGATTCTACTTAAGATGTTAAATACCATCACTTTATGATGTTGAATTCTAGGACAGCTAATTTTGAGACTGTAATTTATCTTTTTTATATACTCACTTTCAGCCAACCTATCTATCAAATCCTTTTTTAATAATTGTAGGACATGAAGGAAAAGTGAGAATTAGAGTAAAGAGAGCAGATTAATATAGTTCTTAAGAGTATTATTTATACCCATTCCACTGAAAGTGCAGAACTCAGCAAGAAATAAAGCATGCAGACTGCACTGAATGTAGAGGGAACTCACAGATACTTGTTATTCTCATAAACATCATGCAGCTTCAACACATGCGGATGCTCAATCAGTTTCAGAATGGCAATCTCCCTCTCAACCTGGTTGGACAGAAGAGACAGGTGTAAAGAAAAAGAGACGGAAAGAGTTGAAGATCCAAAGCAGAGCGCACAGGCTAATTAATAAGCTAGTACGGAAGTTAAATATAGAGAATATGAAGCAGTGTGTGTACAGCATTACACATATTGCTATATACAAAATTAGCATCATTATCGTCACAGTGAGAAACAGCCTCAGCAGCGTCATACCGTACCTTCATCAGAACTGACTCAGACAGCTTCTCTCTGTTGACTATTTTGATGGCTACCTTCTGACCTGTAATACAGTGGACCCCCAGCTTAACCAGTCCTGAAGGAATGAGGGGCGAAGACAGAAAGGAGAATCGTCTGCTGTGTTTAATGCTTAAAAAACTAGTGGTTTAAAAAAAAAAGAAAGATTTAATTTCAGTAAAGTTATCAAACAGTTTGGTGTACTCACCTGTCTGTCCCTTCCCCAGTGTTTTTTCCAGTCGATAGGGCCCAACATATTGAGCTGACTGACTTAAAGACAGTTCCTTACTCATACTGCACTTACTGAAGGCTAATACTACTACTACTATTACTGCACTGTGATTATTGCAATTACTGTGTTATATTACAGCTTATACAGAAGTTATTGTTGAGTACCAGATGGTGTTCAACTTATTCCAGTGGTAACACTGCTACTTTGAAGTTATTGGGTGAACATGTAAAAATGCAAACAGGTGCTGAATTACAACATCTGGGTGATGAATGAACATTCTTGGTTCATAAACGTTGCTAAATATGTTTTTTTTTTTCTTTCTGTACTGAAGCACGGTAAACATGTATAACGTTGATATTTAACTAGTGTTAGCTTAAGAGCAGAAATTGTGATGACATTAAGTTACTAAGCTGTTATCTGCGTTAAATACCGACCACTACCTTAAATATGAACATGACACGATATGCAAAATAATGAGTTTTACTTCTATACATTAGCTTATTTGTATAACTTGCACACTGTAACATGTATGGTGTTAACTATATATGACGAGTAATTAGAAAATTATCGCAGAGTAACGTTGACGTTATGTAGCCATAAAACAAGCGGATTTTCACGTCAAGATTTATGTCGTTTACCGGTTGAAACGACCAACAAAACGTTAAAATACGTCAAGTAGGTGTCAGCACTGAATATTAAATCAATTTTATTCTCTCTGTCAGGCCTATTTTACAGGTGCAACAACATGCTATTTTAGCCTCGCCGCCGCTCTCCCACACAGCAGCGAGGCTAGCTTTAGCTTCAACGCCTTCACCAACGGCCGTGTCGCCCGCGCCGCCTGTCAAAAAAACCGACACCTCCTGAAGTTTCTTGGCGTCGTCAAAGGGTAAGATTCATCACACGGCCGCGCCATTCTCACAATATTTCGACATAAAATGCGTATCCCTCGCGAAACAACCATCTTTTTAGCGTAGCCCAGTCCTCCCCCTCCCTGTCTCTCTCCCCGTCTCTGCCTCTCTCTACATCCCTACAAGTAGCGGATCACAGCATCTTCTCCGCTCTCCTTTGGCGTGTCCTCCTCCCTCACCGGCCGATACACAGGTGACAAAACACAGATATCCGCAGATCAACCCGGACTACTATCGACCGTGTTGTTCCCCTCCTCACTTTTGATTATAGTCCACGCAGGGTAAAGGCCCCTGTATTATACTCCCTTAGGTTCTCTTGCCGTAAATCGATATTTTCTCTCTCCTCTTCCTTCCTTCGCCTCACTCGCATCAGCATCCGGGTCCCACTCCCTCTCCATCCTCTCTCCTCTCGTCCCCCCGCCCTCCGCATCCTCATCCTCCTCCTCCTCCTGCTGCTGCTGCTGCTGCTGCTGCTGCTCATGATCATCTTCCTCAAAACACGCTTATCTTTGCATTCACCTCAGCACACCGCGGGCCCTGCGAGCAGCTGCGGACGCCTCCTGCACTGTTATGAAAGAAGCTTGGAAACATCGCCAGGCTCCGCGGATGGGACGCTGCTCGTTAGGCCGTGCTGCAGTGCTTTGGCAAGGCCCTGGCCTGTCACAACTACCGGTGTCTCACTGGTGGTTATTTTGTTTTCAATTAGAAACGAGGTGTAACATAAATAATGACGTGTAATTATCGAAAAAGCACTGTGACATTTTACTCTAGTTAAATTGCAATGGCTTAATGTAAAAAATACAGGGATAACTGATACAAGTACCATTTAAAGTACTTTATTTCTGTATAAAACACTACGTTACATTTCTCGATTGAATTTTGCTGACTACAGTTACTTTTAAGATTAATATTTTAGTTACAAACCAAACTTCGTATATAATATAACATTGTAAATGGCCATTGTGCACAATGAGTAGTTTTATTTTTTGACAATTTAAGTATGCCTATATTTTGTAGATAATGGGCAACTTCTTATTTGAAATACTTGAGTATTTCCAGTATTGCAGTGGTAGTACACAATAAATTCTTCCACTCGTGTCAATTACAAGTAAAAAGAAATGTTAAAAATCATAATCATGTTACTCAAGTCCATGTGCAGTATTTATAAAATGTAACCTACTTGTGTATAAAACGGTAGTATATTAGTATTAATTAATTACCTGGCAATATTAATTAACTATTATTTTTGACAGCTTTTTAGTACCCTAAGATAAAATGCAACAGTGTAAAGAATTTTGTTATTTCCTCTTCAAATGTACTGGAAAAGTAGTATAAAATGGAAAATTTCAAGCAAGTACCTCAGAATTGTACTTTAGCACAGTGTTGAATAAATGTACTCAGCTGAACATATAAGGAATTAATTAATATTTTTATTATTGTGAATGCATTTAGTTTTATTGTTTGCTGAAGGGCTGTTATTGTTGTGGACTGTAAAACAATAATAATAATGAATGAAGGCTGAATTCCATAGTTGCTTTAGTTTTGGAACCCTGTTATGGTGCATGTTGTCTCACTGTGGTGATTTATGAGACTGGAATAGAACTGACCCATCTTTAATGAAACACCTGTCCCTCTATGACATGTCAATATGTAAAAAATTAGTTAGTTTATTTGAACTCATTTTTGTAGCAATTCACATGAAAAACTACTGCTGAGTGGCTTCATTTAATTTTTGGCAAATTCCTATGACACATGATGACAACAGCAACTTCTCAGTTAGTGTCCAAAGACTCTTGCTGTGCCTTACTATTACCAGTCATCAAATAATGGAAAAATTAAAAATTAAAAGCCATAAAACAGCACATAGACCACGGGATAGTTAAACCTCACTGAAATCCCCCAAAAATTATCCCCCAATTAAAGTTATCAACATCTCCTTATGAAAGGGTGACCCAGCTCACTTATGCTGGAGAGGAAACTGAAAAGACTTGTGTTGGGTGCTCACTGAAATGAATCAGATGATAAAAAAGGGTAAGTAGGACATTTGAATGTATCATCGGCAAAGTGCCTTAAAAATCTCTAAAATCTCAATTTGAAATGTTGTGTGTGGGTGGATAATTCCCCAAAGCCCATCTTCATCTGCGCCTAGGTGGTTGATTTGCACACAGCCAGAAGGATTTGTCTCCAACCACAGAGCAGAAATAGAACAGGAAAGATACTCATCCTTCCATTTGTCTGGAGATCAAAATACTAAATCGCAATGAAAACGAGTGGGCTTACATTAGTGTCAGAAAATAGATTTAGTCACCTTAATAGAAATTAACATTAATAAGTTTTAATGCAAAACTTTCTTGTGTTTTCTTCTTGGTTTTCCCACAAGCTGTTTGCAGTAAAAGATTGGAAGCAATAGGCTAAAGGAGTTCAAGAGGGAGGGAAAAGGTAAAACATCTCTGTTTGCAGTAAGTTTGCTGCAGCCATAAACCTGCAAATCTACCGTATCATAATTTTATTTCACACTTAAATGTCTGACAACTAATACACTCCTTCATGTGGATTCTGTTTCTCCAAATCTTCATCCTTCAGGTGACTGCTGATAGATCAAGATCTACTCAGGTTATATTGTAACACTTTGACTCTTCAACACTTTTAAATTGCATCTCTACTTAAAAGAGAAAAATGTATGATGCAAGTCTTTGCTCAAGTCAAATCTTTGTGCATTTCCACAGTCTCCACACTCAGTGATGGAGCTCAGCTGGAAAAGTGACATTAGGTACTAATGTGAGGATTATGCAGCGATTAACAAGCTCTTCTTAATTCCATTAAGAGGAACTACTCTGTGTAGAAATCTATGCTTGGCTTATGCTGAGGTTCCAACAGCCCGTATATCTAATAATTTCACTTAATAAAACATATTCATATAATAAAATGATAAGAAAAACAATATACTGTATGCGACAAATATAGAAGCTTTATGTCTTTGTGTTGTTTATTTGTGTGAATAAAAATCTACAGTGCATAAATAATAACTGTTTTATTACTCCATTGTGTAGTCCATTCTGACATTTAGGAAGAAAATGCATTATTATAGTGGCAGTATACAGTACTGTATCAATACTTCCCCCCCCTTCGGTTTTTCAGATGGTTCAGTCCAGTGCGACAAACAAGGAAGAAAATACTGGCGGTGGACTTTGATAGCTGTGGAAAAAAAAAATCAAAGATACAAAAGGTTATGTGACACAATATGTGATTTATATTATTATTATTAATTTAAATAATTTAAACAAAAGCTCAAACACTCTTTCACAAAGTCAGTAACTTATGAACTATAAAAAGCAGCTTTTTTGAATAGCCATTTCACAATATCCATTTGTCATTTCCATATTCATAAAATACCCAATGTATTAGAATATAATGACTGCTTAGTTCACTGTTCTGCAGCATTGAAAATGTGTTATATTGATTTACTAATATCACAGGATTTCTGTTTTAGAATTTATTATGATTGTGACAAAAAACCAGGTAGTTGTGGTTATTTTTATGCAAACCTATAGTTAGATAAGTTAGTAAGATGTATTTCCTTATGTGATATGTTCCCTCAGACAAAGTTTGTAGACAGGTCTGGAGAGCATTGATCAGATCTTTACAGTCTTCTACTTCCTTCCATGTGACACTGAAACACAAAGCCACATTTATAAAACACACTTAGCATTGTTATCAACGGGATTATCACAGTTTAGCCTGATAATAATATATTTCAACGCAAACCTCCACAGCTGCTTTTATCTGTATTTGGCAAAGTTTGAGAACACGGATGAATAATCTGTGCAGCAGCTCCACTAATATCAATCACTGCTGCACATAGACACACTCTAAATGTCTGTTGCTTCTTGCATGTAAGCAACATAAACCAACATCTTGAAATGTGTCAGTCCTCTGCACCAACTCATACTCTATTAAACCTCAGATCTATTTATGATTTTCAAGACTGTAAAGTTCCACTGGAAATGTTATTATACATACTGTACGTAGTCCTGTCATGTAGACTGGTTTTACTTGTGAGGTTTTCTTGTTTAGCTCGATAAGTGATGATTGAAAATGGTCAAATGGATGTAAGATAGTGTGACCAGTGTTTGGTTGGAACCCAAGCATATTTAATTACTATTCTTACCAAATATACTGTCACACTAGCTAAAGAAAACTGAATGGTTCATTTTGAATTTTCAATGTATGTATATTTAAATAAATACCTTTTTTAGTATCTACATTCATACAACATTCCTGTGTGTCTTCTTGACCTAGCATGGTGCTGCCACAGCTTTGTTAGAGTCTGGCATTTTGACAGAAGAGAGCTGGAGTCTGTGGAGATGTTCTACTGCAAGTGCTACAGTCAAGTATGGTTACAGATTGGTTACAGAGATGGAGGGAAAGACAGTCAAGTGAGTGAGGAAGGAGGCACGACAAGTCAAAGGACCAGATAGAAAACAGTCAAGGGAATCAAATAATTTGACATAACTCATTTTCTGTTACTGCAATATGCAGCAAAATTCTCCTGTTGCATTTATTTACATCACCATATATAACACAAACTTTAAATGCTTTAAACTTCTTTATGCTAGTTCTTTGTTTAAGTGTGCTTCTAATGAATATGGAGATAACTAACCTTTTGAGTCAATCACTGTGCATTACAAAAGCCTCATAATGCACTTAAAACACTCACAACAGGGGTTGTGGCAGAGGGTTTTTTCCTGAAGAGAGACAGGGGAGTGTGACTTTGTTTTACATTGTTTTGTTGGCTTATGAGGTTGAGTTGAGAGCTGTAGTATACATGTAACGAATAAATCACTGAATTAGAATTTAACATGTCGTTGGAAGTTATACAACTATCCTGGAAATAATCCAGAATTTTGAGGATTTTAAAGATAAAAATAAAAGCAGATGTGGGTAGCATTAGTGAGGTTAATCCCTGCAGGAACACACATTTGTTTCTTATTTAGTACTCATCCTGACATGATGTGTATGTTGCCTGCACACATAGCACAGAACATCTATTCTGAGCAAAGTTACAATGAATTACAACAAATCAGAACAATAACAACATGTACAGGATACTGTGTCAACAGAAGATAAAAGAAAATGACTGTTATCTCTTTTAAAATACTTTAAATATAAATAATAATATCATAAAATAATATAAATCAGTTTTGTTTTATTTTTTACTATGAAATAAATGTTGTAGCCTATAAAGTTAACCCAGGTTTATATTATTTGTCTCCCTTGTTTGCATATGACACAATGACCTAAATGAGTACCTAAAAAAGTACAAACGTGGTTTTAGTTGCTGCTATTCTTTTACTATGTTACCACTAGAGGGCAACAAACACTCATATAGATAGATAGATAGATAGATAGATAGATAGATAGATAGATAGATAGATAGATAGATAGATAGATAGATGTTTTTACGAATTTCTGGACAAACGGACCTGCTTCTTACCTGAATAAGCAGGTCCGTTATTACCTGAAAATACTACCTATTTATCTATTTTAAAACTTTTGTATTATCTTGTACTGGTGTGTTAATTGGAGATACTGACAAGATAATATGATGGTTACGTTAATTACAGTGTCTCCGAAAACTCTGATGAAAACCCAGTGTCAATCACCAAACACACGAAGGGGAGCAAGAGCAAAGCATCTCTGTGTTAGCTTCAGTGATCCCGCCTCCTTTGTAATGATCATAAATCTACTGTGCCATCTGCTGGCGTGCAAATTAAGTGCATATAGGATCTGGCAGACAGGTCCTTCAAATTTGCAAAAAGGGCCTAAAATATGCCTTGATGCATTTATGAGTAGAGAAGATAAAATAGAGATCTAATGACATGCCACCTATGATAGACAAGCCTATTTAATTGATAAAGCATCTGAATGGAGGGTGAAAATGTCACTGGCTCGCAGATTGCAAAATCTGGATGTGAATTCAATTTGCAAAGTGACTGCTGAAGGTCTATATAAATTGTTTTTTACTGGAAATGTTTTGCACTCGAATGCGTCCCAGCCAATCGCAGCATTCACGACAAACAAACGATTGTTTTCCTTAGTGTAAAATGTAGTTGAAATTAATAATAAGCCTAACGATAAGAGAAAATGTCGAAAAGCACGCAGGGTTGGCTGGTAAAATGAGGGCCGGTGAATGGAGGTCACCGCAGACAGTGAGTGAGTCTCAGCGGTGAGATAGTGTTGGGGAGAGGGAGGACGGACAGCGGCCAGCCGCCTTCAAAAATGGCGTCTCCGGAGGAAAATGAGTAAAAAATATTAAAACGCGGCCTGCTTTCTTTACACTTCCTTGTTCGGTTTTACGCTTGTTTTCCTACTCTGGTTGTATTTTTCGTCGTGTGGCTCAGCTCGTCGTCGCTTTTACTTGAATGGCCTAAGAAAGCAGAAATTTGGGGTGCGAGCATTTGGGGAAATAAAAGCAGCCCTGTTTTATTTTGATGCGTCGTTACTGACAGCTAGCATCTGCTGCTAGCCCACAGCTCTGCTCCGGAGGGGGAGGTAACGATTTGCATGCAAAGACCAAAAAAAAAAAAAAAAGATTTTGAAATTGGGGATTTCTTTTCTCGTCTATGGGGAGTGATTGGTACCAACGTGGTCTGTCGATTCGTCTTTTCTAGTGCTAGCAGCGTAGCAAAAACTAGCCTAAAGAAAGGGGAGGAGAGACGGTGAAAAAGGACGCATTCAAATCAAATGTTTATCAGCAATTCGTCCGTCGCCAGCCAAATCCACGGCATCTTCATCATGACCGAGACTGATTTTGAACTAAATCTGCATTCGTGGAAATGATAAATGTGAAAGGCGTCGGAAAAGGAGAAAGACTGGCTTTTTTTGGAGGTGGTTGGATTATAACCCCGTAGACCCCCCTCTTTTTTCATCCAGCTTTCTCCTCCTCCCCTCCATTTCTCTTTCAATATGCTGTTTTCCACTCCTGAGGACTTGCTTATGAAACCGGGGGAAATAGCCTGAAACAGAAAACGAGAAAAACTGGATTTTTTTGTGGTGATCTGTTCTGCGACGTTCTCGTTGCTTTCGTCCCCATCGCACAAATTGTACAACACATAAATGGATAGAAATTACCCGGGAACAGGATTTGGTGATTTGGGCGCAGGAGCAGGATGGAGTTACGAGAGATCGGCTAAAGCAAGGTATGCATTGAATTCAGACAATGTGCATATATCAGTGGACCTGTGCAGGGCACGGTGTGACCCATGTAAACAAATTGTGGCCATTGGCTTCATACACAGTGCCACCCTTGCCATTATGTGGAGTGCATTGTCATCCAAACAGTTGCATAGTAATAATATTATAAACAGGAATGGAGCGGTGTGCGTGTCGTGGGGGTGGGCGGGGTGGAGAAAGGAAAGGTTAGGGATATGAACTGAACGTGATTGACAGACGTGTTTTAGGTAGACCTGGTGGAGTGGAGGTGGGGGTATGTCTGGAGCATCCATAGGAATTATTGTTGCCCGTGTGCAGGCCTGGACACAGACCTGACGGATAAATTCAGTGGATTGATAGGAACTGCGAAGAGTGCAGACGCAGCAAACCCCTCACAGCAGCCCCCTAGATAGACATCAACAAGAATAATACATAATAACCATTAAGCATTTTCAAATCGTTTCACTAAAGAAATTGGGAAATCAAAAAGTGGAGTGATGCCATGCTCGCAAATGGAGATTTAAAATGCATTTTGCCCAATCGTGATCTAGATAATTGGTGGTGGGTTTTGGATGATTTGGCTTCATTTGCATAATGAAATGGTGCCACGGCATCAAACTTGCAATTTGCTGTTCATCTTTAAAACATAAAACGAGGAAGAAAAAGAAAATGAGGCCAGGGTGAATCCATGTGAGGACGAAGAAAAATGCTTGGGCTGTGCAAGACAGCTCTGTCTTTTAGGCTTTATGTTAGCCTGCAAGCTAGCGTTATGTTGCATGGAAGTCAGTTGAGGCCTGTGCACGCAAGCACAATTTCTTATTATTTAGCTGCTCGTATGTGATGTTTGACCGAGGGTTGGCTGCCTGGTCATACACGAAAGCCAACATGGTTCTCTGGGAAATTAATATTTGGCTAAACAAACCCGGCTAGTTGTTGGTGTTTGCATGCAACTTAGCATGCATTTGCGTCGACTTGCACAATCCAGCTGTTAGCTATATCAGTAAAATCAGTGGTTGCAGACAAATGGACCATTTGTCTTTGTGTAATTGGAGGAAACAGTAATTTATACATGGCTTAAATTTGCACGTTAATCACTCATGGTTTATTTACACGTAAAGAACTGGACTTGCAGTTTAGGCCTAGCCTCTGCATTTCTACTATAGCTGCTAGGATGTGCTATCAGTAGCACAGATGCTAGCATGTTACCTGACCAGCAATACACGCATTTCATTTGTCTTTTCTAAAGCTAAATTCTGCAAGCTGCAAATATTTAGCGTTGAATAATAAACATATTTAGTGTGTATACTTTAAAGTTATGTAATGATTGGGTCCTGTGGCTCGATTATAATTGCAAATTAACCACCTCATTATTTTTGCATGACACTTTCATTGCTGGTTTGACAGATTTACTATAATACACTCTGGTAAAATGCCCAACTTTGTAATTCAGTCACATATATTTTCTTTATATATTGATTGGAAAGATTTTCCTCCTTTATAGCCTGAAATATAAATCAGAGTCATCAAGGATTGGATAATTTTAAGAAGTTGGAGAAGAAGATGGGAGACCAAACAGATGATGCCTTGAGTTGACTTTAGATTTAAGAATAGTTGACTTGCATGTCAGATTGTGTGATAGACAGTCTTTTCTCAAGGGTTCCATTTTGGGGATAAGTAGGTGTATGTCAATTTTTTCTGAAATTAGTAACACTTAATCTCCCACTCCCCTTTCTACCTAGTCTTGTATATGGGAGTTCCAGATCATCCCACCCTGAGTCTGAGCTCCTTCACCGACAAGCCTACGCCACCCCACACCCTCTGCAGGGCTATGCCACCAATCACCACCCAGGGAGCTCTGGCCAAGGCGGGGCTTGGGGAGCAGCTGGACGGAGTTTGGGTGAGATAAATGTCATACCTTCCTTGTCACCACCATAAGGGGCCCCAGCAATGAATTATTGTGTCTCTCCATGGAGGCCCTGGAAGATTGTCATTGAAAAATGGGCACGTTATAACTCAAATGACTTGAAGCGCTAGATGTTAAAGCCCAATTTCAGATAAAATCCTGAAGTTAAAGCATTCATTCTCAAACAGTTTTGTAGATGTAAGGGTTGTTTTCAGCAACAGACACTGATCTAGTTATAGCTACACCTGGAGTTACCAACATACGGATTCAAATTAGTCACATGCATGAGGGCCTACTCAATATATATATTTTTTTAAGATTTAGAAAAAAATTAATATTAATTTTTTGATTACATGTTAGGTCTTTACCCACCATAGCTGTTAACGTTTGCATTCTTAATCAATGTTCATGTTTCTGTCTTTCCTGCTTAAAGGTCTGTCAGGGCTGTTTGACACAGGCCTGCATCATGCCAGCCCCTCTGCCCCTGATGCCTCTGTCATGAATCTGATCTCAGCTCTGGAGTCCCGGGGTCCCCAGCCTCCACCCTCTGCCTCCTCTCTACTCTCCCAGTTCCGCACGCCATCCTGGCAGACAGGTGGGGCAGGATAGATCTTCCCTCATGTGTTGACATTCAAACAAGCTCCACAGTCAATATGACATTTAAAGAACCTCACAATGTTTGCCTGCATTATTATTCTGATGGTGTTGCTATGTGAGAAATTTCATAGAAAGTATTTTACCTTACTTATTGATAGCCTTAACCTTGAATATGTCTTTATTTCTTAATTTAAATGGTAGCTTGGTGGATACTGAGTAATTTTATAATATGTTTTCCTTTTCCTAACAGCAATGCACACGCCTGCTCCTCCTGAACTGTTCATCTCTGGAGCCCTTCCTGGCTCTGGCTCCTTCCCCTCCTCCTCAGCTCTCTCAGCCTATCAGCATCCAGCATCCTTCTCTAGCCGTTCTTTCCCCACTGCCTCCCTTTCTCTCCAGGATACACCCACGTTTAGTCCCACATCCAATGGCCTGCTCTCCCCACATGACCCCCTACTACACATCAAGGCCCCGTCCCAATCTAGTCTTGGTTTTGATAGACTGCTGTCCTCACAGGGTGCTGCTGCAGCTGCGTATCGGGGCAGCCAGGACCCCACAGGAGCCACATCAGCTCAGGCATCCTCTGCCAGGCATCTGCAGTCACACCAGTTCAACCTGTTGTCCTCACAGCTCCAGGACCAGTCATCCCAGCTGTATAATGCATCAGTCTTTTCCTCAGCCCAGCCCCAGCCTCAGTCCCAGTCCCAGTCCAATTCAGCTCAGGAACGGGCTGTGCCCCGGCAGGACAGTGTTATCAAACACTACCAGCGGCCTACGCCAGCTCAGTCACAGCTCACGTCCTCTGCTGCCCACTCCCTTCAGCACTACCTCAGCTGTGGAGGAGCGGGATACCAGCAGATAGCCTCTCACCACAGGCATGCTGGCCTTTCTTGCAGCCCACTGGGTGACCAGAGCCCCTCATCAGACCACAAACCCACCTCTCGCACTGAGCAGTATCGGCCAATCATCCAGCCTCCCTATTCCTCATCCTCTTCTTCATCGTCTTCTTCCTCCGCTGGGAAAGGTACCAAAAGTAGCTCCAGCAGTGGCTATTCTTCTGCCAGTTCAGCATCATCCTCAAGAACTCCCCATACACCTCCTTCTGCTTCCTCTACCTCCTCTTCTTCCTCCTCTTCTTCTGCCACATCTGGAGCTCATCCTTCCAACTCAATCCCCACCTCCAGCTCCAGCGCAGCCCCTTCCAGGCAGCAGCCACCCCCTCAAGCAGCTCCACCTCCTCCAGCCCCGCAGCAGCAGCAGGCCCCTGCCACTTCCACCTCAGCCCCTCAGTCTCTTCCTAAATCCTGCCTCTCAGGCTATGGCTCTCCTGTTCCCCCAGTAAAGACCCCCACCTCTGCTCTTACTGGTCAGACTCCACCCCAACAACAGGCACAGTCATATTCCCCTAATCAGCCTCCTACTTCTCACCTGGCTCAGTCTTATGGAAGCTTCAGTTCACCACAAGCCCAAGACCTGAGCTCAGGAACTGCTGGGAAAGGCTATGGGAGTTTAGGGGGGCGAAGCCAGTCATACTCCACCGATATATATGGAACAGACTCTGCTTATGGATCACTGCCATCTTCCCTGGGTGGAGCTGGAAGCCCATCGCTAGGCTATGGAGCCCCAGGTCACTCCCCTGCTCTTTTAAGATCAAGTGGTTCATCAGGTAGTGGAGCGTCTGGGGGAGGAAGCAGCAGTGGCACAGGAACTGGGAACTCCGCTTCAGGAGGAGGTGCAGCAAATAGTATGACAAATGAGAGAGGCGGAAGTGGTGCAGGGTCTTATCATATTCCAGACTCTAGCCCTTCTCCGTCAGGCAACTCGGGCATCATCCGTCCAGGGTTGCACTCCCCAGTGCCCACCTGTCCCACACAATCTCCTGGAGGTGCAGGCTCTAGTAAATACATCTCCTCGGTTCTCTCTCCCACCTTTCTAGCCTCCCCACAGGGCTATCCTGACACTAGAGGCCCCAGCTCCCAACCTCAGTCCTATCATTCCACTTCCTCCAAAACAAAGGCTGACACTTCCATGCTAGGAGTGGGGACTCAGAGATCCCAAGAGGAAGTAGATGATGATGATGAGTTCTTGATCCAGCACCTGCTGCAAGCTCAAGCAAGTCCTACCCCCCCGGCTCCTCATCACCATCCTCAACAGCAACCTCAACAGGCATCCCAACAAACACAGCCTCAGCCGCAGTCAGTGCCCCCTACTAGTGATTCAGGCAAAGGGATGAGCTATGACATGGGTAAGACATCTGAGGAGAGATACCACCCACAGAGTGTCATACGTACCCACAGTGCTACATCTACCGCTGGAGTAGGAAACGCAGGGTCTGGAGGGTCAATCTCAGGGCTGGACGACCAGCTGGAGATGTCACTAAAGAAACAACAGCAGCAACATCAACAACAACACCATCATCAACAACAACAACAGCAACAAAGGAATGAGAGGTCTGTTGGAAGCAGCAGAAACAGTGGAGGGAGAGGCAGTGCTGAACAGGTGCACTCCCACCTACATCACCATGACAACCTAGGCTCAGTAGTTCACTATGGTCGGGGTGACCCTTACACCCAACACTCCCTTGCCTCCCAACATTCGTCACATACACAACACGTGTCCTCACACTCACAGATACCCTCCCACACCCAAATGGAGCTCCAGAAGAAGCCACAGGAACATGCTGAAATAACTTATCCTCGGAAAACACCTGAAGTCCAGCAACAGCATTCCCAGTCTCAAGCTGCTGCCTCACTCATGGACTCTCCCACTGATCAGTCCCGTCAGCCACCACATTTGCTCCAGTCAGTGCTGTCCCACACCACCCGCAACAAACTGGAGCCACATCAACAACACCACAAGATGGAATCTCACCAACAACATCAACAACAACACCACAAAATGGACTCTCATCGGCAACACCAACAGCATCACAAAATGGATTCCCACCAACCACATCAGCAACATCCAAAAATGGAGTCTCACTCTCAGCATCAACAGCACCAGAAGATGGACTCCCATCAGCATCAGCAGCACCACAAAATTGATTCTCATACCCAACAGCAGCAGCAGCAGCATTCTATTAGCCAACAGCAAGCTGTAATGGAAAGTGCTGGTGGGAGACTTGGCTCAAATAAACACCAGACACAGTCTCAGTCCCAAACCACTCAGCTTCAGCTTCAACTCCAGTCCCAGGCTTTGGAGGTGGCAGCAGCTCACTACAACCATGGTCCTCCTCCACATCAACATGAGCAGAGCCAGGTTAAACAAAGCTCAATGGTTTCTTCCTTGGACATGCTGGAGCGCTCTCTCTCTCAGACCTCCAGCGCAGATGTAGCTATTGCAGAAGACAGACGTGGTGGAGCAGGCAGTGGAGGAAGAAGCGGTGGAAGCACCGAGCGCCACAGACAGCAGCAGGAGCAGCAACAGAGGCAGAACCCATCCCTTCATCAGCCACAGCAAACCCATCACTCACAGCAACACTCAGCGTCTGAACTCCACTCCTTCCTCTCTGAGCCTGATATTGGCTTATCTACTCCATCTCACATGCACCATCTCTCACAGCACCACCCGCAGCAACAGCAGCATCCGAGCTCTCAGCATCAACAGACCCACTCTCACCACCCTCACGCCCAACCCCATCCTCAACAGCAACCCCCACTCCCACACCACATACCCCCACCTTCTGCCTCAGCCCCTGATCCACAGCAGCCACTCACATCCCAGCTCACCCCTCAGCAGAGCCAGCTGGACCAACAGCGCTCAGAGCAGCACCAGTTTGATACAGTCAGCCCGGTGGACAAGGCAGACCAGAATACGCAAAGCAACCGCTTTGTGCCCCTGACTTCCATCTGTTTCCCTGACTCCCTCCTTCAGGATGAGGACCGATCTTTTTTTCCAGGAATGGAAGACATGTTTTGTGCAGATGACTACAAGTCAAGCTGTGCTGGAGGTGCAGGACCAGGGCAGGAGGAAATGAATGAAAGCCACACCGGGCAAGAGGGAATGGATTCCATGAAAGCTGGGCAGAATTCAGGTGGAGCAGGGGGAAGTGCTGCAGGTAGTTATGACATAATGGGTCACCATGGTGGAGATCAGGGTTATGAACCATATTGTCATGGCCTGGAAGAACCCAGCAACAACACCATGACCTTGGATCTAGACTCCCTTAAAACTCACGAGCTCCCTTCCACTGTCAACACTGAACAGCTGGGATTGATACAGTCGCAGGCCCCTGCTATGGGTATGGGCTCCAGTACTGCTGGTCCTAACAACTCTGGAGCTAAAATGTCCTCTGGGCCTGGAGGAACTAACTCAGGAACTGGTTCTGGAGGCCTCCAGTCTCCCATTTTCTGTTCATCTCGTCCCAAAAAGCTCCTCAAGTCCAGCTCTTTCCACCTGTTAAAGGAGCGGCGGGACCCCAACACACTGCCTAAGAAAAGTTATGCTCAAGAGTATGAGTTTGAAGATGATGAGGATAAAGCTGACCAGCCAGCTGACATCCGACTGAACAGCCGGAGACTTCCAGACCTATTGCCAGACTTGGTGTCCAGCTGCAGAAAAGGAGGAGGAAGTGGGTCTCTCAGCCCTTTAATGGGTGACATTGACTTCTACCACTCCTCTGGCTACTCATCTATGGGTTCACACTCACTTTTGCCTCAGGATGGACCTAAGAAAAGGGGCCGAAAGCCCACTAGACCCAAGAGAGAGGGTCCCCCTAGGCCAAGAGGCAGGCCTCGCATCCGCCCAATGCCTGAGCCATACACTCCAAGAGGGATGATGGGGGAGATGGGTGGAACAACAGTAGGAGGAGGATTCAATGTGGAGGGACGCGGAAGAGGTAGGGGTCGTGGAAGCCGAGGTAGAGGAGGAAGGAGGGAGGATATGTACATTGAAATGAGCGGGAAGGAGCAAGATCAGATGCATCACCATCACCTCCATCAGCAGCAGCCACAGCAGCTCCATCACCAACCCCAACAGCAGCAACATGAGCCGATTCCACCTCTGAAGGTCAGTGGCATTGTGTCTAGAAAGGACTTCAAGATCCATTTTTAAACAAATCTATGTGCCTGCTCACCGTCTTCTTTTCTCCCTTCACTTTCTTTCTACTTATTTTCTCACTCCCTCAGTCACTCTGTTAGTCTTGTCTTTTAAATCATGAAATTTCTTTATGGGTTACAAGGTTTTTGTAATACATATGTGTACGTTTGGGCAAATGTAAATCTTAAAATATTTAATATTTATTTTCTTTCTTTTGCTGTAGATCAAGTTACCAATTGGTACCCTGTCCTCTTCTGATGCCTTGTTGAGGACAGATTCTTTGTCTGGCACGGACCCTGCTTTGTCGGATGGCTCAGTGGGCTCAGCTCCATCCCTCGGTTTAAGTCCTGGACCGCCCTGCAGCACTGAAAGCAACAGAAGTCAGGACAAGAACAAGCAGAAAAGCCAGATGATGAGTGAAGGAGTGGATGATGAGGGGCTGGAGGAAAGGGTAATTATATTCTTAACAAGTTAAAGGATGCTTAAAGTTGAGAGATGAGATTAAATTGAGGTTTGTTGTTTCATAGTGGGGAAGTTACTGAGTATTTCATGTTTTTGTTTTTTTTGTGCTAGGGGGATGAAAAGGACTCTGAGTCCAAGGCTGGCTTTGTTGCTTCATTTTTGGATTTTCTTAAGATGGGGAAGAGACCTCCAGGCTTAGACATGTCACCAGGAATGGAACCTGACAATGGCGAAACCTCACCCTGTAAATCGGGCGGCCTGCGTCCACTGTCTCCTGCACCTCCTCCACCACCGCCGCCTCCATTTGGGGACAGTGAAGGGAATGGGGGTCTGGCCCTGGGCAACTGCCCCAGCCCCAAGCGCTTGGAAGATGAGCTAAAAAGGAACCTGGAGACTCTGCCTTCATTCTCCTCTGATGAAGAGGACTCAGTTGGAAAGAACCAGGACCTCCAGAAGAGCATCTCCTCAGCTATTTCTGCTCTGTATGATACACCTCAGCTAACCTCTAACATCCAGGCCCCACTACCTCCTCCACCTCCCCAACCTCAGCCGCAGCCTACTCAGTCCCCTCTTACTCCAACGCTGCAGCCTCCCACACTTAGTCCACAGCCTACCATGCATACTCCCCACACTCAGCCTCAGTCCAATGAACCTGATGTCCTACAGCCAGAAGATGGAGACATGGATGACAGCAAGGAGGAGGAGAACGAGGAAGAAAGAAGCACAGGAGGTGATGAAGAGAGTGATATGACGGAGGAGAGAGAACCACATCTGGAAACCCTGGTTGCCCCTAAGCTTGATGGTAAGTGGGAGCTTTTTACTTTTCTCTTGTTCGGTTTCTTTTGTGGAATTCTGCGATACTCAGAGATATTGACATATTTGTAGTCCAATAAATGTCTATGTATTTGTTAAAAAAATTACGTTTGTTAAATTAAGTTATTTTGACAATGTGATAAATTGATCTGTAAAATTTATTTTAATCTTGTCCCTTATTCATTCCAGCTGCACTCCCTGAGATTCCTCCAGCACCAGCACCTCTTCAACCGCCCTCTGTCCCTACATCTCCTGCCTCATCCTCTTCTCATTCTCCCCTCCCTCCCCTCTCACTTCCCTCACCCCCTCCTCAACCAGAAGAACAACAGGAGAATTCTCAGCCTCCAAGCCCTGTCACTCCCACATCCCCCTCTTTGCCACCTGCCCCAACAGCTACTCTCCCTCAGCCAACTACTCCTCCACCTCCGACTTCCCCTCCTCCCCCGTCTTCAACTCAGAAAGAGTCTCCCATGCCGTCTCCGGAGTCCCCTGCCTCTCCTGAAGAGCCCCCAGCTCCTAAGATCACTTCCCTACACCTTGCCCAGAAGCAAGAAGATGCTGCCATTGTTGGAGAGAGTGAGGAGGATGAGAGTGAGAGTGGGGGAGAGGGCATCTTCAGAGAAAGGGATGAGTTTGTAGTGCGGGTGGAAGATATTCGAACTCTCAAGGTATTTGTGTGTGTGTGTGTGTGTAGTTTTGACTGTGTGTGGAACTGTTAAAGAATCAAAAAGTGTAACCAAAAATAGATAAAAAGTTGTTTTCCTTCTGTTGAAGAGAAAACAAACTGAATAAATTACTTTGGCTAATACCAAATTATTGCAGTAATCATTGAGCTCATAATTAGATGTCAGTACAGGCTAAAAATAGCACAATTTAAGTTAAAGTTAAAATCAAGAAGAAACATCAGGAAAAATTACTTGATGCTCCGTTAATGAGTAAACTGTGTTGAGATTTTTAATCATTGAGTTGCTGCCAAGTTAAAGTGACTTGTTTGTGCACAGCTGGCCTTGCAAACAGGCCGTGAGCCTCCGCCCATTTGGAGGGTGCAGAAAGCCCTGCTGCAGAAGTTCAGCCCCGAGATCAAAGATGGGCAGAGACAATTTTGCGCCACAAGCAACGTGAGTACACCGCAAGCCTTCAGTAATCTAACCACATCTGCAGACAGATGTTGATTTGTACACTTTCCATAGTCCCGCTTCATTATATAACATGTAATAAAGATCTACTGTTCTTGGGGTTTCTGCAGACAAAATTGTCACATTTTCAGGCAAAGTGAGGCCAGTTGTAGGTACTTAAAATTTTGGTTTAATTTGTTTCTCTCCCAGTATCTTGGCTACTTTGGTGATGCTAAGAGGCGATACCAGAGAATCTACGTTAAGTTTCTGGAGAATGTCAACAAGAAAGACTATGTCAGAGTCTGCTCTCGGAGACCTTGGCGCAGATCAACACCTCTCAGGTACTAGTTTCTTCCATTTAAATAATTCTATTCCAATATATTAAGCCTCCTAAGATGTAGTTGGAATTGGGGAAACGTGAAACACTACCATTTTGAGAACAAATGGAAGCAGGTGGATTGATGTGGCTATGGAAGTTATGCAGTCTGAAGGTGAAACTCTCCATTCACCAATTGATTTAGGTTCCAGCTGTGGTCTTGAACTAGGTGTTGGCCTTTCTAAGGAAAGGATACATAGTGGTTTCAATTTCTAAAATATCTTCTTCATGAATCACAGGCGCCAGTCCCTCCCCAGGATGGCATCCCCTCCTTCCACCCAGGTGCAAACAAGAATAGTGGAGAAAGATGAGAGAGTGGCTATACCAGTTCAGCGTGACCAGAAGGAGAAATCAAAAACAGCCTCCACTACAACAACAAAAGAACAACGGGAGAAGAAGGAGGTTCCAGCTGCTGTTCCCAAAGCCAAGGAGAAAGAGAGGGAGCATGAGAAGGAGAAGCGGATACAGTCGCAGCAGGACAAATTGGAGAAACGTGCTGCACCAGCCGAACGAGGCAGAACAAAGGAAGAGAGGAAAACAGTGGAGAGAAAGGAGAGGGAAAAGGCTGAGCGCCCACCCAAGTCCAAGCAGGCCAAAGTGAAGGCAGAGCCACCACCGAAGAAGAGGAAAAAATGGCTGAAAGAAGTACCATCATCATCAGACTCAGACTCATCGGATGAGGCAGCTAGTGAGAATGAAAGTGAGATGCCATTTTGAATTCTTGTATTTTGCCATTTCAACCAATGGCCATAATACCGATGGAGTTATTTATGTCATGTGCTACTTCTCTCCACTCAGTGCCAGTAAAAGGTGGCGTGAACAACCGCGCCATGCGGGAAATGTTCAGGAGCTACGTGGAGATGCTGGTCAGCACAGCTCTGGACCCCGATATGATCCAAGCTCTGGAAGACACAGACGGTGAGAACTGCTCACAGCACACATTTCCTGTAACGGAATAGTTAAAATGTAAACTTTTTTTACTGGCGAGAGAGACTGAGATGGATTGTGTAGGAGTACGTTTCTAACCTAACCAGACCTGTCCAGTAACATGTTTTCTGCATTTAAATGTCTATAATAAAACAGCTCTATTGGGTCATTTTAAAAAGAGGGATGTAGCAATGTAAAGTTTGGGCAGGTTGAGTAAACACAACAAACAATTGGCAGTTGCCAGACTACACCTCAGGCACTTGGCACAATAACATGGGAATTTTATAGCATGCATATGTAATTGAATCTGTTAATGGTTTTGAAAATCCAAACAAACAAGGTGTGACAGGTTGAAGGAAAGCCCCAGGAATTCAGATAGATTGGCAGCCAGGAAGAGCTGCTTTGCTCTTGGTATTAAAATGATTGGCAGCAGCATGAATGATGACTAATTAACTCCCTTTACTGTGACTGGCCACCAGATGAGCTGTACCTCCCACCAATGAGGAAGATTGACAGCATCCTCAGCGAACAGAAGAGAAGACTGTTGAGGAGAGTCAGCATGAACTCTCAGCACCAGGTAATCTGTTGCTTTCTGTCACTCATGACTGAAATAGCATCTTGTTGTCTGTGCTGATAGTTGTGATGTAGGAAACAAATGTAGACTTGCAGTAACTGTGTAGCGTTGCATCATAAGAACAATACTGGACTCAATCATAGTGGTGTTTTGGTGCTGAAACAATCAGTGGATACATGGATTAATGGTCGAACCGAGAATTAATCAACAACAATATTCAATTAAAGATTAAAATAATTTTAGCAAGCGAAAGTGCCAAACATTTGTTGGTTCTGGCATCACAGGTTTAAGGATTGTCTGCCTTTTTTCACCTACTTTTTA